>PVKB01003150.1:146963-221215 GCA_004027205.1 Ctenodactylus gundi | reverse complement strand
TTAAAAAAAAAAAAAAAAAAAAAAAAAACGGTTTGCGAGCCCATCTGAGTTCCTCTGGAATATCCCTTCAGCAGCTTCGCTCTGCTGGACAAGTCTCCCCCTTGTCCCCTGGGTTCTTCCTTTAGTCACATACAAAGCTCTCCTTAAATTCTTCTGCCCTCTTAAACTTCCTCACATCCCTCCTTCCTTTGCTGACAATGTCTTGGAGGAACAGTCTATCATTGGCTTGCTGTACCTCTCTCCTCCTATCTTTTTTTTTTTTTTTAAGGACAGTCTTACTCCATGGTCCAGGTGGGTCCTGAACTCACTATGTAGCCCAAACTGGCCTCAGACTCACAGCAATATGGGAAATTGTCACTAATTTTCTAATTTTAAATCAGCCCTGAATTCCTGGAAGGAACTCCACACTCAAACATAGTATCCCTTTAATACATTGTCGGATTTAAGTATGTAGCAGTCCTCCTGATTCAGGCTCCCAAAATTATAAGCATGAGCCACCACACCCTGCCTAATTTTATGTGGTGCTAAAGATTGGATCCAGGATCTTGGGCCACTAGACCAGTGCTGTAACCACTGAGATGCACCCCAACCCCTCCCTCTTCTCATCATGGTCACTGGCTTCTCCACGCACTCAAGAAATACTTCAAAGTCACAGAAACTCCATGAATTCCCAAACCATATTTCCCAGTCTCCACTTTTCATGACTTTCAACACTTAAGATCCTTTTCAAACTCTTAGCTCCTCCAAGCATTAATAATTTACTCATATCTATTCCTGCCACTTCTCTAATCTAAACCTTTCCTCAGTTTCTCATTTCTGGATCCACCATATCTATGTCCAATTATAAAACTGTTTTACATAAAGCAACCAGTTATTCTTGTATGTTCTAATGTTTGAAATCCAGGCACCAAAGAATAGAAAGCAAATAATGGGACATAACACATGCCTCCCTGCAGGAAAGCCCCCTACAAGCTCCTTCCAGCTCCTCTGCGCTACAGGACTGGGTCTGTTTTCTGGGTGCCTAGATTTGCATACACCCTGCCTAGAACGCCTGACACTGTCCTCACTCTGCTTGGCAAACACTCACCCACCCATTCCTCAGCTTAGCCACCAAACCCAGCCCAACCTCAGAGGACAACCGGCTCTGACTCCTGAAGGAGTAAAAGCCACATGGGAATCTGTCCTTACCCCACACACTTAGTATTTCCTAGATATCCATTTTATTCTTTAACATTAAATACTATTATTTATTTTACTGCTCAAAATGTTCTAGCTTAAGTCATTTTGAATCTGTATGTTTAGCACTAACTCATCTTGTATTTTCCCTGTCCACGCTCTAGAAGGTATTACTCTAACATACAAAAGGGTTTTGTTTTGTTTTGTTTTGTTTTGTTTGAGACAGAGTCTCTCTCGGTAGCCCAGGCTGCTCTTGAACTCATTATGTGACCCAGGATGCTAACTTCAGACTCACAGCAATCCTCATGCCTCAGCCTCTTGAGTGCCGGGATTACAGGCATGCACCATTACACCTGTGTGGCCTATGTGGTGCTGGGGAACTGAACAAAGGTTATTTTTAATGATTCAGTCATGTTTTCTGCATTCATCATATTTATACCAAATGGTTCCATAGTAACTATTAGTAACATATTTCATCAAAGTTAGCATGGATGACCATACAAGCTTAGGGAAATTACAAAATAAAAAGAGGGTTCCAAGCAAGACGGTGGCAGAGTAGGAGATCTGGGACAGCTATCCTGAAAGAAAGTGCATCTGGAAACCATCACATAACCTAAGTAGCAGTGGTAAAAATAAGGTAGAGTAATCACAGGCTAGAGAAGCCCCACGTGGGGCTCTCCCATTCACACAGCAGAGCGTGCACAGGAGCCACGCTCTGGAGCCTGGGACATGACAGCCGTGGCTCTCTAGCCATGGGTGGCAGCTCAACTCAGGGGGCAGAGGACTGTACAAAGCTGACCTGGGACAGGGGTGAGCGGACCTCACAGAGCCCAGCGGGGCACATGGGGAAGGGCCGTAGAGCCCAGTGTACTTCCAGCGGCACCCTGAACCAGAGATCAGCACTGCGAGCAGATTAAACCAGGCATCAGAGACTGGACCCAGGCATAAGGGAGGGTGAGCCCTGTCCCGTGGGCACTACCCATGCACCCAAGAACCTCAGGAGGGGTCAGCACTGGAAACACAGAAAGCAGCGAGGCAGCATGGATGCTGAACTTTGAAACGCAGCCTGGGAAGCGACTTTGGTGCCCAGACTTTCCCCCAGACGACTTGGCTGGCACAAGGCACTATCTAGGGGCCGGTTTCTGAAAGAAGAAAGACCTGGAGAACTAAAGAGATGGCGCGGACATCCAATACCACCACTTGACAAGTTCCACGGACAGGTTAGAGTGCTGGGAACAACACACAGACAGGAGGGCTATTTCCAGCCACAGAGCGCCTAGCACCCAATCCACACAAAATCACAGGGGAGTAACTGATTCTTCCTTTTTAAAAATTTCTTACTATTACTGTTCCGTTTGACAGCTTTATGTTGTAGTATTCTGTGTGGTTAGTCAATTTGTACTTTGGCTTTTCTTTTTTGTCACTTTGATTTCTATTTTTATCCTTTATTTTAAAATTTTTTCTTCTTTTTCTATGCTAATCTTTTATGTATATACAATTGAACAAGTTACCTGATTTTAACTATACATTTGTACTATTTTTTTTTTTTTTTGGATTTTTTTTTTGGGGGGGCCCTTCTCCTCGCCTACCTTTCCATTGTCCTGTCTCCTTATTAATTACCTCCTGAATCTTTTCCTCCCTTGATCAACAGTCTAAGCTCTCTTTCATAAATCTGCAAGCAGATCTGGAAGCCATATTCTTTCCACTTCACCTGTAACTCTAACTCAACTGAGTATTACTTATAGTGCTTTTATCTACCTGTTATCTTCCAACTGCAGTAAGAGTATTGCCAAGCTTTTCTCTAGCATAAAAACACTTCTCTGGTTTTACTTCACACCTAAAATTAACTCCTCATCTTAATCTGATCTTTCTCTGAACCGCTGGGTATCAATAATTCTCAACCATATAGACAGAGCAATAGAGACATATTATCTCTATACTTTTTAGCTACAAATTAGTAACAGTTTTGTGTATATATATTACTACCAATAAAATAGTTGTGCCATGACCAAATTCCTTTTATAGGCCATTAAACAAAAATATATATATCACCTTTAGTAGTTTAAATCGTAATTACAAGACTAAGCAGGGATTGAGTTGACATATTAACACCTGGTTAGCATAAGCATATAGCTAGTACATAACAAATATAAATACAGATACAAATACATATCACATTGTTAAAAAGGGTATAGTGGATGGATCTGAAATAACATACAACTTTATTATTTTAGCATCTGGGTCACAGTACTGATATCAATAGTACACTTCAGCAAGTCAATACTAGGTTTAGTGAGATGGTGAATGTATACAGCACCTATTACTATAGTGTGAAGAATATTTTAATGTTAAATTACCTACTAGGCTTTGCCAAATAAGTTGTTAATATTAGATAGTATTGTAAAGGTAAATTTTTATTCAAAGTGTGGATGCTGACATTAATAATGATCTTCATAGTCACGTCACGTTAACAAATACTCTGTTCTCTGGACCATGTATGGTTCTATATTCTGTGCTTCCTTCCCCAAAGACTGAAGGAGATTAAAGTCTCACCATAAAGTTGGAAAATGAACAAAATATCTAACTGAAAAGGCAAAAATACTCATAACTCTAAAACCTGAACAAGCTCAACGTAACACTTAAAGCATAAGTAGTTTAATAAAAGAATCTCTGGAAAAGAGACAGAGCCAATCAACAATACCTGAGCTTCAATCATGGCAACGGAACCATAAGGTAATGAAGTAGTAAGTCACATATAAAGACCAAACACCCCAGAAACCAATACCAGAGATCTTGAAATAGCAAAACTGAAGATAGCAAAGATAACAGAGATAATAATTTCTGGGCCCAGAAACTCACACAGGAAAAAAAAAAAAGAGATTGCTCAAAACAGCTATTAGTAGAACACAAAGAAGAAATAAACAGAAAATAAAAGCAATTCAAGAAATTAGGGAGTAGACTGGCAAGAGATATAGAAACAATGAAAGCTGAACTTCAAGTTACGAAAAACACACAGGAAAAAAAAAGTAACCAGTTTGGACATTTTGACGATGGATTATCAGAACGGGAAGATAAAGTGGGTGATCTGGAACATGCGGTCAATGAAGACCATAAAAAACAAAGAGACTGGTTACAACAGTGGATGGATGACTCAAAGAAAAATAACCTCAGAATTATGGGAGTGCAAGAGAAAACTGAGGAGGAAACAAAAGGCTTAAAGTTCAATGGAATTACGGAAGAAAATTTCCCAAATCTAAGGACAGAAAAGAATATTGAATAACAGCAGGCATATAGAACCCCAAACAACTTTTATCAGAAGAGACCCTACCCACAACACATAATAAAATTCTAGAGACTCAATACAAAGAGAGAATATTAAAAGCTGTAAAAGAAAAACAGAGCTTTTGCAGCGGAGAACTACTGGGACCCCAGGCCTTGCTGGTGCCGGTCTGAGCAGCAGAGAGCAGGCCGGTAAGGAACTTGGCCACCTCTGCCGCTGCCTCTCACGTCGGAAAAGTACTGGGAATCCGGACTTGGCTTGTGCTAAACAGGGCAGCTTCGGAAGAGGCTGCTAGTTCTCCCAGTCCTCTCCGTCCCTTTGCCCCTCGCAGCCAAGATCTGCGTAAGATCCTGGCCTTGGCAGTAGGTCTCCTTGCCATCTTTCCCACTGTCCCTCCCAGCAGGGGCAGGCGCAGAAGCCCGGCCTTGTTAGCACCAGCAGAGCCTTTTTGGAATAAACCGGTGGGACTCCCCACCACCTTCCCTGCCAACCCCTGAAGCAGAGGCCAGAGACTGGGCATTGCCAGTACCGTTCAGAGCCACGCTGAAGTAGACCCGGGGGGAAGGGGATCCGCTTCCACCTCAATCACTCCTCTCAGTAGAGGGCAGTTTGGAGGGTGTGATCTCCCAGATTCAAGCAGAGTCGCCCTAGGGACAGCCCACAGGGAACCAAGGGACAGATAACCAGACAACCAAAGACAACAGAAACATGAGGAAACATGGAAATAAATCTCCTTCAAAAAGCTTTCACATACCAGAACAGCATACTAGAAATCCTGAAAATGCAGAATCTAAAGATGAAAATGGCAAAAAAGGTGGTAACATCTGGGCCCAGAAATACATTGAATTAAAGCAGGAATTAAAACAGGAATTAATGCAGGAAATGAAGCAGGAAATAAAAGTCAAAGGGCAAGAGCTACACGAAGACCTTGCTAAGCTAAAACCAAGGTTCGAGAATCAATTAGAGGTGATCATAGAAGAAATGAACCAGAAGATAATGAAGGCAATATAAGAGGTGAGAGAAGAACACAACAGAGACATAAAAAAGTATGCAGATATCCAAGAAATGAAAAACACACAGGTCTCAATAAGCAACGATACTGAACAATTTCAAAATAGATTATCAGACTTAGAAGACAAATGACAGAGTGGGAAAAGAAAGACCATAAAGAACACAAAGTAAAAAATGAAGAAAGTGAATCATTACAATGACTGATAGATGATTCAAAGAGAAAGAACCTGAGAATTATGGGAGTCCAAGAGAAGACTGAGGATGATACAAAAGGGTTAAGTCATATTCGAGGAAATTATGGAAGAAAATTTCCCAAATCTAAGAAAAGAAATGAACATTGAGCTACTGCAGGCATATAGAACACCAATCAATATGGATCAGAAGAGAGCCTCATCACGACGTATCATTATCAATGTACTAGAAACCCAACACAAAGAGAGAATACTGAAAGTGGTAAGAGAAAAGCAGAAGGTGACCTACAATGGTAAGGCTATCAGGATAGCTGCAGACTTCTAAACCCAGACTCTAAAAGCCAGGAGATCATGGAGCAATGTCATTCAAATACTAAAAGAACACAAATTTCAACCAAGACTATTATATCCAGCAAAACTATCCTTTAAACTAGAGGGAGAAATTAAAACCCTCCATGATATAGAAAGTTTAAAGAAACTTGCAGCCATTATGCAACCACTGCAGAGAATTCCCAAAGGAAACTTGGAGAGTGAAAGAGAGGACAATGACATAAGAGACCCCCGGGGGGGGGGGGGGGGGGAGACAGACAAAAGCTAGAGGAGAATGAGCTGACAAAAGGGTAACACCAGCAAACAACCTGGAAAACCTACAATGATGGCAGGACATACCAAACACAGCTCAAAAATTACCCTAAACATGAATGGCCTCAACTCACCTATCAAAAGACATAGACTAGCTGATTGGATCAAAAAACAGAAACCCACAATTTGGTGCCTGCCAAGAGACTCACTTCACCCACAAGGAAATTCACAGACTGAAAATAAAAGGCTGGAATTCAATATTTCATGCAACAGGTCCCAGAAAACAAGCAGGGGTAGCTATATTATTCTCAGACTCAATAGATTTCACAAGAAAACAGATGAAGAGAGACAAAGATGGCCACTACATATTGGTTAAAGGAACACTAGAACAGGAGGAAATCACAATCTAATCAATATATATGACCCAACTCTAGAGCACCCAATTATGTTAACCAAAAATTACTAGATCTGAAAGGACACATACGCACCAATACAATTATAACAGGGGACTTTAATACCCCCCCCCATCAGAAATTGATAGAAAAACCAGACAAAAAAAAATCCACAAAGATATATAGCTGCTGAAAGACACTACAGAAAACTTGGACATAAGAGATGTTTACAGAGTTTTCTATCCAACAACAACTGAATACACGTTCTTCTCAGCAGCACATGGAAGATTTTCTAAAATAGACCACATCCTAGGACATAAGTCATGCTTAAATAAGTACAAAGGGATAGAAATAATTCCCTGCATACTCTTAGACCATAGTGGAATAAGACTGGAACTTAACAGCAGCAGAAACAGAAGAAAATACACAAATACATGGAGACTTAACAACTTACTACTGACCAAACAATGGATTACGGAAGAAATCAGGGAAGAAATCAAAAACTTCATAGAGTTAAATGATGATGAAAGTACATCATATCAAAATCTATGGGACACAATGAAAGCAGTCCTTAGAGAAAAATTCATAGCTATAAATGTGCATATCAAAAGAACAGAACAGTCACAAATATATTCGCTAATGATGCACCTTAAGGACCTAGAGAAATAAGAGCAACTTAGCCCAAAAGGCAGTAGAAGAGAAGAAATTATAAAGATCAGATCTGAAATAAATGAGATTGAAATAAAAGACAATAAAAAGATTAATGAGTCAAAGAGCTGGTTCTTCGAAAAAATTAATAAAATCGACAAACCTCTGGCCAACCTTATCAAGACAAAGAAAGAAAAGGCACAGATTAGCACACTTAGAAATGAAAAGGGTGAAATTACAACAGACTCTGCAGAAATCCAGAATATTATAAGAAATTACTTTGAACACCTATATTCTAATAAATTTGAGAACTGGGAAGAAATGGACAACTTCCTAGATACATATAAAATACCAAAATTAAATGAGGAAGATATAAAAACCTTGAACAATCCCATCACGCACACAGAAATTGAAGCAGTAATAAAAGCTCTACCTACAAACAAAAGTCCAGGCCCGGATGGATTCACAGCAGAATTTTTTCAGAACTTTAGGGAAGAACTTACTCCAATCCTCCTCAAACTATTTCATAAAATAGAAAGGGAAGGAGTGCTACCAAACTCATTTCTTGAGGCTAGCATCACACTAGTCCCAAAACCAGACAAACACTTAACTAGGAAGGAAAATTACAGAGCAATATCCTTAATGAATATAGATGCAAAAATCCTCAATAAGATTCTGGCAAACAGAATCCAACAAGTAATCAGAAAGATCACACACCATGATCAAGTGGGCTTCATTCCTGACATGCAAGGCTGGTTCAACATACCTAAATCAATTAATGTAATACACCATATCAACAAAAGCAAAAACAAAAACCACATGATCATCTCTATTGATGCAGAAAAAGCCTTTGACAAAATCCAACACCCCTTCACAATAAAAACACTGAGAAAAATAGGCATAGAAGGGCCCTACCTAAAAGTCATAGAAGCCACATATGCTAAGCCTATTGCAAAGTATCATAGTAAACGGAGAAAAGTTGAAATTGTTCCCCCTCAAATCAGGAACAAGACAAGGATGCCCACTCTCACCACTCTTATTCAACACAGTCCTTGACACACTGGCCATAGAAATCAGAGAAGAAAATGAAATAAAAGGAATCTGCAACGGAATGGAAACACAATTATGTACAACAAAAATCATTAGTTTTGAAAGGTCATGATGGTCCCAATACACTTATAAAAGGGGACTTTAATTCTCCACTACTGCAGATAGACAGGCTATCTAGACAGTAAATACACACGCAAAAAAAAAAAAAACCTGTAGTTAAATGACACCAAGTATTCCACCCAGTATCAATAGAATACACTTTCTTCTTAGCAGAACATGAAACATTTTCCTAAAACAGACAATATTAAAGGGCATATGACATGTTTAAATAAGTATAAAGGAATCAAAATAATTCCTTGTTTACTTTCGGATCATAGTAGAATAAAACTGGAAATCAACACCAAAACAAATAGCTGAAAATACACAAGTATATGGAGACTAAATAACTTACCACTGAACAGACAATGGGTCACAGAAGAAATCAGAGAAGAAATCAAAAACTTCATAGAATTAAATGATGAGAGAAGTATATCATGTCAGAATCTATAGGGCACAATGAAAGCACTCTTAAGAGGGAAATTCATAACCATTAGTGCACATATCAAAAGAACAGAGAACCCTCAAATAAACAATTTAATGATGGACTCCAAGGTCCTATAGAAACAAGAACAATCTAAATCAAAAGTAGCAAAAGAAATCATAAAGAGCACAGCAGAAATTAATGAAAGTGAAGCTAAAAAAGCAATACAAAAATCAAAGATCTGTGGGTTTTTTTTTTTTTTTTCTTGAGACAGGGTCTCGCTTTGTGGTCCAGGCTGGTCCTGAATTCACTTCAGAGCCCAGGCTGGCCTTGGACTCATGGCAATCCTCCTGTCTCAGCCTCCCAAGTGCTGGGATTACAGGCATGTGCCACCATGCCCAGCTTGCGTGGTGCTGGGGAATCAAACTCGGGTATTTGGCGCTTGGCTTAACGCTTGCTCAAGCGCTTTAACCGCTGAGCCATTCCTCCAGCCCGAAGATCTGGTTTTTTAAAAGAATAAACAAGATCGAAAAACCTTTAGCTAAACTAATCAAAAGAAGGAAACAAAAAACACACATCAATGCAATTTGAAATGAAAAGGGTGAAATTACAATGGATACTGCAGAAATTCAGAAAATTGTAAGGAACTATTTCAAACACCTATATTACAACAAATTGGAGAACTGGGAAGAAATAGATGACTTTCTAGAAATGCAAAATACCAAAAATGAACCAAAAAGACATAAAAACCTTGAATAGCCCCTGTCTTAGTTACTTTTTCGTTGCTGTGACTCAATACCTGACACCCACAAACTTAGGAAAGGAAAGGTTTATTTTAGCTCACAGTCTCGAAGGTCACAGTCCATTCAGGGGTGGCCGGCAACAATCAAGTACATGGCAGAGAGAGAGATGGCGGCAGCTTCCCCGGACAAACAGGAAGGCCAGCTGAGGCTAGTTGAGACTAGTCCCCCCACAATCCTCCAGGAAGGCAGGTGCAGCTTATGTATCCTTTCAGGTCTCCGCCCAGTAACCAGTCCCTCCTGCATCCAGGTGTGGCCACTACACACCGTTAATCCTAACTTAACTGTAATCTACCCCTCCAGACTAGACCCCAATCCACCAACATTACATGGTTCCATTAAAATACATGAGACTTTTGGGGAACACTCCAGATCCTAACCACAACAGCCCCAAATACAAGTGGAAAATGAGGCAGTAATAAAGTCTCTACCAAAACAGAAGATCTGAAATTAATGAAATTAATGAAATTGAAATTTATAAAAACAACAAAAAAGATTAATGATTCAAAGAGCTGGTTCTTTGAAAGACAAACCTAGCTACACTCACCAAGAGAAGGAAAGAAAAAGCACAGATTAGTGCACTTAGAATTGAAAAGGGTGAATTTACAACAGACTCTGCAGAAATTCAGAATATTATGAGAAATTATTTTGAACACCTATATTCTAACAAGGTAGAGAATTGGAAAGAAATGGATGACTTCCTAGACACATACAAAATACCAAAATTAAATGAAGAAGACATAAAAATCTTGAATAACCTCACTACACACACAGAAATTGAAGCAGTAATAAAAACTCTACCTACAAATAAAAACCCAGGACCAGATGAATTCACAGCAGAATTTTTTCAGTATTTCAGGGAAGAACTAATCCCAATTCTTCTCTAACTGCTCCATGAAGTTAAAAAAGAAGGAATACTACCAAACTCATTTCTGGAGGCTAACTTAGTTCCAAATCCAGACAAAGATATAACTAGGAAGGAAAATTATAGATCAATATCCTTAGTGAATATAGACGCAAAAATTCTTAATAAGATTCTGGCAAATAGAATCCAACAAGTAATCAGAAAGATCATACACCATGATCAAGTGGGCTTCATTCCTGGGATGCAAAGCTGGTTCAACATATGTAAATCAATCAGTGTAATACATCACATCAACAAAAGCAAAAACAAAAACCACATGATCATCTCAACTGATACAGAAAAAGCCTCTGATAAAACCCAACATTCATTCATGATAAAAACTCTGAGGAAAATAGGTATAGGAGGGCCTTAGCTTAAACTGACAGAAGCCATATATGCCAAACCTATGGCAAATATCATAGTAAAAGGGGAGAAATTCAAAGCATTTCCTCTTAAATTAGGAACACGACAAGGCTATCTACTTTCACCACTCTATTCAACACAATCCTCGAAATCCTCACCATAGCAATCAGGCAAGAAAGTGAAATAAAGGGAAGTCAAACTATCCTTATTTGCAGCTGACATGATTATCTACATAGAAGATCTTAAAAATTCAAACACAAGGCTCTTAGAATAATAAATTCAGTCATATTCCTTGTTCTTGATTAGGCAGAATATAGTCAAAATGACTATATTGCCCAAGTTAATATACAGATTCAATGCAATTCCTATCTAAATACCAAAAACTTTTTTCAAAGAACTTTTAAAAAATCCTTAAATTCATATGGAACCAAAGGAGACCTAGAATAGCCAAAGCAATCTTGAATTACAAGACTAAAGCAGAAAGCTCTACAATACTAGACATAAAGTTATACTACAAAGCAACAGTTATAAAAACTAGATGCTACTGGCACAAAAACAGACAGGTTGACCAGTGGAACAGAACTGAGGATGCAGAGTCAAACTCAAATACCCTTAGCTACACAATCTTTGATAAGGAGCCAAAAGCATACACTGGAAAAAATGACAGCCTCTTCAGCAAATGGTGCTGGGAAAACTGGACATCCACATGCAGAAGAATGAATCTAGATACACACCTGTCACCATGCACCAAAATCAAATCAAAGTGGATCAAAGACCTAGATATTAAAACTGAAACACTGAACATTCCAGAAGACAAATTAGGCAAAAATCTAAGATATAGGTGTAGGTAAGGACTTCCTTAATAGAGCCACAGCAAAATAAATAGCCCCTACAACTAACAATTGGGATTATTTCAAATTAAAATGTTTCTGCACAGCAAAGGAAGTTATCAACAAAGAACCAACAGAATGGAAAAAAATATTCACCATTTATATCTCAGATAGGAGGCTAATAATTAGAATATACAAGGAAATGGAGAAGAACAGACCCCTCAAATCCAAGGACCCAATCAAAAACTGGGCAATGGAAATGTATAGACAATTTTCAGATGAAAATGTTCAAATGGCCAATAAATACATGTAAAGATGTTCAACATCCTTAGCTATTAGAGAAATGTAGTGCTGGAAATGCTTTGGGGAAAAAAAGAGACCCTCTTACACTGCCTGTGGTAGTGTAAACTGGTGCAACCACTATGGAAAGCAGTATGGAAGTTTCTCAAAAAGCTAGAAGTAACTATCCCCTTCAATCCAGCAATACCTCTTCTGGGAATTTTTCCAAAATAGATAATGGCAACATATAACAGATATACATGCTCATAGCAGCAAAACTAACAATAGCTAAAATGTGGAAGCCACAAAAATACCCATCAACAAACAAATGGATACGTAAATTGTGATATTTATACACAATGGAATACTACTCATCTATAAAAACAGATAGGTTTGAGGCTTTTGTAGGTAAATGGATGCACTTGAGACCATCATGCTCAGTGAAGCGAGTTAGATGCAGAAGGTGAAGTATCAAATGGTTTTTCCAATATGAGAAACCCAGACCATAGTCATTGCATAGAACTAAATGGAGGGTGGGGAATAATGGCAACTCATAGGGAGAGGGAAAGTATGGGAGGGTCAAAAAGGAAGAGTGGAAGGATCTGTAATTTTGTTGCAATATATATGTGCATAAAATAATCCAGGTCCATGTAAACATTATGTATCGCATATATGCGTATCAATAAAATGGAGAAAATATCAGTAACAAAATGCATAATCAAAAGTGTTATTTTATTAATACAAAAGAAAGACTTCACACGTGCCTTATCTCTTTGGGTTTACTAGGTAAATAAACCATCACTTAATAGTCAATTTTTTGTACTGTTTTAAAACATACTTCTGAGATATAGTTCTATTCCCTGTCTCTTTAGCATAGAAGGAAGAATATAACTTAGTATATTCTTATTTCCTATTTAAGCTTTTATTGTTTGTAAATCAAAAGTATTAAAGTATATATATTTATGTATATATAACATAGTATGTGGGGCTGGGGGCACAGCTCAATGCAGAAAGCATTTGCCTAGTAAGCTCAAGGCCCTGAGTTCTATTCCCCAGGATCACATAGACTGAGTGTGGTGGTGCATGTCTATAATCCCACTGCTCAGAAGGCTGAGGCAGGAAGATTGCTGTGAGTCTGAGGTCAGCTTGGGTGGCAACATAGTGAGTTCAGGACAAGCTTGGACTACATATGAAGTGAGACTTGATCGCAAAGAAAAATTATATCCACAGACTTCATAACAACTATTTGACTTATCTAAGCAAAAGGGATCTTTCAATTTACTGCAATTCACAGATATACTTTAGAAACTGAACTGCCTCATTATAACTTTTAGTTAAATCACTTAGAAAGGTACCAAATACATTTAAAAAGTTAAGCAGCCCAATTAAAATCTCTCTCAACTACTGCTTCCAAATGCAAGTGGAGTAAGGCTAAAACTGGCTCACCTTCCCCACTTCTATTTAACTGGGGTACAAATAAATGGATACATAGTATATAAACTGATAACATGGAAACTTCAAAGTCTCTGAGGCCTATTCTGTCTACTTGTTGTCTATAAGGGGCTAATTAACTTTTCTGTCCTGGGCTGGGTTTTACCTGGGGATTTGCACATTACAGGCAACGGCTACAGGCATACTTAGCCATCTTAATCCAAAGAACAGAGAGTATACATATAAAAAATAGTTAGAAAAACAAAGTAAATTGACTTTAGCTAAGTAGTTTAAGATCTGCCATGGCATAGAAGGAAGTATTTATGGCATTATGAATATTTACTCATAATTAATCAGTATAAGGAACCTCTTTCCTAGACAGAATGAAATAAATAACATTCCCTACTCCCTCCCATCTAGCTCTTTCAAGGGAAAGCCCGTGAAAAAACTCAATTTTGAATATAACAGTGGTTTTGGCTTAATGTCTTTCACCAAATTGCAGCACAATTGTTCTGTGTGCATGTTTTCGTTTTGGGTTTTTTTTTTGTTGTTGTTGTTTTTTGTTTTGTTTTGAGACAGGATCCCACTCTGTAGCCCAGGCTAATCCTGAACTCACTATGTAGCCCAAGCTAGCCTTGGATTTGGCAATCCTCCTATCTCAGCCTCCAAGTGTGGGATTATGCGCATACGTCACCATACCCAGCTTTATGTGGTACTGGAGAATCAAACCCAGGGTCTTGCATTTGTTAGGCAAGCACTTTAACCACCGTACCATTCACTGGGGATCTAACCTAGAGGTGCTTTACACTGAGCTATATCGCCGGATCCTTTTATTTTTTTGAGACTAGATCTTATTAGGACTTATCTATAATTACAGGTATCTTTCAGGCTTTCATAGGTAAATGCATACAATTCGAGACCCATCATGCTCAGTGACGTGAGTCAGACACAGAAGGTTGAATATTGAATGGTTTCTCTAATATGAGAAACCCGAAATATAGTCATTTCATAGAACTAAATGGGGGCAGAATAGTGGGAATGAATAGAGAGGTTGAAAAAAGGAGAAGGAAAGGGTTTGTAATTTTGACAAGATATATATGTGCACAATATACTCAAGTTCAATGTAAACATTATGTATCAAATATGTACATATCAAAAAATGGAGGGAAAAATATCTCACTAAAGTGCCCAGACTGGCCTTGAACTTGTAATCTTCCTGCTTCAGTCTCCTGAATGCCTGAATTTATAGGTCTAAAACACCATGCCCAGCACAGCAGCACAGTTTTAACGGAAAAGTCCTTCCCTAAATTAACATAATAAATCTCAGAAAGCAAATATATATGCTCTTATGAAGTTTATTTCACACGTCAGATCAATACCAAAAATTTAATTATAATTAAAGTTTGGGGAAGCAGGGAGGAAAAAAATGTTATTTTAAAAGAACTCACCGAAATTTCATACATAACTACCATAAGTCGGTACAAAAGTCCTAACACTTCTTGACACAATGGCTCAGAACATGTCGCCTTAGGGATGAGGCTGGTTTGAAATCAGTGCTACATCTCAAACTTTGTCTTTAGACCAAATAAACACTAAGGCTAAGGATTTCTGTTTGCAAAATGGAGTAACAGTAGGACTCGCACCTGTATGGATAAACTGATACATGCTAAAAAGAACAGGTATGTGGTAAACAACAATCCTTACTTCTTGGTCCTTCTGTTGGGGTAACATAACACTTCACCAAAATCAACTGTTCTGCTCAGAGATAGTCTTCTGCTTCCGTAGAACACTAAGATGTTGAGTATTTCTGGAATGCGGCTGATAACTTAGTCATCACTACTAATCATGTAAAATATGAATTTTTTGCTGATATTTTAAAAAGCAGTAGAAATATCCAACCTCAGGCCACACAACAGCCTGCAAAATCATGTGGTCTGACCCAGCCAAGGTAGTGTTACATTAGGGGTGAATTAATTATGTAATAATTAAATGTTTTACTAAATACAGTAGGCTAATTTTTTTCCATTTTATTGATATGTATTAGTGCAAAATTTAAGGTTTACAATGAAGTTGAGAATTTTGTGCACATACGTATCTTGTCAAGGTGACAAGGACTTTCCCACTCTCCTTTTGTCCCTCCCCTTACCTACCCCTCCCTCCCTCATGTTTCACTTTGTTTTTTGTTTTAAGTTCCGTAACAGTTGTGATCTGGGGTAGGCTAACTTTTAAGTTCTTAATTTTTTTTCAGAAAAATTGTCTCACTTTGTGATCTGTGCTGGAACTGAACTCACTATGGTGGTCCAGGCTGGCCTCAAATTCACAATATTCCTACTCAGTCTCAACAGTATTGGGTTAATAGGTATGCGCCACCTATCACAGAGCTACAACCCCTGCCCTAAACTGAGAGTTCTGTATGGCTTTCAAGTGATGTCATAAATATACAAATGGCCTTTGGCAGAAAAATGTTTAACCACTCACAATGTAAAGGCATTAAAATAAAAAGAAACCAAAGAAACAAAGCTGACTTATTTATCTTTGTTCCTAATAACTTTGTGCTCAAATTAATTCTGTCCTCAGGGATTTTCTTTCAGAGAAATCAATTCTTTCATAAATAAGTTGGAAAAGGTAGCACCAAGAACCTCTCAAACTGTACAAAATATGTACATATGTGCATTTGTTTTAAAAGGAAGATTCAAAGATTTTAAGATTTATAGTGTAATGTGTGGCTTACAAACTGTTAAGAACCACTTATGCAGCTAGTCTAGATGAAAAGCTATCCAAACAAGACAGAAGAGCCCCTGAGCTCTGTATTCTTCCTGTCTGTGTTCTATTCCAAGAGATGTTCAAGAAAGTTCACAGGAGGTGTGGGCGTGGCTGGGGTGGGTTGCCTAGCAAGAACAAGGCCCTGAACATAAACTAGGCATGGTGGTGCACACCTGCAATCTAAGCAATCAGAATGCTGAGAGAAGAGGACTGTCAGGAATTTGAGGCCTGCCTGGGCTACACATTGAGTTCAAGACCAGACTGGAATACAAAGTGAGACCCTGCCTCGACAAACAAACAAAAAGTCCACATTAAAAAACAAACTTTAAGCCTGGATGACATCAAACATAGACCATAACCTGGATTCAATTTCTGGATCCTCTATACTTGACTAACATTTGTTTAATATTTGGTGCCTGGAACCATGATAATCACAAGCACTACTCCTTTACCTTTCAGAAGTAGACATTAGTACTGATTTCATTTTACTGACGAAAAAACAGTGTAAGAGCAACTGAGTTATCCAAACACACAGTTTGTAACAGAAATCTGAGATGGGTCTATATATCTGTATCTAATATTCTATATAATGAAACAATCTATTAAGGTATTACTGCAAAATCATCTTCTCCATCTTCTTGAAAACTATGAATCAACAGAATATCACTATAGTCGCAAATGCTCAACATACTGTCTCTTCTATTAGGAAAAATATGCAATTTTCACTTGTGACAAATTAGGTTATTTAAAACACACTTAAAAAGGAAATCAAGGAAGCTACCTACACGGAGCAGTACATTATAGCCAATATAAAAATAAGGACTGAAATTTCTTAGCACTACTACTGGAATAAGCAGAGATTTTCTTAAATGACAATTAAAATCTCACAAGTGAATTCAATGTCACTAGTATTCAACCATTCTTAACTTACCTTTGAACAATAACACTAACTAAAGGAAAGCAGAGGTCAACAGTGACTAGATAGTAAGTTAAAATTAAACTGTTTTCCAGATAATACACAATCTATATTCTTTATGAAACAGAAAACTCAAAGCTTTTTCTACAAATATGTCCCTAAAACACCTCCTTCAACAAAAATATTAAAATATCAGAGCATAAATATCATTTAGAATATATCAGGAAGCTATTTGACATGCTTTTGTCTTATGTCCCAAAGAATAGCTCAATATCAATTCTCTTACTTACAGACTATCAATCTTACAGTACACGTTCCCTATTTAATCATCTACTTTGAAATACCCCTAAACTCTTCCCTACATGTTAACATACCTTTAAATTCTAATCTACCACCTTAAACTTCCTGTAGGTCAAACTAATAAGTATGGTATTCCTTTTTAAAGTAAAATATCATGAGGAAAACAACTATATCTCACGCAATATTGACCAAAACCAAGTAAGTTTTAGTGAATAAACTAAACTAAAATTTAGACCTTACCACCAATATCAATTCATCTTGAAATTCTTAATAAAGATAATACCTATATTTATATTATATTTGACAAAGTCAACTATATTCACCTATCTACCTATCTTATATTGTAATCTGAAAGAAAAAATAGACAACTCTCCATACATCCTCCTCTTCCTATACACAATATGTAACTTTTTCTTGTCTATTGTTTCAAAAACTAAATACTAAATCTGCTTCCATTTCATTAATAGCTGAATAGCATGGTAAAGTTAAGAGGAAGTAATCCTAAATCATTTATATTTACTGCCATGGACATAAATACACAGGCATTGTTATGGTTTGGATCTGGAAGGCTGGGCCAGGAAGAGCCTTTCCTCTCCCAAACCCCCACCCGACCAAGCTCGCAGGTTTAAAGTAACACACAGTGGGCATGTGCTCCTAGGGGAGACAGAAAATAGAGCGGAGACTCTCTTTGACCCACAAGCACAAAAGGGAGACCTAAAGTTAATGAAGCAGACATTGAAAAAGGGCTCTGGAAACTGAAGCCTTATCTTAAATACAAAGCAACACCTGGGGAATCTGAGGTCTGTACAATGCAATACTAAGGGAGCAACTATGGCAACCGAACCCCCAGATCAGCTCCTGACTAGAAGCTGTACACCACCATCCGCAAGTTTTCATCCACTGAGAGCTCAACACAACAGAAAAGGCACGGCCATTTTCAAGCACAAAACCTAGTTATCACTGCCTATTATCTTCAAAAGATGTCTGGTTTTCAACAAAAAAATTACCAGGCATACAAAGAAACAAAACTACTGTTACAAGGCAAAGCAATCAAGAAAAACAATTCTTACACAACTCAGATGTTAGCACCATCTGACAATGAACTTCAAACTACAATTAGTAGGTTTAAGATATGAGTGAAAAAGGTGAACAACAAGCATGAAGAGGCGGAGAGTCTCAGCACATAAACTACAAGAAATAAACAAAAGGACAAAGTAGAAATGGCAATGCAGTATCAAAGTGTATCAGTGCACCCTGAGCAACCGAGAGAGGGAGGGAATCAGTGAATCTGACAACAGAATTCATACAAAGTTTAATGACAAAAAACTGCATGTGAGGAGAGCAGAACATCCATGAGCTGTAAGGCGACATCAGTCTCACAAATCAGTGACAAATTACAAAAAGGTAAGACAAAAGAGTGACCAAAAGGTCTGAAGAGACAGATGCAAACTGTCCAAGATTAAGAAAGATGTCAAACCATAATAGGTTAAGAACACTAGACTATATAAAGAATACCAAGACACACAGTTACACAACACAAATACACTCACTCGCAAATCATACTCAAAAAGCCCAAAATGCAAAATAAGAAAAAGACTATGAAGGCAGCCAGAAAAAAGTAAAATACATTGTATGTAAAATAAAGTATTATAGAAGACTTTCTATGAGAAATTTTGGAAGCCAAAACAAACCAAAGTGATGTGTTTAGATTGCTGAAAAAAGAACAAATAAATTCTGAGAATCAAGCATTTTATATTCATTAATAATACCTTTAAAATATATGAAAATTAAAAATATTTTTGAATAAGAAACAGAATGCTGATTACCAGTAAACTTGTACTACACAAAATTAAAGGCAAAACAATTATGATGTGATAAGTGTGTAAGTACACACCCACAAATGAAAAGACATGAAATGGCATTAATAAACTCCAACGTAAAGTCATTTTTCATATTTTAATTCTTCTAGGAACAAGTGACTACCTAAAGCAAAAGCAGTAGCAATTAACAAGCTTCTGGTATTTATAAAAATACAAATCAAAACAGATGGAAAGGTAAGTGCCTGTAATCCCAGTTTCTCAAAAGGCAGAGGCAAGGAGAATGTTGAGTTTGAGGCCATCCTGGGCACAGCAAGACCTTTCTCCAAAAAAAGGTACAAAATTGCACAAAGGGTAGGCAGTAGAGAAACTAGCATTATCTAATGACCTAGTTGAGAGATTCTTAGAGTTCACATGAGGCAGAATACTATTATTTGGATATAAATAATGACTGCTTAAAAATGTATACTGCAAGAACTTAGAGCAGCACAAAGAAGAAAGAATATGCATAAATGACGATGACATTAGTGAGAACACAGAATTACCAGAAGAGCATTAAGTTGGAAATCAGCTTGGGAAACTAAATGAGAATCTGCTCAAAGGGAAGTGGAGAGGGGACTTGAGACGTGGCTCACAGAAAGAGCACGTACCTACCATGTGCAAAAGCCCTGGCCTCTATCTGAAGAATACTAAATTAAGCATGAGACTGTCAACTTGGAATTGTATGACAATTACTAGGATCTTTTTGTGGGTATAGAAAGAAAATTATTTTGTGAGAGTTGTATTTGAAAATATGACCAAAATGATAAAACTTTCTATTTTTTTAGGCATAAAACCCAAGGGACAGCTTAACATACCCGAGGCTCTGTGTTCTGGCCCCAGTACTATCAAAAACAAATCAAATGAGAACCAACCAACCACAAAGACAAAACAAAAGGAGAATTGCGGCAAAATTATAGAAACCAAAAAGTTATCAAACAAACAGTAACTGATTCAACAAAGAAAACTGAAACTCAAATAAGCAATGGGAAAAATTAAGAACCGAATTGTTTAACTCCCTGAACCTTAGAAAAACTTAAAAAAAAAAAAAAAGGAAAGAAGAGGAAGATAATCTACCCATACAAAACAATGATGGCCAAAAGGGGTAAGAACAGGAAGACTGACCTAAATAAATCCTGTAAGAAGCAGTCAGACCCCCAGATTCTTCTCCATCATTCTTTTACAGGCAAATCCACTCCACAACCAACATAGAAGACTGGACACTTACTGCTATGGGTTGGACCTGGAGTGTCCTTCAAAAACCTCATAAATTTGGATATAATGGGATACCTATGGCCCCATGGCTGTTGG
This sequence comes from Ctenodactylus gundi, assembly GCA_004027205.1. Classification (NCBI taxonomy): domain Eukaryota; kingdom Metazoa; phylum Chordata; class Mammalia; order Rodentia; family Ctenodactylidae; genus Ctenodactylus; species Ctenodactylus gundi. The sequence continues at coordinate 200,612 of PVKB01003150.1, read as the reverse complement.
AAGGTAGGGCCTGGCTGGAAGGGGTAGATGCCTTGAGGTTTGACCTAGAGGCACTCTGTCAGCTTGTTGAGACTGGGGCCACCCAGGGCAGGCTAGGACCTCAGGTAGTACACCACCCTTCATGTGGGTGGCCCAAATAGCAGCTTCTCACTGAGTAAAGGAAGGAAAAAGAAACACACAGCTTCTTCCAGGAAAAGCTCTAACCTACCTTGGTCTCTAGACATTGAGTTGGAACTGTCTCACTTGGTTCCTACTTCACTTGGATTTCTGTCTGCAATCCTGTGAGCAACTCTCCAGCCTCTGTCACATACTTCCATTGTTTGCTAGCTGTGTGCCCAGTGGTCAAAATGACTGGCCTGTGTGAAACCTTCTCAAACTGCTAGCTAAATAAATCTTTCCTCCCTGAAGCTGTAGATATCAGGTATTCAGTCACAAACAGGAGAAAGCAACTAACAAGAAAGTAACTAAGACACTTTCTTCCTTTCTTAGGAAAAATGAACTAAAGAAGATTCTGAAAACAAGACAGCAGAACCAACTGAGCACAATTATAGTGAAAACAGGGAAATTAGGTGAACATCCACATTGTGAATGGTAAGATGATGGCCAGCCTCCTGCCTTGATACTCAACTCTGAAAACCTCAACAGCTAAATTCGCATTTGAGAAGAACACCAACCTGAAATGTCTGTTTCTAAGAATAACAAGGCATTCCAAGATAAAGACCTCTCAGCACAGAACACAAGAAATGAAGCAGACATATCACACTACCCTCCTTATTGAAAGCCAATCAAAAGTCTTGCCCACACCAAAGAACCTCCGTTTTATTTTTCAGTCCATGTGTTTTATCTTTTGTAATTTAAAGTTGTATGTGCACGCTTTTAAAAATCAAATAATTCCATACAATAATTTTGAAATTCTCCTTAGAACTGTTCCATGGCAACTGTCAGTCCCAGACATAATTATTTTTAATCCTGAACTGTTTTTGACATTGATCTCCACATGCCTGTCTGTCATACTTTTACTGTTACTTCCTGATTTTTCATTAGAACATTAACTAGTAACTTACTGTGCTATGTTTAGGATGTAAAAGGTGTTAACCAAAAGTCTCATGTATTTGGTTGTATCAAAACACCCATATGCTGTTGAGAGGTGGAGCCTGGTCAGAGGGGGCAGAACACTGGGGCTTGGCTCAATGGGGTGGATCAGTGGGGCAGAGCTGTAAGAAAAGCCCTGTCCCTTCCTCTCAGACTCGGCTTCCTTCTGCCATGCAGTGAAGAGCCCTCTGCGGCACCTCTGCCATATATAATAACTATGCCAGCAGCCCACACATGGACAAAGACTTTCTGAAGCTATAAGCTAAAATAAACCTTTCCTCCCTTAAATTGTGAAAGCCAGATATTGAGTCAGTCACAGCAACAAAAAAGTAACTAAGACATATCGTTCCAGAAAACAAACCTCTGTTTTCCCTTCACACTCTTCCCCACTTCCACCTCTACACAGACACTGTCCCTTTCCCTTACATTCCCAACAGTCTAGCCAATAATAATTCTGGTTAGATTACATTACTGCTCATTTACTATCACTATTCAAATTATGACATAATTCACAGTGGAGACATGAAGGATGTACTTTTTTTTAAAAAAAGCATTCCTATCCTACGTAACCATTTAAACTTTCCTGGAGTTAGGAGCTGTTTTTACACATACCTATCAGGAAGTAACCATGAATCTCTCCTTAATTTATATGAACTTCTCTTAACACATTTTAATTCATTAAAATTGTACCAATTTTTATCTTCCTGAAGCTGTCTCACCTTCCTGAACCTTCTGACCCGCTCACATCTGACTGCTGAAGCCTCCTTGAGGCTTCCCATTCTCCATCATCCTGGAAAGGAAGCCGACCTCTCTCCTGGGTCAGGGCTCCTAGTGTCTGGATCCCATGTTTTCCTTCCTCTTGGTTTACTCCCTCACTTTCGCAGAGCTCATCTTCTACTCTAGTAGTTTCCTAAGAAAATGATACAGGAAAGACAGACTTTTTGAAATCCTGCTGTCTATAAATTTTTAACCTTACACTTTACTTGACAGTTTAACTTAGCATTGAATTCTAGGCTAGAAATTATTTTTCCTTCCAATTAAAAGTGTTGCTCCATTGTCTTCTAGCTTTCAGTGTTGCTATTAAAGACTGATATCAATAACTTGAGACTATCATGCTTAGTGAGGTGAGTCAGAAGCAGAAGGTGAAATATCGAATGCTTTCTCTGATATGAGAAACCCAGATCACAATTATCTCCTGAAACTTAATATGAAAAATAATGGGAACTGGAGGGGCGAGGGCCAAAAGGAGAGAGGGGAAGGTCTTGTAACTTTGCTATGAGATATATATATATATATATATATGCACAAAATGCTCAAGATCAATGTAAATTTTAAATTTTCTACTTATACGTATCAATAAAATGGGAAAAAATGTTTAAAAAACAATAAAAAGACTGATATCATGCTGATGTTTAGAATGTAAGTTCAGAAAATTTCCTATAAAGTAGGGAAAACCCAAAAAGATGGAGCATACAAGAATATCAGATTTACTCAAGAATTTCAGTATCTCATTCAGAGTTTTATTTTTTAAAAAATTAAAATCTGCAGACTGTTCCCAATGCCCACAACCCTCCTGGCATAATATTTCAGGCAAGGAAGGGCATATCAGGAAAATCAGCACTTCCCCTGTACTTCCTAGAAAGGACTAACACAACCAAGTGCAATTTATCAAAGAAAAGCAAAGCTGGTGCAATATGCAAAAGACAATATATCGCACCATATTAATTATAAAAAGGACAATAACCACATGATCATCTCACTAGACACAGAAAAATCTAACACCATACAAGATTAAAAATAAATTCTCAAAGTGGAAATGGAATAAGTTCCTCAAACGGAATACCGGCAACAGATAATGCAAACAGGAAATTAAGGAAATAATCACACTCAAAATAACATAAAAAAGATAACATACTTAAGAAAAAGACTTAAAGAAAGTGTTAGGTTTACAAAACTGAAAGTGAAGAACACACTTGAGAGAAATTAAAGTCTATTCTGCCCAAGCTGAAATACAAATTTAATTCAAATCTATGAAAATCACAGTAGAATTTTAAAAAAAGAAATGAATAGGTTGAATCTGAAATTTAAATACAATGAAAAGGCACCTGAGTAGCCAAAACAACTATGAAAACAAGGAAAAATTTAAATTAACCTATTACAAAACAAAGTTAATATTGATATAAAGATATTGTATATTGGCACACAGTTCAATGTATGTGAACTGAATCCAAAAATAAATCCCTACATTCATGACTAAAATGGATTTTTCAACAAACATATCCAATTGATCCAATAAAAGTCCAGAAATATCTATATGGGCTACTAATTTTTTAACAACAGTGTAAAGGCAGCTTTTTAAAAACAGTCTTTTTAACAAACTACAGAGATATCTGTGTATCTATAGCAAAAAAAGACTTTAGACCCCTGTAAAGAATGAATACAAATTAATACTTATATCCAAAAACTAAATTAACTCAAATGAATAACAAACCTAAATATAAGAGATAAAATTAAACTTCTAAAAGAAAATCACAGCAGGATGCAACAGTGCACACATGCAGTCCTGGCCAGTCAGAAGTCTAAGGAAGGAGGCTCACTGGAGCTCAAAACCTCAACGCCAGCCTGAGCAATACAGCAAGACCCTATCTCATAAAAGAAAACCTTACTGACTTTGGGTTATGCAAACTGTTCTGGACATACATTAATAAGGCAATAAAATGAAAAGATAAATTAACATTAATATAACTTAATATTAAAAGCTTTTATGTTTTCTAGGGTACCACTAAGAAGCCACAGATTGGGAAATATATACAAATCATGAAAAGAACTTGCAATGCAAATTTATAACTTACAGTAAAACATATGAGTATGAATCTAACAGTAAGAGGTCAAAAACCTAAAGTGGGTAAGAAACCTGATAGACATTTTACTAAAGATGATATGCATACACAAAATAAGTATAAAGATACCCAACATCAACAATTAGTAGAGAAGTGCAAAAACCATGATGATATGGTACTATGTACCCACTAAAATGCCAATAATAATAATAAAAAACACAAGACAAAAAGTGTTAGTAAGGATGTGGAGAAATTGGAACTCTTAAATATTGCTAGTGGGAATGAAAATGACATAGAAACAGACAGATCTAACAAAACTGCAAATTAATCTTGTCTCAGCTTAAACCCTGACTTGTCCCTGCCAGCAGACAAGTAAGGCAACAGGTGGGCTCTATCTGAAACAACTCAATGTTGTCAGAAGTCTCTATAATTCTTTAAAGTTTCCAGATCTAATTAAGATGTGTTAACAGACCCATAGAGTGATCGAGATTCTGAGATGTGTATACAAAGACATTACTACAAGAATATTGCTAGAAAATAGACTAAAAAATTCAAGCAGAGATTATACAACTGAAAAAAACTACTAAAATTAGGAGCTCAGTGCATAAGTTTAACTGTAGACCATACATTACAAAATGGAAGACAGGTCAACATGTAATACTCAAACTGAAACTTAGAAAAAGAACAGAAAACACATAAAAAGCTTACAGGATAGTAAAAATGTCTAACTTACATGTATTGAAGCCAAAAGGAAAGAGAAGATGGCACAAAAGCAGTATGGAATAAATAATATCAAGTCTTTTCCAAATTGTTCAAAAAACATCAATCTGTAAGGAAGTGCTACAAACTCCAAATACACTGAATATTAAAGAAATCACTGAAGCCAGGTGTGGTGTCACACGCCTGTAATCCCAGCACTCAGGAGGCTGGGACAGGAGGACTGCCCTGAGTTCAAGCCCTGCCTGGACTACACAGTGAGTTCAGGACCAGCTCTAATGACAAAGTGAGAGCCTGTCTTAAAAGCAAACAAACCAAATCACTGAAAATAACTAACATAATCTAAGGTAAAGCTAAAACATGTTCCTATAAAGAGTATTATGAAAGTTTATGGCTGACTTCTCAAGTGAAAATATGAAAGCCAGGAGACAATGGAATAGTATCTTTAAAGTGTGGTAAGAAATTAACTATGAACATAGTTTATATCATTGATATAAACCTCAAAAATAAGCCATGACAATCTTCACAGACAAGCAAACCTGAAGGAATTCACTGCAAACAAATCTGTGCCAAAGCAAACAGAAATGATAAAAGATTAATTACTGACCTAAAAGATGTAAGAAAATAAACATAAAACAGAAAAGTTTTATGTAGCGTGAAGTGGATATAAGTAGTAAGACAGTAGAAGATCAGTAATTACATTAAATGCAGACAGGAAAAACAAAAACATCAATGAAGAAACTAGGTAATCAAATTAATTATTTTAGAGCTGGAAGAATGGCACAGTAGTTAAAATGCTTGCCTTTAAAGTGCAAGGCCCTGAGTTCAATTCCCCAGTCCAGCACCACATAAAGCTGGGTGTGGTGGCGGATGCCTGTAATCCCAGCATTTGGGAGGCTGAAGCAGGAGGACTGTCCCAAGTCCAAGGCCAGCCTGGGCTACACCAGTGAATTCAGGACCAGCCTGGGCTACAGAGTGAGACCTTGTCTCAAAGAAAGAAAGAAAGAAAGAAAGAAAGAAAGAAAGAAAGAAAGAAAGAAAGAAAGAAAGAAAGGGAGGAAGGAAGGAGAGTGACAAATTAGATTATCATAAAGTTCATTTTTACCATGTAAATTAATACCTCAATCTAAATTATGATCCCTTTTTGAATCAGACAGGGCAAAAGGGTACAAGAGAATAAAAGCAAAAATATAATGCATGGTTAATCAATTCACTTATATAAATAAAATAATAAAAAATTAACACAAACAAAAAGTACTAAAAAAATGAATTCCAGCTACCATGTGTTGATCCTCTGCAATGATGAACCTTTCACATATATTATTTCTAAACCTCTTAGAAACTCAAAATGTTACCCCAGATGTACACATAACCTGATAAGTTCTACTGCATTTGACCAGGAGTACATAGCTTTTAAGGTGAAGGAAACCAGTGTTTCCAAATTGCTAATTTTACATCAATAATGCTCCTTTATTACTGATTAGCTGATTAGCTACTATGATAAAGTGGTCACGTAAAGGTTAATAATTTATAGAAGCACAAAATACACATGTGACAAATGACACCACTATACTTAACCTGATACCTAATAAACTTAGTTTAAAAACTCAATGCTCCTGAAACTTCTGTATGTAGTTCTCATTCTGATTCATGCAATAGGTTTACCTTAGGAAGGACAATGTCCCATAAGTATATCAGTAAAAAGAAAGACGCAAGTTACAAAGCGATAAGGTACATTAATGAAGTACTTTATTTTATTTTTTTTCTTGAGACAGTGTCTCACTCTGTACTCCAGGCTGGTTCTGAACTCACTGTGTAGCCCAGGCTGGTCTTGGACTCAGGACAATCTGCCTGCCTCAGCCTCCCAAGAACTGTTATTAACAGGCATGAGCCACCATGCCCAGGTTATGCAGCACTGGGGAACTGAAGTCGGGTACTTAGAATGAAGTACTTTAATACAACTTCCGCCATAAAAAAAAAATATTACTTGCAGTTCTGCTCTGCACAGCGAAACCCAGATAACTAAATAATATATTTGTAATATTCATTGAAAGGTTAATCTGCAACTAAGAACATAAGCAAGAGACTGATGATGCAGAAGTCACAATGCTCTACAAGGTGTCCTTACTCCAGCCAGCCAAGAAGGAAAAAAAACAAATGATGCTAAGTAATAAAGGCAAGCATTTGGATTTTAATATTTTATTCTAGATAAACTATAGAAGGTTTAAAATCCAAAGTCTCTAGTTCCACATTATTTTTAAATCAAACTCTCATAAAGATTCATTCTACTTCCACCCATCAGCATTATTAAAAATAACAGATTGGCAATATGACAGAAGGAAGCAAGCGGAGCCTGAGTTTTAAAAAAATAAAATATAATAAAGCACTGTGAGCCAGCCTTGGGTAACAAGGGAAGGGCACCAATAACTTTCTTCCTACTCCACACAAGGAATAACAGGTCCTTACCTTTCCTCTTCAACCTGTATTGGGGGGGGGGGGGGGGGATTCCTCCTCTCTCCCTGACAACCAAGCACTCACATTCCAACACAGCCAGAGCATGCTCAACGTAACCCTCTTGTTTCTTCTCCCTACTACTGTCATTTCTTCTCTTACTACATTTCTGGCCAGTAATTCATTTTTCTATTGCTTGTCAGTTTTTTCTCAAAATTCTCTCAAATTGTCCCTTTTCCCTTTCTCTACATCCTCCACCTCATCCACCTGCACGACTAGGTTAAGTTTCCTTTTTTTGTTTGATGCTGCTGGTGGTGGTGGTGGTGGTAGTATTTTGATTCTGGGTCTATGCTGTCTAGGCTTGTCTTGAACTTCTGGGCTCAAGTGATTCTCCTAACTCAGCCTCCTGAGTAGCTGGGACTACAAGTGCATGCTGTCACACCCAGCTCCAATGTATTTAAAGCCAATGTATTTCTTAAACCATTAATCCAAAAAGGTGACACACTTAAAAAAATAAAAATTTTGTTTTCGTGTCACAAAGCACACAGAGCAGTTAAAAAGTCTAAGAAATTCTGACATGAAGAAACTTGATTGAATTCATTAACCAGTGATTCTCATGTTTATTACAAGAACTCTTTTCTGCAATTTCTTCATATCAAATTTTTAACAACCCACAAAATATGCACTAAGAAAATATTAATCTTTTTTTGAGACAGGGTCTCGCTCTACAGGCCAGGCTGGTAATGAACTCATTATGGAGCCCAGGTGAACCTTACACTCACAGCAATCCTCCTGCCTCACCTACCAGGTGCTGGGATTACAGGTGTGTGCCACCACATCCAACTTTGTTTTTTGTGATGCTAGGGAATCAAACTCAGGGCCTTGAGCTTGTTAAACAAGCACCTTTAACCTCTGCACTATTCCTCTAACCCTAGTAAATATTAATCTTATCCACTGGTTAAAATACAACAGGCAAAATATCATACTTTACCTTGAATCATCAATTGTAAAATGATACTGCCTTTGGAAAACCCAAAATTGAGTTCTCACACAAAATAACTATCATGCTGGGGAATGAAAACATTGCGTAGATTTTACATTACCTAAGTTCACCTAAGCATTAAAACTAACCACCAACTGTAATTTTATGATTCTAAAGACACAAGAGGAGAGAGCAATGGAAGGCAAAAAAATTTTTAAATGCTTGATGTAGAATAAAATATTATACAAATATTAAAATCTACAATTTTTTATTTTTTTCTTCATTAATTTTCAGATTTGATCTTTTTTCAAATGACACAAAAGAATGAGATTTTATGAATTTTATGATCCAATGAATATGCAGATATGCAGTATTAAACTTTTCAGACAATGCACTCACACGATGACAAGAAATTTTAATTAAAATATCAGTCTTTCTCTTAAGGTGTACTATAAGTTATTCACTTCACAGGTTTTAAAAGCAATTTTTAAAAACCCCATATTACCTGAAAGCTCCGTAAAGTGGTCTGTACCAACAGACAAACGAACAAGGAGTAAAAAGCAAGAACCACAGGATACTCAGTCCAAAATCAACCCCTCTTGAAGAATCAACAAAAAACCAAGCCAAGCATCCGAAGATATTTAGAAATAGCGTTACAGCATGGACTGTGGAATCAGAAAAAAAAAGAAATGTTGACATTCAGCTTATTAATTCATTTAACAAAAACTACAAGTGAAAACAATACTTTCTAAGAACAAATGCATTCTACTATGTTTCACTTAGCATTTTTTCAAAACACTGGGGATTTTTTTATTCACTTTGAAAACAGCATACATGGAAAAGTGAGTCATAATAAATTCAAAGTTCACAGAAATTCTGTTGGTCACAACCAAACAAGCAACTGCACAGCTACTCCAAATGCACCACCTTTAGGGCTTCTTCCCTGAGAAGGAAATCACATGATGTATCTGAAGATCCAGACTCCAGAAAAAAAGTTGTACCTGCTGAGAAAACAACCAGGACCTGGGGGGAAGGGCCCATGCTCCAAACATGCTCCAAACTACATTTTTAGAGAATGGAGCCACAGACTAAAAAGTAAGACTAAAAATACCAATACAGTAACAATTTCCAATGACTACACTGCCAATGTAAAAGGTTTATCAACTCATCTTACAACTCATAGAATTGTCCATTTTTTAAAGTCGTGGAAAATAATGGTTTGACTAAAGGTTAAAGTTATTAACACTCACTTCCTTGGCCCCCACCAGAGTTACTGAGACTTGCTCTGCCATTGGCTAAACAGTTGCATTTTGGCAAACCCTCCAGCTACAGATGCTGTTCATAATGGCTTTCTCTCACAGATTTAAAAAAATATCTGAGTAACATCCAATTATAGTATGATCTTAAAGAGTCATATTTACCCATTATAATAAATAACTTTTTAAAGGATTCTTTAAAAATGTGTTCATGGGATAAATTTGTTATAGGACATTCTCAAGAAAACTCATATATAACAAAATGTAAATTATCAAAACAATAAAAATATGCCAATGAACTGTAACCTGAAATCAAATTAACAGATGAAAGGCTATTAGATTTAAAAAATAAAAATTCAACATATGTTAAAAACAAACCTTAAAAGTTCTATGAATCAAAATCAGTAACTAATGGAATAGAGTAAGAACACAAATTCTAGAATTTCCAGATTGCTGCTCATGCAGCCAATAGATGAACACATTTGTAAGTGACAGGGATCCAGGGGAGTGCCAACACCTAGGCTAGTCCTTCAACATTAAGCCAGCCACCTCACTTTTGCCAGTTGCAGTTTTTCAGCCACAGAAATGCAGTTCTTTAAATTTTAAAACACCTTTCCCTTCTCTCACTTAAGAGAAAATTAATAGTTACTCTATTCCCAACAGGATTTTTAGTTCTCCTGAAAGGTAGTTCACTAATAAAATTACTCAAAATGCTTTTCCTCAAAATAAAGGCAGTTGTAGCAATGACTTAAAGAAAGGTTTCAAAACTCAAAATAGAAAATTATTTTGTAGTATTAAATTCTGTAATACCAAATGAATTTAGTAGCCTAAAACAGTTTTTAAAGTTAATAACATTCCAATTTAAATTTCAACCTTCATGGGAATAATTTTTAAAGGTTTATCTCCTAACATTAAAGGCAACATACATGTAATGTTATGAAGTCCACATATATTCTTAAAAATATGGATAAAATTATTCATGTAAGATTATGTCATCTGTCAAAATTTTTAAACACTTTCATACTAACCCATAACCATGATCGATAACTCATTTACTTGTACATCAAGAAAGACTAAAACGTCTCAGGCATTCAAACTTATGAACCATCTGTCCACTTACGTAGAGATCAGGAAATTAGAATGGCAAGTAATGTGAAATGCATACTCTCTGCTGCAAATTTCAATCTAATTTAAGGGAACAATGAATCTATGCTGGCGGATTTGTAATTTAGCCACAACATTTAAAATCTCTAAACCTTTACTTATACAATTTGTAAATTCAACAGCTGTGATGTAAAATTTCAATTTGTTTTACTGGGCACTGAAACCTGGTATTAATTTTCAACCACAACTACAACATTCTTCTTGATTAAGTTACAAATTTACAATACAAACATCTAACATGGTATATTTATTTTCTTTGCTACCTGGCCCTCTTCATTTTTCTTAATTCAAAGGCACACTCAAAAAGATTGAGACTCATTTCACAGTGATACTTCTAATATCTTCAGTTCACTCATGAGCAAATTATTTCTTTTTGATCAGGTACCTTTGAATGCACAGTGACACTGCACTGAATTGTCAGAAAAGTCACAACACATGTTTTCACCAGATGGTGTTACTTCATTTTTAGAAGTACTAAAGTCATTCCCATCTAGGTTACTGCTACAACACTTGACAACTAACACTTCTAGCTTCATTCTTTAAAAAAAAAAAAAATTTGGTTGACTTAAGTATTTCACAAGTTGAAGATGGAAGACCAAATTGTGCATTTTTGCCATATTTGCCATATTTATGGTTTTACTTGGTACAGGGAAGAATGCACATTGAGCTTGTAAAAAGTTGCACAGTTTATGGTGACAATGGTCTACAAGAACATCTGTGCCAATGACAGTTCACAAATTCTACGCTGATCATTTTGATCTCAATGACGTTACTCAGTCAGAGAGCACGGAGTGCCACAAAAGTTGATGACAAAATAAAACCACTGATTGAGTCAAACCCACATTATCTAACACAAGAGACTACAGAGACATTGCACATTCATCATTCAAATGTTCACAACCACCTGAAGTAGCTGGGATACATAAGCAAGCTCAGTATTTGGGTTCCTCAGGAACTCAAAGAAGATCATTTGAGAGCACGTATAAACATCTGCAATATGCTTTTAAAATGTGAGGAAAATGATCCTTTTTGAGATGACTGATAGCTGGTGATGAGAAGTGAACTGTTTACAACAATGTGGTGGGTCCTGGTGGTCAGGACATGATGGTCTGCCTCAACTGTCAATAAAAGCAGACATTCATCAGAGGAAGGCTATACTCAGACTGTGATGGGATTTTAAAGGTATCATGTTTTTCCACCTCCAACAAAGAATCAAACAATCAGTTTGAATGTGCACTATTTGGCAACTGGATGGTTTGAGCAAATCTATCATCCAGAAACGTCCAGAGGTTGTTAACTATCAAGGAGTTGTGTTCTATTACAACAATGCAAGACTAGACCACAAACAAGTCTGATCAGCTATCAAAAATCACTGGAGCTTGGATGGAATGTGCTGCCACACTCACCATACTTGCCTGACCTTATGCATCAGACTTTAAGACTTTCACTTGTTTCGCTCTCTTCAAAACTCTTTGCATGATATAATGTTCAAATCAGATGAGACTGTACATCAGCACCTTGTTCAGTTTTATACTGATAAAGACAGTTACTTCTATGAAAAAGGAATTATGAAGCTCACTGAAAGCTTGCAAAAGGCTATCGAACAAATGGGTAACATACTGATTTTTATTCTTCATATAAATAAATGACCTTTGAAAAACACAGATAAAACACATCATAACTTTTCCAACAACCCAGTATTTGTTTTTAAATGTATATTGCTTGTCTTCTGGTACTTTGTAGGTGGTATGACATGAAAATCTTAATCCTGAGCTCTAGAGTCAAATTGTCTCACTCCAAAGTTATTTCTGTAATGTCAGACAAGTGACTCAAACCCTATAAAACCAAATGATAGAGTATCACTTTTTTAGTGTGGTCGGTATTTCATATAAGGTGATTAGCACTGTACCTGGCACAAAGTAAATCTTCAATAAATGTTAGTTCTCATTGTAATTATTTTTAGACTATGACAGCAATATTCAAAACCGCCAAATAAGTAAGTTGGTACTTCTTCATCAGCACTGGCAAAGTGGTTAACCACTTACATTCCTACATCCAACCTCTATTCTCATCTAACTACTTATATAATTTTCCACCATCCTCACCTCTTACCACTGAAAAAAAATTTTTGCTAAATGCATATAAAATGCTAGGCCAGCTTCTGCTCATTCAAAAACTACACATATAAAATAGAAATGTACAGACAGATGATGATACCGATCTGTTAGCTTGTACATACAAAAAATCTTGCCTTAAATATTAAAATATAAGTAATATTACTGCCACTAGAAACTCAATAAAATGTATTAGCCCAAGAACAAATTCTCAGGAATCAAAGAGTTAAAATAGTACTATCCAGAAGGAATGATTTCTTATATTTCAAAGCAAGTTCTCCTATGTGTAAAGTGCTACTGAAATATCTTGAAGAAAATCATCTCATCTCTTTAAAGAGAAAAGCCTGCCTAATTGTGAAGTAAAACACAGATTTCCTTCATAGTGATGTACCTTACACATTATCCACTACCCCAGGTGCTATGCAGTAAGGAACTGCAACTGCCTTTTCCCTACAGGGACCACAGCATGGAAGGAGGCTGAGATGGCTATTTGCATAAAGGAGAAGGTGGGCAGCCTGTGTACATACAGCAAAACTTTCAACAGCCTGACATTTTATTTTAGCGTTCTGTGTGTTAAAATTATAGTCAAAGCAATGTGAGCACCACAGCCTAAAACGCACGCTCCAATGTTCTAGTAAAGAGACTGTCTTGAATTAAATATTTTCAAAAATAAAAGTATTCACAACCACTTGCAAATAAAAATAAACTATGCTTACAGTTATTTTTAAGATTGTAGTTTATAACACTATAGGACTTTACCAAACTTTTTTTTTTTTTTTGAGATTCTGCAGTTCAGGTTAGTCCTAAATTCACTACAAGGCCAAGGCTGGCCTTGGACTCAAGGTAATCTTCCTGCCTCAGCCTCCTGAATACTGGGACTACAGGCATGTGCCACCACACCCAGCTATTACGTGGCACTGAGGGATTGAGCCTTGGGCCTACTGCTTCCTAGGCAAGTGCTCTAACAACAGTGACTATAGCTATACCCCTGGCCTGCCACATTTAAAAAATAGCTACATTACCAACATTTAGCAGAAATTAAATGGTCTTCCTCTGCATAAAAATAGTATACATAACTTTTTCAAAGTAAATCACCTCAAAATTCCGCATGTGACAAGGAAGTTACCCTTTTCTCAAGAAGATGCCAATTTTTAATACATAGACAAGGACTTACATTTTCACCTACAGTACAATTTTGAAGTTTGTAAATATGCTATTTCACTCAGTAATTCATACTTTGTCCTCAACACATTCCTGTAAAGGTGGCTGGAGTAGAAATGGATAGTATGATCTCATGTAATAGTATGATTTTAATATCTTGATACAGAAAAAGAACAGTTCACCATGCTATCTTTAAAATAGCAGTTCAAAACAAAGATAGATTTTAATTACAAGAATATAAACTACAAATTACATAATTTGTTCTGTACTCACACATCCACAGGTAATACATAAGCTTTACTGTCTTTTGGAATTCTACAGGAATGTCTACAGAAAAGTCCTGATAGAAACAAGGTCCCACTGGAAAACTCTCGGGAAGAGGTGGCCAATTATTTTTTCTACCTGTAAATTAAAAAAAAAACATTATTGATACTACAATATACATATCCTAGTCTTATTTTTGTTTCCTAATATTGAATGCTATTGTTTTAATAAATGTTATTTTAAAATCTAACACCTTTATCTTTACATGCCTATACTTTGAAAGTTAAGCTTTCCTCAGAAAAAAAATCAGAGTACTACCACTATTCCCTCACAATGCCACTGTAGAAAACTCAAAAGGTAGCATAAGAAGTTTTCGCTATCATATCACTGAAACCAGAAACAAAAAAGAAAGCACAGAGACATACAGGGGCTCTACCCTAGAAACAGATTTAGCTTCATAACTCTTTCAGTAAGATTCTGTTGTACTTTCTAATTCATATGGAAATAGATGACCACCATATGAATCACCGGTTTTCTGTTGTTAACCCCTTGAAGGACATAAGGACCTAAGGTTAAACCAACATCAGAGAATCAAACTTGGAAATCTCAAAAATCTGGAAAAAAATAATACCCAAAAGATATGTAAGAAATCCATAAAACTGTAAAATGTCATAAAATATTCCTGAGAAAGAAATGGGAGAATTATAATACATTCAAAAACCTAGAGAAAAACAAATTCAAACTAGATTCAAACTACACTGAAAATAAAACAGGGATTAGTGGGGGAAATAAAAAATTAAAAATGAAGGAAAAAATCAGAACACGAGATATAGGAACACAAAGTACCAACTAAAGGTCACTTTCTAAGTATTGTATCTCACAATTCATAGTTTTGGTTACCAAAATTAATTTTTATGTAATTTTTACAGGTCAGAAATTTTGGGGGGAGGTGCTTTTGTTGTTGAGACAGTCTCATTATATAGCCTCAGCTAGTTTCAAACTTGTAATACCCCTGCTTCAGCCTCCTGAGTTCTGGGATTACAGACATGTGTGGCCTTGCCCAGCTCAGGATAACTTTCATATTGAAAAAAAGCATGTACTATTACTTCTGCTTCTTCCCAACATGTCTCCTAGGTTACATTGGTTACTCTACTCAAATTCCATAGAGGTCAGACACTTTCATCTCAGTCTCCTAAAATTTGAGAAACAGCAGAGAATAGCAATAAGGAACAACGGCTCTAGAGCCAAAGGTGCCAAGCACCTCATGGCTGGGGTCACAGGCTACCTAACCTCTCAGGACTCCAACTACTATGTCTGTATAACAGAGTAACAACTGAAACACTCTGCATGGAACATGCTGAGGACTAAATGTGAGTCACTAAGTGAAAAGTACTACTAAGTATTAATATACCACTGGTTTAACTTTGGTCAATTCCCACTCTTTATTACTACCATTATTAAAGTATCTCTCAAAAAATATAACTTGAACTAGCCAGTGGTAAGGTTTCAGCAAGAGATATTTTCGGAAACACTGATCCCAAATTAAACCTTCAGTTTCTCCTTCTATAAGCGCTACCTTTTACACTGCAAGAAAGAAAACTGCTCAGAATAAAGGTGGCCTCATATAGAAGCACAAGTTCAAGCCTCGCCTGGGCAATCTGACAAGATTCTATCTTAAACTAAAAAATAAAAAATGGGCTGGGATATAGCTCAGGGTGAAGGTCCCGGGCTCTATCCCCAGTATGTAAATAGTATATCGTAATGAGGCCTTAGACCTACACATTCTAAGACAAGAAAGAAATCATTCTGCATATTTCTGTTATACCGCCCTTGTTATTCCATCACTAGCCCAGATGTCTCTTAGCCCTTAGCCATTCTTATCCAGAAACTGCTAACTTTTCCTAAAATATTTCAAGTGACAGGGAGAGTCATGGCCTGAATAGATTTCACAGCAAATACTTCAGCACTGATTTCTTTCTTTGGCATCATATAAATAACCTGATCTACCAAGAGTTACCACAAACATACTTTTACAACATGTTATGGCAAAAAAAAAAGTTTTTATTTATGAGGACCAGGGCAGAGAATCTGAATACATCACAGACATTCAAACGCACTGATAAATATACCACAGACCAAAAGGGAGCCCATGTACGGCAGCAAAAGCTCTTAGGTTTAAAATGAATGAAAGTCAGAAGGCTTGCAGTCTCTCTCTCTGTGGTGAGGTCAACATTGTTCTAGTCCAGGGAAAGGCTGTGCAAATCACCCAAGATCACAAAGCTACTGAACATCAAGCAGGCATCAAGCAATGCTGTGTGGAGAACAGCAGGGGTTCAGTCACAAACCAAATGATACAGGGCTAAAGGAGACACTTCAATTTCAAACTTTCTCTGAGATACTACCATGTTGGCTGAGGTTTTGCATTTCTCGTTCTCGACGATCTAATTCTGCAGCTTTTCTTTCTAGCTCTTCTTGGCGTTTAAGAAGTTCAGCTTGAGCCAGGGCATGTTCCTTAAACAAAAGTTATCAACATATGAACAGCTGTCGTAAGCATTAAATACTCTAAAATTTACATTCAATCTCTTACTTCCTTCTCTGTGATAGAAATCAAATTCAAATGTGCCTCCAAAATATAAAATTAAATTAAGTTTATACTTTCAGAACACACCACAGGAACATTTGGCTCATCGGGAATGCTGAGTCCCCAGGATAAGAAACCCCCTCATAAGGGGAGGCAGTCAGAAGCAGCCTGAAAAAAGAAACTAGGGTGGCCTCTGTTCCCCAATGAGATGAACAGAAGTAAAGGGAAGAGTAGAAGGAAATGGACATAAAATCGGGCAACTGAATTGGCTCTGATAAGTTGGGCTAAGTGACATCTATGGCTCCCAAGAAAGCAAAATGTTTTGTAATAAATGTCGTAACACACTGAGTGAAAGGTAGACAGTTCGGAAAGGCTGACCTGAACCTCCACCTGCCCAAACACGACACCCGACACCTACTTCTTTGTTCACCTATTTCTCCTGGACTCTTGCCATCCGATGCCTCTCCCCCTGCCCATAATAACTCTTTCCCTATAACAACATTGTTCCCCTCTGGTACTGCACACTAAATATTAAGACCAAAGGCAAGAAAAATTTTCACTACATAACTGTACATCAAGATAATACATGAATGTAGTAATTCTTAATAGTGGAATTAAAAAGTTACAGGCTGATAAAGAGGTATGAGTAAATACTGATATGGTGCCAAGATGGCTAATCCAGACTCAAAGGTGAGTTAAAATTTTATAAATAAGTAGTCAGGCCCACTGGTACAGGTCTATAATCCCAGCACTATGGAAAGCTGGGGCAGGACAGCAAATTCAAGCCCAGCCTGGGAAACTTGGAGACCTGCTGAGACCCCTGTCTCAAAGATCAGACGTAAAAATGGGATGGGGCTGTAGCCCAGTGTGAAGGCCCTCAGCTCCATCCACAATGCCACAGTAAATAAAATACAAATCCAAATAAGCAGAACAGCAATACAAAGAATTATTTTCCCCAAAAGCAAATGTTCCCGATTTTGTCATTTTCAATCTGAATTTATACAGTTAACATGAACTTACCTTTGCAATCTGTGTATAAGCTGGATGCTCCTCAGTTGGTTTCATTATTGCTGGTTGTGTATTGGGTACGTTAGGCATTTTCACACTGCCTGGGGGAGGCTAGGAAGATTAAGAAGAGGACACACTAAATACATAACATATAAGTCCAACTTTAACTTTTTTCAAAAGTATTGACACTGATAAAAAAGCAAATATCCAAGATCTGCCTCTGTTCCTGCCCTGTCCTCTCTCACAGTCACGTATGTGGCAAAGAACTACTTTAGCTCTACATCTATGGGACCTCAAACTCATTCACTTTTTAACTCTACACTCTGCCGGCTTTCCTTAACACTGCAACACAACCTTTCCTCTCCAGGACATCATTTTTTTAAAGAAATTTTTTATATGCTTCTTTATATAAGGATACAGATAGCACCAAGCTGAAGAATCACACTAAGAAACAAGCACAGTAGCATGTGCCTGCAGTCCCAGCTCAAGTGGCTGAGGAAGACTGCTTGTCCGCAGAGGTCCAATTCAGCCTGGACTGCACAGCAAGATGCCTACCTCTTAAACACACACACACACACACACACACACACACACACGCACGCACGCACGCACGCACGCGCGTGCACAAACACCCGACCCACTCACCCCAACCACCCCACTCAGGCTCATAGCCAATTTTTCCACCTCAAGAAGTAGCCTGAGAACTATGTAGGAAATCTCTTGGCAGAACCTCACTAATGCCTCTTGAAAAGAGTAATAAAGAAGGCATAAAGAAAAGAAAAGAGAACTAAATAAACTACACAACCTTTACTCTGTAGCTGAAGATCACCATTATTTGAAAAGTCAAGGTCAAGAAGTAGCTAGCTACGAAGTCAGCAACGGGGAAGCGGCTAAATCAATGCATATACATGCAGTGTAGACATCACAGAGAAGAGGTGAAGCTATAGAAAAATGATTTTAAATACTAAATGAATAAAGCAAATTATGGAACAGTATGATCTTTTTAATAAGCAAAGGCTTATACTCAAAAAAAATCTGCAAAGTCAAAGAGAACTATTATTAGAGGATGTTCACCTGTATCTTTGCATATTTTTCTATTTCTGTCTCCCAACACAGTCATAAGGCACCACTTTTTAAATTAACAAATAATTTTAAAGTACCCTTTAGCATGACCAAAGAAAAAGTAGATACAAGTACAGAAAGATGAAGGGGCAAGGTAATGAAAGGGAGGTGAAGGGAGGTAAGACCTTAGGAAGACAGCAAGGCAAGAAAGCTAGAGCTACAATGTGAAATCCAACAGTCAGAACTACTAAAGAAAAACACCATAAAGACAGGAGAATTTTGCCCCAACACCACAGACATAACCAGAGTACAGTTGATTCTCAAAAGCACATGAAAACTGAAGATCAAGAGAGATCAAATAATTCTGTGAAAAAATAAGATAGGGAGACCTATGATATCAAGATTTACTAAAATTAACTGTGAAATACAGGTAAGAATACAGAAATATACCAATGAACAAAACAAAAATAAGTAGTACTACCAACAAAAGTAGTACTACCAAATAATGGGAAAGTATTACAGTCAATAAATGGTCAGTGATAACTCTATACTCATAGAAAAATTAACTTTCTTACTTTATTCTATATAAAAATAAATTAGTTTTATGACCTAAAAAGAGAATAGTAAAACCTAAATATTTCCAGGGAACATAAGATGAATATTCTTACATATTTCTGGATAGTCGGAATAAGTATTATATTTATCTCACTTTAATCTTTTGTTACCAAACAAAGTCTCTGTTCTGCCTATAATAAGAGACAGTAATATCTATGTCTCACATTAATTGGCATTAATGTCTCATATTAATAGGCAGAAAAACTGAAGGTACTCAGTCCTAACTGTTCTCTAAGTAGAAATGCCTAACCCTGAAGGCTTAGCACTGTATTTAATGAGGAGCAGCAATAAAACAGTCACTACCTGCAGTATCTGGCAGAGAGCCTGACTGCACACCATAGGAAAAACACAGAAGAAATTACCCAAGAACTCATTCAACTGAAACCTCTGTATCAATGCTTTACTGATTTAAACGACAAGTAAAGTGTTAAGTATACTAAATTAATGAAAAAGAATGAAGGAAAGGTTAGAACTAGCCATTTGACATACTTGAAGCCACAGCTGTTTGTGGGACAGCAATGGTGACAAATGCTGGCAGAGGAGCACAAGCCTCTAACAACTCTGACATTGATCTAACATCAATTGTCTCCACAATCTCTGTCTAGCTCTGAGACCTACACTTTCTTTGGCTACAGACACTGAATTAGCCACCTCAAGCCAATATAACTCAAGAAGAAGACCTCTTGCCACAACTATTACTCATTTTAATTAGAGTTTCAATTCCTTTCCCAGTTTTCACTCCTTCATAAATGAGCAAAAAACAAACGCCTCAAGACTGCCATTTCTGGCAACACAGCAGACCACACATCTATACATGTATACAGTATATCTAAAAGCACTAGATCAAATTTTATTTAAATAATACCATCAATACATGACTATGCTGACAAATCCTGGAAGACCATACAGCAGATAAAACTGGACATTCAAAACAGAAGAACCTTGGTGGCATGGGATCCACCAAATCACAGGGTTTAAGAAGCTGAAGAACAAGGTCGGCTAGAGCCAATGCAAGGGAAGAAATCAGAGATTCCTACAGAAAGTCAGAACTCCCTAAAAAGCAGTACTCTCAACAGATAAGTAAGGAGCAGAGCAGGGAGCAGCTTTGTAGAACAAAACAGGAATATCTGCATGTCTTATCTTTGACTTTGGATACAGGAGATAAGGGGGGAAACTTTTCCCTCAAATTCCTAACCATAAACCTACCAAACTGCAACTTTGGGACCAGAATTTATACACATTGTGCAAACTATTCCAAGCTCAAAGTTTCATTAAAAAGAATCCCAGGTTTGTAGCAATCTCAAACACACGGTAAAAAGTAGAGGCACATGTGCTTCAAAGCCAGGCTTCACAGCTTTTCCAGTTGGAACCAGGAAGGGTGCAAAAGAGAAAAAGGCTTCTGCTGTGCTGGAAAATCTTAAGAAATCACAAAGGAATTTTGCAGAGCTGAAGATAAAGTGCCTAAAATAAGTTTGCCCAAAAGATGCTTTGAAAGCTAGGAGGAATCTCATCTATGAAAAAGCTAAGCATTACCACAATGAACACAGGCAGGCAAACAACTCAGCTTCTTTGTACTGGACAACCCAGTCTGGAGTTTCCCATCAGGATTAGGTTATCAGTGACATAAGCCCAACAATCCCAGGTGTTGCAGCTTCTCCACCTTCAGCAGATCTTCAACATCATCCGCAAATAATATGCTAAGGATTATAAAATATATATTGCCTTAGGTCAGTACGTGAATTGACCAACAAACACATTTATAAAACTGTTATAATTAAGAAAATTGCCTTGACAGACAACACTTTGATTGCCTGATCTTTTAGTAAATATGGTATCACACGGTCATCTGCATGGAATATTTGAATCTTGAGAGCCATATTGCCAGGAAACACTTCAAAGAAGAAAATAATTTCTAGTAGCCCTTCAAACTATCTTCCCTGTGAAGTGGAACAAAGAAATTTATATTCAATTTTTAAAAGGTAGATACTGGCAAAAGGAAACACCAGAACAGCAGTTTTAATATTAGAAGAATGAACATTCTTTTTTTTTTTTTTGGAATCTGCTCAGCTAATGAAGAGTGATCACTCTCAAAATGAAAAATTATTTAAAAAACAGGCCTGAAAGAATTCTCAAAGCTGAAGTTGTAAGTAACTTTGAATCACACTGTAAACATTAAAGAAAAGCCACCCTGTCTTAGCTACTTTTTCATTGCTGTGACTCAATACCCGACGTCCACAAATTTGGGGAGAAAAGGTTTATTTTAGCTCACAGTCTCAGAAGGTCACAGTCCATTCAGGGGCAGCCGGCAGCAATGGAAGAACATGGCAGAGGCAGAGGTGGAGGCAGCTTTTCATGACATCACAAACAGGCAGGCAAGGTGAGACTACTTGAGAGTAGCCCAAGTCCTCCTCCTAG
This sequence comes from Ctenodactylus gundi, assembly GCA_004027205.1. Classification (NCBI taxonomy): domain Eukaryota; kingdom Metazoa; phylum Chordata; class Mammalia; order Rodentia; family Ctenodactylidae; genus Ctenodactylus; species Ctenodactylus gundi. The sequence goes on along the minus strand of PVKB01003150.1, from coordinate 178,890 downwards.
TCTTCAAGGCAGGATGCAGTTTATATATCCTTCCAAGTCCCTGCCCAGTAACTAGGCCCTCCTGCACCCAGATGTGAAAGGTGTGGCCACTGCACACCATGAATCCTAACTTACACACCATTAATCCTAACTTACATGCCTTTCCCCCCCCCCCCATTACTTTTATTAATATACACATGTAATACATAGTGTTTACAATGAATTTCAGTATTTCATGCACATTTGTATCATATCAACTTTACAACCCCTTCGCATTTTTGACCCTCCAACACCCTCCCTATCCCTTCCCCCAGCTCTGCTATCACTTCATGTGGTTCTATAGAATGTCTGTGTTCTGGATTTTCCAAGTCAGAGAGACTATACGGTACTTAACATATTAATCTTCTGCATCTAAATCATTTCACTTAAGTCACCACTCTTAACTCAGCTTCCTATTCCTCAAATGGCTCACAGCACTCAAATCTTGATGCCTCTTCTCTGAATCCAACCAATCTCTTTATTGGGATATTTACCAAAAGTTTTTTTTTTCTACATTTTACTATCTCTTTGTTGCTATTCTTAAACCTGGCCTTACCCACCAGTTCACATTAGAAAATAACTACAAGCATGTATTTCAAAAGGACAGTTAATTTGGGAAAGAAGAAAAAAAAAAGTTAAATTTCAAATGCCTTAGCTGAATACTGGAAGGCACATGTTTGTACATTCACAGAGTTTGTCTTTACATCAATCAGTTTTTTTGGATAAATTTTCATCAGTAACCTAATAAGTGAATTGCTACAACAAAACAAAGTTAAAACTATATCACATTGCTACATTAAACGAACTTAAATCTATATCACATAAATATACTTAAAGTAACAGATATGAGGGCAAATTTAGTTATTTCAGAATTTTTAATTTTCATAACTTCTTTACTCACATTTCACTGATTATTAACACTCTGCTAGATTTGGCTTATAATTTTATCTGTCTATCCATCCATATATTCATGCATTTGTATTTTTAAGAGATTTTGTCAATTCTCCATATTGTCTTAATTAATAATTATTCTATTTTGCACACTACTATACAAATATTAATAATAATGTTGTGGGGAGACTTCACAGATTTTATAGAAGAACGGGTACTGTTTTAAAAGTATATCAATCAGATGATTTAATTAACAGTCTATTTTTTTATTTCATTTTCTCGTTATATGTTAACTTTCCTCCAAGCTGTTTTGGTGCTGCTTATGTTTCTGCCTCTCAAAGAGGGTAAACTCACGTTCATCGTCAAAGAAGTGAACTGCTCCATTAAACTAGCTTAAAACTTTATCAATTTGCTACATTAAATGGACTTAAATCTGTATCACATAAGTATACTACAGTTAAAGCAACAGATAAATAGCTATGCTCAGTTATTTCAGATTTTTTTGACTTTCATACATTGATTACTCATATTTCACCAATAATTAACATTCTGCCCTATTTGGTTTTTCCTTTCACCTATGAACTCATTACTAATTTCATGCATAGCCTTACTTTTTTCTCAGCTCATTCTCCTCTAGCTGTTGCTGCTTTTTCTCTGGGGTCATTGGTGTCACTGGCCTCGCTTTCACTTTCTAAGTTTCCTTTACGTATTCTCTACAATGCTAGCTTAGTGGCTGCAAATTTCTTTAAGCTTTCTATATCATGGAAAGTTTTAAGTTCTCCCTTTAAATTAAAAGATAATTTTGCTGGATATAGCAGTCTTGGTTGGCATTTATGTTCTCTTAGTGTTTGGATGACATTGCTCCATATCTCCTGGCTTTTACAGTCTGGATTGAGAAGTCTGCAGTTATCCTGATGGGCTTATCTTTGTAGGTCACCTTCTGTTTTTCTCTTACCGCTTTTAGTATTTTCTCTTTGTGTTGGGTTTCTAGTAGTTTAATTATGATGTGTCGTAATGAGGATCTCTTCCGATCAAAGTTGTTTGGTATTCTATATAGCTGCAATAGTTCCATGTTCATTTCTTTTCTTAGATTTGGGAAATTTTCTTCCAGAATTTCATTAAACATGTCCTTTAAGCCTTTTGTTTTGTCCTCAGTCTTCTCCTGGACTTCCATAATTCTGAGGTTCTCTTTGAATCATCTATCAGCCATTATAAGGATTCACTTTCTTTCTTATTTAATTGTGTTCTTCATGGCCTGTATGTTGCAGCCCAGTCACTTTATTTTCTAGGTCTGATATTCTATTCTGAAGATGTTCAATATGGTTGTGTTGTGGTTAGGATTGGAGTGTCCCCCAAAAGTCTCATGTATTTTAATGTTATGGATTGCCTATGGAACCATGTGATTTTTGTGGATTGGGGTCTGGTCTGGAGGGGTAGATGACAGTTAAGACTAAAGGCATGTGAGTTAGGATTAAGGGTGTGTAGTGGCCACACCTGGATGCAGGAGGGACTGGTTACTGGGCGGAGACCTGAAAGGATATATAAGCTGCACCTGCCTTCCTGGAGGACTAGGACTAGTCTCAACTTGTCTTCCTGTTTGTAATGTCCTGAGAAGCTGCCTCCACCTCTCTCTCTGTCCTGTACTCTGATTGCTGCCAGCTGCCCCTGAATGGATTGTGACCATATGAAACTGTGAGCTAAAATAAACCTTTCCTAAATTTGTGGGTGTCAGGTATTAAATCACAGCAACGAAAAAGTAACTAAGACAGGTTGGTTATCATTTCCTGTGTGTTTTTCACTTCCTAAATATCTACATTCAATTTTTTTATATCTCTGTTTTGTTCTTCTCTAGTTTCTTGTATTGCTTTCATTATCTTCTGGTTTATTTCTTCTGTGGTCTCCTCTATTTGCTTTTCAAGGCTTGCTTTCAGCTTATCTATGTGTTGCTGTAGCTTTTGTGTTGTCTTTTATTTCCTGCTTTAATTCAATGAATTTCTGGGCCCAGGAGTTACCATCATTTTTGCTATCTTTGGATTCTGCAATTTCAGTATCCCTGGTATCATCTTCTGGAGTATCAGATCTTTACAAAAAGAGATTTGTTACCATGTTTCCTCATGTTTCTGCTGTCTCTGGCTGTCTCCGGTGTGCAGGAAAGAAGGGTCTGGTGAATGTCCAGTCCTAGATGCCTCTAGAATCCTCTGGCCCAAGGAACAGACAGGGCAATGGAATTCCTGGTCCTAGATGCCTCTGGAAACCTCTAGGGCTCAGAATTGACAGGGTGATGTAATTCCCTGAAAGCCCCTGGAAGCCTTTGGATCACGGGATGAACGAGTGATGGACTTCCTGGTCCTAGACACCTCTGGTGTGCAGAGCAGCGGTGAACCAGAAGCCTCTGGGGCGTGCTGGAGGAACGGGGTGAGGATCCCCCTTTTAAGGTATCTTGTTTCCTCCAGTCCACTCAGCAAAACTCTCCATCTGCCCTGGTTTTCGTCCCCCAGAGCAAAGCTCTCCACCCTCGGAGCAAAGGTGCCCCTGAGCCATTCCTGGGATCAGCAGGCTTTTTCCCCTCTTTTTTCTTCTCTGCCGCTTCTGCCAGTTTCCTTCTAGGCACTGTTTAAGGGTGACTCCCAAAGTCCTGATGTGATCTTCTGAGCTTTCTTTTACTCTAAAGGGTTCAGTCTTGTGCTTTTTTTGTTTGTTTCCTTCTTTCTTAAATTGCTTCTGCTGATGTCACTGCCTGTGATGGCTGCCGAGCGCTGCTTCTGATCTGCACTCCCAGGGGATTTTTCTAGGGGGAGCACACGTCGTGTTTGTAGTATACACTACCTGCGGGTTTATTTTTCGGAGGCTGGGGCTGCCAGTTGCCGACAATTTCCACTTCTCCAGATCTGTGCTTACCTCAGGTTGAGGTTCTGGCACCAGACTTTGCTCCATCTGTGGTCTGTGGATGCCGGCAGCTCAGGACCGTGCCCAGTTGGCTCCTGCTTTCCTCCTCTTCCGATATGACTTCAGGATTTCTAACCCTCCCATGGCCTTCTCTCTTTTGTTGGGATGCTCCGTCCTCTCCAATCTCCAGCAGCTGTTCCAGGCCCATGCAAGCTTTCCTCCGTCCACAGCTGCCTGCCAGAGCTTCCTGGGCTACTGGTATTTTTTGTTTTTCTCTGCTTTCGATGTTCATTTGGAATTTCTGGCCTTCCCCTGGCCTTCTTACAGTTGTTGGATATAGCTCTTTCCTAGCTACATTAAACACACATTTTCTAACTAAATTCTTGACTTTTTAAGTGGTTCAATGATGAGACCTTGTGCAGCTCTGTTGCTCGGCCACCATCTTGACTGGAAGTCCATACATGCCTTTAATCCTAACTCACATGCCTTTAATCCTAACTTAACTATAATCCACCCCTCCAGACTAGACCTCAATCCACCAACAGCACATGGTTCCATAGACAATCCACAACATTAAAATACATGAGACTTTTGGGGAACCTTCCAGAGCCAAACCACAATACACCCTGAGCAAAGGCCAACAGACATGGCAAGCTGCCAATAAAACCTATAAAATAGGCATGGCTTAGCAACAAAGGCATCCAAACTGGCCAAACAGCTTAATATGATGCAAGTACTAATTCTAAAAGCAAAAACTATTAATTGAATGCATAAATTGAATAGACAAGTTACTCAGCAGACTATACAAAACTGAAGAAATGACATAGAAAATAAAAACAAATCTAAAGAAAGAGACATGATGATAGAGTAGGAGGATCTATAACACTAATTAGGAGTCCTTGAGGAAGAAAACAAAAACAAGAAGGGAGAGTCAATGTTTAAACAAGATGTGAGAATACTACTTCTCAAAAGGAAAACTTCAAACCCAAACCACATTTTTAAAATTCCCCAAGACACCTCGTGATGAAAGAACAAACCCCAGAAGCAAGAGATCTTTAAATCATTAATTAACTCAAAGTCCCTGGTACATGTGCTTTCAGAGCCAACCTTAAGTGGTCCATCAACCCCCAGTGCCAGAGCTAACTCAAGGTCTTGCCCATGGAGATGTGCACAACATATCTCCCCAGATCAAAAATGGTAAGATACACCATCCTCAGGGGTCCTGAGGCTCTGCTGTGCTTTCTGGAACCAAAAAGACTGCTTTACATCCAAGGAAATCAGGACCTCGACTAAGCTATTCCATGTTGCCACTAGGGAAAATAGGCAGTGCCCACCCAGACCTGGCCTAGCCTCCAAAAGTCCAGGCTTCTGAATCAATCCAAATTCCCAAGAAAGGGTGATACTGCAGTGTTCCCCATTCTCCAGAGGTCAATCCATAGGAGAATCTTGCCTTTCTTGGATCCTTGTCATTGCTACACCAAGCCTCACAAAGCCAAAACTACAATTCCACCCTGGTGAGCCATGTCTCACAATCCCATGTCCCCATGTCCCACAATCACCACTATGTGGTATCTCATTTTCTGGAGTCCAAGCTGCTGATATTCTATTGGCTCCAGGTTTGAAATTTCAGTGGCGCTCTGTTCCCCAGGGGCTGAAATTACAAAAAGCCACTGGTTCCCTAAGGCCATGCCAGTGCTGTTCCCTGTGTCCCTAAAGGTTCAAAACCAAAACTACAGCCTAGCCCTGTGAGCCATGTGTTACTGGGATATGTCTGAGAGTAACAGACTGAAGCTCAGTGGAATAATTTCATTCTCTCATGTCTTGCAAATTGAACTCACATCAAGTCACAGATGCTACAGTAGTTTCACAAGACCAGAAAAACAAGAGCCTGATTTTAGCATCTGGGCCCTGATCGCCTGTGATCTATGTCAGGCTTGATAACAAGAAAAATCCTCCACTGTGAGGAAGACAAAAACAGGAGAAGCTCTAAGACCCCTAATAACTCATGCAGCCACCATCCCTGATACAAATTGTTAAAACTCAGACTTCCAAGAATTCAGGCACAGTGTTAAAAAAACTCAACATTATAATATTAAGGAAAATTCAGTAAAAGAGAATTCAGAAAGATAATTCCAGAAATCCAGAAAAACAATTTAGGGTCAGAATGAGAAATTCAATAGACAGGTATCATGATTAAGAAACAAACAAAAGCCTTAAAGCTAAAGAACTAAATCATTTAAGAAATAAAAGTACAATTGAGGACCTCACTGGCAGACTAGGTCAAGCAAAGGAACTTGTGAACATGAAAAGTTTTCTTAATTGACTCAGAGAAAAAGAAAAAGGAAAGTAAATAAAAATACCTATAGGACATAGCCAATATAATTGTGAACACATGTATATGCCATGGGAATCCCTTGAAGAAGAGGATACAAGGAAAGATCATCCAACAAAACAATTGCTGAAAGTTTTCTGAGCTTTAAGAAAGATATGGATATCTGATGTCAGAAGCTCAAAGATGTGGTCAAGACAGTGGCCGAGAAATAGAACTGCACAATGTCTCCTCGTGGACCTTCTTAAAAAGTTAAAAATAAAAAAAAAAAAAACAGTCAAGACTACCTGTTCAGTGTAACTAGAACAGGGAGGGGAGCCTCAACAATTGAAAAAGGAGGCCACAAGACGGTGAGAAATCCATAAAACACAGTAGAGGCGGAAGTAAACAGCAGCCCAGGAACACACCCCAGGCCAAATGTGAAGAGCTGTGACCTGCCAGCATCTGCAAGAAAAGTCTGGAGAAAAGCCTACCTAGAGCTCTGAACCTCTGACTGAGCTAGGAGAGGAAGGAGTGCCCCAACAACTGAAAAGTCACAGGGAAGTCAGAAATCCCAAAGACATATTGGAAGTGCAGGAAAACAGCAGCAAAGGAAGCAGCCCAAGGCCAACTAAGCACAGCCCTGAACTGCAGGCATCTACAAAGGAAAGTCCGAAGCCTGGAACCTCTAACCAAGGAGAAGTGGGAATTGACAGCAGCTGGTAGCTCTATCCTCCAATAAACAAGCCTGTGAGTACTGCCTAATGAAAATGCAATGAGAGCTCCACCTTCTGGAGCCTATGTTAGAAGCAATGCTTGGCAGCTATAACAGGCAATTATGTAAGCAGGAACCATTTTTTAAAAAAAGAGCCTGAGACTGAACCGTTTAGAGTAAAAGAAAGCTCAGAAGAGCATATCAGGGCTTTGGCGATCACTCTTAAACACTGCTGAGGAAAAAACTGGCACAAGAGACAGTTGCAGAGAGGAGAAAAAGACCACTAACCCCGGGAAGGCTCAGGTGGTAGTCGGAGCACCTCCAATGGTGGGTGAAGTGTCTTGCCTTCAGGGTAAGGAAGCCAGGAGAGGCAGGAGACCTTTGTTGAGGGGGTTAGAGATGGACAAGACACTTTAGAGGCCATCAGACTATTAGATTCTTCCTCACTGCCTACTCCCAGAACAGAACTCAGAGGAATTTCAGTTCTCCGCCCACTCACCCACAACACCATCACAGTGGCTCCTTTAAAGTGAAATCCCTTAAAAACAGAAAAATGTGAAGAAGACAAGGCAACAGAACACACACAGAAAAGCCGCAGACCCCGGAAATTAATGTCATGGGTCCTGGAATAGTGAAACTCATAGGAAAGGAAGCCAAAAAGTAAATAAACAAGTTGAACAGCCAGTTTAAACAAGATATCCTCAAAGAAATGCAAGCAATGATCACCCATATTAAAGAGAAACATACTAAACAAATAGTGTTCCTAATGGATACAACGTTTACTGAGCATACAGAAGCCACAAATACAAAGATGGCTGAGGTAAATAAGAAAACGCCAAAACATAAGAACATTTTGATAGAGAAGTGGAAATTTTGAAATCTAGCTGAAATTCAGAATATGAAAAATACATTTGAAAGCAGGGGAAGTCAACTCAAACATTGTGAGGACAGAATTTCAAACCTTGAAGACAAGGCTGAGGACACAAACGTCACAATTAGGCACAACTCCAAAATTAGAAATGAGCAAAGTAGCTGATGATGGATGGATGATTCAAAGAGAACCAATCTCAGATTTATGAGTGGGGGAGTAAGAGCAGAAGTCAGCACTGAAGCTATAAAAAATTTATTCACTGAAATCATTCAAGAAAATTTCCAAAATCTAGAAAAAGAAATTAATTTTCAGGTCCAAAAAGCTAATAGAACACCAAATAACCTCAACCAGCACCAAGAGTTCCCATGGCATGTCATAATCAAACCCTCAGAAAGACAACATAAAGAGAAAATATTAAAAGAAGCAAGAGAAAATCAGACATTATTCTACCAACACAAATCCACTTGAATTACTGCAGATTTCTCAATGCAAACTTTAAAGACCAGGAGAGCCTGGAGCAAAACTCTTTCCACCTTTAAAAGATAGCCAAGTGTCAACCCAATTTTTCATATCCAGAAAAATTAACACTGCAATTAAAGGAGAAGAAAAAAATTTTCATGATCCCTAAAGAAATCTGTGACCACTAGCCTAGCACTGCAGAAAACATTTAATCTTTGAGAGAGACAGAGAGACAAGCAGCACCAAAAAACACAGAGGAAAGTGAAAATCTAAAGACAAAGTGTAACCAAAGGGAAAAAAAACTGGTCTTTGAAACATTTGATTGGTATCCTACTAAAACAGCTTCCAGCTTCCTCATAAAATCTGTGAAACTTTCACCATAATTATTTTTAATAGTATATTAGTTTGCAAAAACAGTAATTATGTTAAATATGGATAACTGGTATAAAGTCTTTAAAAATGTTTACATGAATTTATGGATGGATGGGTAGATAAAATGATAAACCAAATCTGGCAACATGTTAATAATTAGTGAAATGTGTGCAAATAATTTATGAATGTTAAAAAATTCTGAAATAACTAAGCATGCCATTATATCTATTTCTTTATGTGATACAGACCAGTTCATTTAAAGTAGCAACTCAACATAGACTTAAGTTCATTTAATGTAGCAATTCACTTATTCAGTCTTTAATGTAAGTTTACCCTAAGAAAAATGACTGATGTAATGATAACCCGAATGTCTTTTGAATGTACAAACATTTACCTTTAATTACCCAGCTAAGGAATTGAAGTTTAACTTCTCTCTTTTTCTCACTTTTTTAACCTTATGAATTCCATTTTTATAGTTCTTTCCTTAGGTGGGCTGGTGGGTGAGGCCATGTTAAAGAATCTCAACAAAGTTATATTAAGATACAAAAAAAAAAAAAAGAGTTTTCAGCAAATCATCCCTTTAAAGGGCTCTGCTGGACCAGAGAAGAAGCATCAAGATATGACCACTGAACTTCATTCTAGAAGTGCAAAGCCAGGCTAAAGAGTGGTGATTTGAGTGGTGAAGTGAGTCAGACAAAGAAGAATGAATATATTAAATATCTCATGACTTCTCCAGCAAAGCTTTGGAAAAAGCCAGAATACGGGCAATCTATAGACCTAAATGGGTGTTATAGTGGGAGTTATGGGGGATGTAAAGAGTGTGGAAGGGCAAAAAATGAGAAGGGATTGTAATGTTGATGTGATATATATGTGCACAAAATACTCAAGTTCATTGTAAACATTATGTAACCCACACGTGTGCACACACACACACAGAAACTGAAAAAAATAGAAGCTCAAAGACCCCTGAAATATATTCAACCCGAATATCTCCTTTTCAAGATATAATACAGTCAAACTTTCAAAAGTCAGAGTAAACGTAAAAAGCAGTAAGAGAAAAGCAGCAAATCAAGCAACCCTTCAAACTATCAGTGAATTTTTCTGCAGAAATCTTACATTCCAGGAGAGAACGTAAAACTGTTTTAAGAGTTTAAGGAAATGTCAGTCAAAAATACTTGTCTTAGTTACTTTTTCATTGCTGTGACTCAATACTCGACACCCAGAAACTTAGGAAAGGAAAGGTTTATTTTAGCTCACAGTTTCGAAGGTCACAGTCCATTCAGGGGTGGCCGGCAACAATCGAAGTACATGGCACAGAGAGAGGTGGAGGCAGCCTCTCCGGACATCACAAACAGGAAGCCAAGCTGAGGCTGGTTGAGACTAGTCCCGGCCCTCCAGGAAGGCAGGTGCAGCTTATGTATCCTTTCAGGTCTCCGCCCAGTAACCAGTCCCTCCTGCATCCAGGTGTAGCCACTACACACCATTAATTCTAACTTAACTGTAATTCACCCTTCCAGACCAGACCCCAATCCACCAATATCATATGGTTCCATTAAAATACATGAGACTTTTGGGGGACACTCCAGATCCTATCCACAACAATACTGTATTCAGGAAAGGTTTCCCCCCAGTAATGAAGAAAAAATCATAAATTCTTTTACAAACAAAAGCTGAGAATTCATTGCCACTAGACTTGTTAAGAAATGCTAGGAGAGTTGTACCTAGAAATAAAAGTTAATAATTACTATGAGAAACAAAAATGAAAGTATATAACTCAATAGTTGAGATACAGTCAGACTTGCAACACTCCAAAACTGTGAGGATAATCTAAATCATAGTTATTGCTAATATGAAAGTTAAAGATCAAAACAGTCAAAAATAACTGAATCTACAATAACTTAAACAATATACAATATAAAAACTGCAGGTTGTAATTTTTTTTTTAAATCATAGGCAGGTGTGGTGGCACATATCTACTATAATCCCAGCATTTTGAGATCAGGTACAGGCAGGAAGATCTTGACTTCAAGCCTATCCAAGGAAATTTAGTAACTTAGCAAGACCCTGTCTCATAACAAAAGTTAAAATTTTCTTTAAAAATTGAAAGGGCTAGGGATGTAGTTCAGTATAAAGGCCCTGAGTTTAACCCTGAGTTTCTTAAAGAAAAAAATTAAATAAATAGTGAGAGGAAGGGTAAAAGTCCAAAAGTTTATGTGGCAGAAATTGTTATTCACTTAAGTTAGATTATAACTATAAGATGTCTCACAATAGTCACCAAAAAAATCTATAGCAGACATGCAAATGATTAAACACAAATCAATTAAAGCTGCACACCATAAAATATTATCAAATCACAAACATGGACAAGAAAAATGGAGCTACTAAAAAAAAGACCAAACAAAATAAAAGCAGTAATTCCTCACCTACTGATAACAATTTTAAGTAAAATATAAAATCTTATAGTCAAGAGACGTACTATGACTGAATTAATGTTCTTAAATCCATTTAAAATCCAATTAGGCATCTGTGAGAAACCCATTAAATTTTAAGGAAATACATAGGCTGAAAGTGGTAAGACAAAAGACACTCCATGCAAATGATAAGAAAGAGAGCAAGAATAGCTATGCAGCTATACTTACAAGGTAGGATCAAAAAACATAATGAATGATTTAAAATTTTTAAGTGTCTTACAGTAAGATACATTGACATTAATCTGTCAAAATACTTCCCGCTCAATTTGAACACACTTATTTTATTTTGCCACTTTTTGACACAGTCCTATAAGTCCTGTTTTGCCTTAAGTTGCCCTGTCATGGCTGTCCTGATGTCCTGGGTCAACTCAAACTTTTACCTTTCATGGTCAATTGACTCTGGGCGAAAGCTAAAAGCCCAGGCCCAGAACCTATGGACACAGCATGTGAGGGCATACCATAATGCTTCCATGAATCTTCTCTTCCATTGGGTGGTGCTAGCAGCAGCATTTACTGTATTTTCATCACACCTTGTAAAAACAAAAAAAAAGGGAGGGGGGGCTTCCAGGATTGCTTCAGAACGTGGAAAAAACAATAGAGCAAGTGTGTTTGGGTTAAGGGAAGGATTTTGTGAGGAATTAATGACAATGTGCAATGTAATATTTTTTGAACATACACTGGAAATTTTTAATACCTTTCGAATATTGGAATATTATCCATGCTAGACAAGTATTACCAATTTTAAGAAGTCTAAAATCATGACTAGTATCAATTCACAGCACAAAGGTAAGAAACTGGAAATAGTTAATAAGGAATCCTGAAAAATGCACAAATGTGTGGAAATTCAACAATATAATCCTGAACAACCAACAGGTCAAAGGTAAAATCAAAAGAGGAATTTAAAAATATATGAAGAAAAATTATAATAGAAGCACAACATACTAAGAATTAAGAAATGGGCAAAAATAACTCTAAGAAGGATGTCTATAAATACCTACATTTACACACAGAAAAAAGGTCCCAAATAAGCAGTGTAACATTATGCCTGAGCTAACCAGAAAAATAACTAAGCCTAAAATTAGCAGAATAAGGGAAAATAATAAAACTCACAACAGAACCAAATTAAATACAGATAGAACAACTACAGAGATCATCAGTTAAACCAGGAAATAAGGAATACTGACCGGTAAATCATTAGCTAAGAGAGAGGAGACTCAAGAAAACAAAATGAAAAGTTAAAAGAAATTCAACAGATAACTCATGAATAGGAAATATATCAGAACACTACAAATAATTATGTTTCAACAAATTGGATAACCTGGAGGAAATTGACAAATTTCTAGGAAAATACATGATTGAGTCAGGAATGAACAGAAAATCTAAACAGAATAACTGAGACTGAACAGTAATGACGAACCTGCCAAAAACAAAACACAGAACCAGATGACTTCATAGCTGAATTCTACCAAACATTCAAAGAAGAAATACCAGTATTTCTGAAATTCTCCCGGAAAACAGAAAGAAGATACTTTCAAACACACGTATGAGACCAGCATCATCATGAAAGCTAAGAAAGACAACGATATCATGAAAAAAGAAAACTTCAGGACAATTTCTGTGGTTAAAAATGATGCAAGACTTGAAAACAGCTCTGAAGGAAATCAATCTCTGAGGCAACTGTGCTAGAGTTCTAGGGCTTGCGGCCTTAGCTGCACGGCACTGCTGTCATGGCGGCAACTGGGCACCACACCTGATGTCACCACGTGTTGTGGTCAGGATCTGGAGTGTCCCCCAAAAGTCTCATGTATTTTAATGTTATGGATTGTCTATGGAGCCATGTAACGTTGGTGGATTCGGGGTCTGGTCTGGAGGGGTGGATTGCAGTTGCTGGGATTAGGGGCGTGTGAGTTAAGACTAAGGGTGTGTAGCGGCCACACCTTCGATACCCAGATGCAGGAGAGACTAAGACTAAGACTTGGACTAGTGTAGATTAGTCTCACTTGCCTGCCTGTGCTGATGTCCTGAGAAGCTGCCTCCACTTCTGCCTCTGCCATGTACTTCAATCGCTACCGGCCACCCCTGAATGGACTGTGACCTTCTGAAACTGTAAGCTAAAATAAACCTTTCCTTTTCCTAAAATTGTGGGTGTCAGGAATGGAGTCACAGCAATGAAAAAGTAACTAAGACACCACGACTGGGTACCAGAGCTGACGTCTCAATGAAAAGCTGCAGCCATACATGTGTGCACATGCCTGCTGCCACCACCACTGCCACCACAGAGAACAGTGCACCTGCATATACAACTGGGAACAACCCTAGACCTCCAGCTTGGCTGAAATCTGAGTTACCCTGGCTGCAATGTAAAGATGAAGGATTGGATCATCTACTGGACACAAAAGTGAGGTGACTCTTACATCTACTGGACATAAAAGTGAGGTGACCCTTGCATCATTCCCATCAAATAACAAGTTCCAAGGCTTGGGAAGTGGAGACCTCCCATTCAAATAACTCAGGGAATGTGTGTATGTGTGTGTGTGTGGGGGGGGGGGTGATGTTTTATGTTTGATTGGGATTTTTTTCTTCTTTTTAAGTTTTAGTTATTTTCCTCTTCTTTTTGGACTTAAGTTTCACTTCAAAGGTTTTCTATGGGTACAATGAACATGTATTGTTTCTGCAACTGAGTTGCATTTTCTCTCTTTATTGTCTCTTCTCTTTCTTCCCTTACTTGTTCCTCTATTCTGTTATTTTCTGATTCTCTCTTGACTAGCTCTTTATGTCCTTTTTCTATGTATTTTAAATATGTACTATCTCCACTTTACTCTAACTCCCTAATCTATCTCACGTTTGCTTATATAGTGCTTTTACTTATCAACTATCCTTCAACTGTGGCTAGAGTTCCATCAGGATCTTCTCTACCCTGTAAATAGTTTTCTGTTTTCTCTTATACTTTCAAAGCTAGCCCTTAGATTCTTAGTCTGCTTTCAACCTACTACAATCCCCCTTACTAATAGTACTCTTAACAATTAATAACACACAGCCATATGGACAAGTAGGGGAACAGCAACTGTATATCATTTAGCTAGAAATAGATCAGTAAAGGAATTTCATTTCGTATTAGCAATCGTAATTTAGTGGCACCATGAACAAACTCTTCTAGTATGACACCCAACAATCTGCATAGAATCCTCCATTAGCAATATAGGTCAAACTTAAAAAGTTAAGAGAGAATTGGATGCATATAACAATATCTGGATAGCATAAGCTAGTAGGTATCAAGTATAAACATAGATATGGATGACAAACTTTTGAGTAAGGAGTGAGTACAGCTGATAAGGGTGGATAACTTAGTGGCTTGGTTTAGCCTAGGAAAGGAATATAGAGATCTATTATATTAATGACTGTGATACAATATTGATACTAATAGAACAGTAAGTCAATATTAGGTTTATTTTGATAGATACACTGAGGGTACAGAGTATACCTATTAATGTTAAGCATAAAATAATTACAGTATTAAACTAACTACTAGGTTATGTCAATAATTTGTTAATCTTAAATAGCAATGCAGATGTCAATCTTTATTCAAAGTATGGATGTCAGTATAGACATTGATCTTCATATCTAATCTAGACCAGCAAACATTTTGTCTGTAGACCATCTACAGTTCTGTAATCTATTCCCCCTGTACCAAAAAGTAGACATAGAAACCCTGAATAGACCTATAATAAACATGAAAATTGAGGCAGTGATAAAGTCTCTACCCACAAAAGAAAAATCCAGGATCAGATGGATTCACAGCAGAACTACACCAATACTTCAGAAAAGAGCTAGCACCAAAGCTCAAACTGTTCCATGAAGTTGACAGACAAGTAACATTGCAAAACTTACTTTTGGAAGCTAGCATCACCCTGATACCAAAACTAAACAAAGACTTAATCAGGAAAGAAAACTACAGACCAGGCTCCTTAACAAATACAGATACAAAAATTCTCAGTAAGATACTTGTTGGGGCCCTCAGGGCCCGAGAGCCTCAGCATGGCAGACCTTGACCACGTTCCTTTCCACGAAGAAGTAATTACTGTCTGGAATTTAAGTCAGGTGTTCTTCTGCTTGAAATTTGGATCAGGTGTTGAACCACGGGACTGTTCTAAAGAGGAAGTCCCAAGGTGGGGTGATGGGTCTGGAGAGTTAGCCTATTAGATTTCTTGTATGCTAATGTTAGCCTATCAGATTGCTTGTATGCTAATGTGTAGCCTATTAGATTGCTTCTATGTTAATATGGGTATGGAAGGGTATTTAAGCTTGGGCTTTGTGGAATAAAGAGAGTCGAGTTGAGTCGAGTCAACGTTCCACGATCGAGAGTCCGTGTGGTGTCTTTGCCGGTCGAAGACGCCACAACTGTTATGATATCATGATATATATGTGCATAAAATTCTCAAGCTTAATGTATCTATTGTATATTATCATGTATATGTGCCATAAAATGGAGAAAAATGATGCAAAAATATTCAATAAAATACTAGCAAATCTAACTCAACACATTAAAAAATACTTCATGACCATATGACATTTATCCTTGACCCATAAGATTTAATACACATAAAAAATCAATGTGATATCTCTAACAGAATTTAAAAATCTTATGATCACCACAATTGATACAGAAAAAGAAATCGCCAAAGTCTAAAATACTTTCTTCACAAAAATCTCTAAGAGATCAGTTATACATGGGAAGTCAACTCAGCACAATTAAGGTCATGTATAAAAAAATCCACAAAATATTGATGGGCAAAAATTCTAGTTTTTTCTTTAACATTTAGTAAGACAAAGACATTGACTCACACCATTTCTATTTAACATGGTACTGACAAGGGCAATGAGGCAAGAAATAAAAATCACCCAAATTACAAAGAAAAAATAAAACCTCTACTTGCAAGTAAAATGATCCTCTATGTAAAAATCTCCAAAGGTCCTACAAAAATACTACTAGCCCTAGTAAATGAATAAACCTACAGTATAAAATATCAACATACAAAGTCAGTAGCATTTTAATGGAACGGTAATAACCTAACTGAAAGAAAATCAAGAAAACAATTCCATCTATGATAGCATTTTTAAAAATATATCCAGTCAGGTGTAATGGTGCAATGGTGTAATCTCAGCACTGTGAAAAGATGATGTAGGAAGACTCCAAGTCCAAGCCCAGTATGGACACCTTAATGACTTAGCAAGACCCCATCTCAAAAATAAAAAACTAAACAGCTCTGGAGATGTAGCTCAGTGCAAAGGCCCTAGGTTCAGTTCCTACTACTGTCAAAATTAATTAACTATCCAGAAATAAATGTGATCAAAAGGTGAAAGATCTGTCTACAGTTTGAATCTTAAGTTTCTCCCAAAGGGCCACATGTGAAAGGCTTGGTAATCCAAACAGTATAGAACTGGCATAAAGATAGACACTTAGGCTCATTGGAACAGAATCAATAACAATAAAGTAATCCCAACATACATGGTCAAGTGATTTTTGATAAAAGCACCAAGAGATATGAATGATACTGGAACACTGATTTTTACACACAGAAGAATGAAATGTGATCCTTATATATCTGCAAAAATCAGCTCAAAATGGACACAGCATCTAAATACAAGACCATAAACTTGGAAACTCCTAAAACATAAAGAGTGAAAGTTCTTAGACACTGGCCTTGGCAATAATTATTTTTATATCATAACAAAAGATCAGGCCACAGAAGCAAACAGGTTAAAAAAAAATAAAGCCTCTGCACTCGAAGGAAACAATCAACAGGGGAAAATATTTACCAAGTAAACCCCTGATAAAGGCTTAATATCCAAATTATAAAGACATAACCCAATGGGCAAAAGAACTAAATAAACATTTTCTCCAGTGAAGACAAGACAATGAACACCAGGTACACATATGGTGGCTGGCACATGTGTGTAACTCAGTACTGGGGAACCTGAGGCAGGAGGATTGCCTTGAGTTTGATGCCAACCTATGCTACATAATGAGTTCAGGACCAGCCTGAACTACTCAAGGGAGACTCTGTCTCAAAAAACTAACAACAAAAAAAGATGTTCTGCATCATTAATTGCAGGGAAATGTAAATTAAACTCTTGACACGTGTTAGGATGGCTATTATCAAACACCAAAAGATAATAAATGAAGTAAAGGTAAGGGGGAAAAAAGGAAGTCTTGTACTGTAGGTGGATATTACAAAAACATGGAGCTGGCTGTGATGGCCAAGGCTACAATCCAAGCACACTGGAAGGTTAAGACAGGAGGAAATCAAAATTTGAGTGCATCCTAGGCAATTTAGAAAGTTTAAAACACTACAGGGTGAGACACTGCCACCAACAGAAAGATAAAGGAGGTAGATATAGAGAGATAGAACGATAGACAGACAGACAGATAAATAGGGTGGGTAAAAAGGAAATTTTAGAAAGACTGGATATGAGCACTGGGAGGAATGGCACAGCAGTTAAAGTGCTTGCCTTGCAAGAGCAAGTCCCTGAGTTCGATTCCGCAGCACCACAAAAGTCTGGGTGTGGTATCTATGTAGCTCAGTATGAAGGTCCTCGATCTAACTCCTTGTACTACAGGTAGAGCTGCAGATGGGGGGAAAAGTAGTAAAAATGTTTCTAAAAGAACTAAAAATATAACTGCAACTTACTTTGACTTGATCACTACATAACTTACTCATGTATGAAAACTTGTGCCCAATAGAATGTATGTCCAATTAAAAGTAAAATAAAACCTTATGACCCAATAAATGGCTCTTGTAGGCATATATGGAAAGAAAATAAAATAATTACCTCACATATATGCATCTTCATGTTCACTTCAGCCTTATTTATGATAGGCAAAATATGGAGACAATGTATGCACGTGTCAAGAAACAAATGCATAAAGAAATGTACAAATACAATGAACTATTACTCAGCCCTAATACAGAACATCTTACCATTTTTCACAACATGGATGAGCTTAGAGGACATTATGCTAAGTGAGATAAACCAGACCAATACAGAAAAATGCATGATATCACTTATATATGGAACCTAAAAACAACCTCAAATATACAGAGATACAGAATAAGACATAGCTTTGGGAAAGAGGGAGTTGGGGGGAGAAACAAGGCAATGTCAATCAGAGGATTCAGGGAGGCAGGTACACAGGATACACACAGCTAGAGGTCTCATGTGCAACCTGAGGACTAGAGACAATACAGCTGTACTGTATGTGGAACATTAATGAACAAATTTCAGCTGTTTTTGCTACAAAAGCAAAAACAAAATAACAGGGTAACTGTGGGATGATGGATATGACAATTTGCTTTCATATAGTAAATTTTTCATTATCTCTTAAGATCATGTTGTAACCTTACACATACACAGAATTTTTATTTTAAAAAACTAAACAGGGCTGGAAGAATAGCACAGCAGTTACAGTGTTTGTCTAGTAAGCACAAGGCTCTTGGTACGATTTCCCAGCACCACCTAAGGCAGGTGTGGTGGTACTTGCAAGAGGATTGCTGGGAATTCAAGGCCAGCCTGATATACTAGTAAGTTCAGGACCAGCCTGGATTACAGAGCAAGGCCTTGTCTCAAAAAACTAAAAAATAAATAAAAACTGGCTGCTGCTATATGATCCTGTAATCTCAATCTTTGGTGTTTAAGCCAAGAACCTCAAATTTATGTCTATGTAAAAACCTGCACAGATATTTACAGCAACTTTATTCATCAAAGCCAAAACATAGTAGTTGAAATATCCTCCAGTAGATGAATAACTAAAGGTACATCCACACTATGGAATATTATGCAGTGCTAAAAGGAAATGAGCTATCAAGCTATAAAAACACATGGGGGAACCTGAAATGAATGTTAAGTGAAAGAATCAAATCTGAAATAAGGGATGATCCCCACTGCGTAAGAATGTGGAAGAGGCACAATGTGGCAGGTAGTGAAATGCTCCGTAGTTGCCAGGGCTGGTTGAGGTCAAGAACAGACCACAGAGGACCCGTGAGGCAGTGAAGCCCCCTATGGGATATGATTATGATGAATGCGAGTCATCATATTTATTCGTTCACTGAACATGCACTCCTAAAACTGCGCCCTGAGTAAATTACAGACTTGAGGGATTGGAATATGTCAGCGAAGGTCAACTAACTGTGACCGCTTACGGTGGGAAAGCTGACAACAGGGGGACATATAAGGGGCAGGTTATGTAGGAAATCTCCGTACATTCCTTTGAATTTTTCTAAGCCTAAAACCGCTTCAAAAAAAAATCCTTTTAAAAATGTACTAAGTTACTGAAGGGTTCTGAGCAAAAATCTTCTAAAGTTCAACTTTTCTTAGGGGTCACTGTCTACTGAGTTGAAAGCAGACTAGAGGCAAAGAAGAAAGGGAGGAAAGTAGACAGGAACCCATGATGGTGGGAATCCAGGCAGAGAAGGACAGCAGATCAGGTCACAGTGGTGACCGTGGACATACAGTACCAGATGGGAAAGTATTAAGGTAGACTCAGCAGGATTATCTGCGAGACTGAAAATGACAGGTTCAAGATAGAATCAGCTCAGTTTTTGACTTAAGAAGCTGCAGTTTCTAAGACACCAGGCAGACGTGGCTAGCAAGCAGCCAAATATTTGACATAAGTGTAAAGGTCTAAGCAGCAGTGTAAATATGAGAGTCATCAGCACACAGATAGTATTTAAAGCTGTAAGACTAAATATGATCACAAATGAGTAAGCATACAGAGCACAGAGCAGCAAGGCCTAACTCCTGGTGTGTTTTAGTGTTGGGGGAGGTGGTAAGGACAAACAGAAATCAGCGAAGGACAATGAGAAGAAAAACAGTGCTCTGAACACCAAGGGAAGAACAGGTCTCAGGAATAAGCTACTGAGTAACAGTCACTGATGCTGACAGGTTCAGTACAGCTAATTCTGGGAAATTTACTGATGAATTTATCAACATGGAAGTTATGAGCCACCTTAACAAGCATAGTTTTGGTGAAGTACTGAAGTAAAAGCTGACTCAGTATCTATTAGGAGAAAGAATGAAGGGAAAAAAAAAAAACTCCTTACAGGAGTTTTGAAGCAAGGGATGCAGAGAGTTTTTCAAAGAAGATCGAATAAACTGGCTGGAAAGGATAATCAATTATAGTAATCAAGGAAGTTTATAAGCCAGGCTCGCACTGGCAGTACAGACCTGTAACCCCAGTACTCTGACAGGCTGAAGCAGGAGGATAACAAATTCAAGCCCAGCCTGGGCAACACAGTAAGATCCTCTGTCAAAATTAAAAAAAAAAAAAAAAAAAGCAGAAATGGGCTGGGGATGTACTTCAGTGTGAAGGCCCTGGTCTCAATCTCTAGTAGAGAAAGAAAGAGAATACTATTCTCATGAACAGTATCAGCACAGACATACATATCAATGAGGCAGAATTGAGAGTACTGACATAAAAGCTTATGGTTAATTAATTTTCAACAAGCATGTCAAGAATAATCTTTTCAACAAAAAAGTGTTGGAATGATTGGATGTCTACCTAAAAAAAGATTAAGGTATGGACCCCCTACTTCATGCCACACACAAAAATTAATTCAAAGTGAATTCTAGACTACATGTAAGCACTAAAATTATGTATCTCTTAAAAATATGGGAGTAGATAAATCTTCACAACCTTGGGTTAAACAATGATTTCTTAGATATGACACCAAAAATATAAGGACCTAGTATTCTGGGGTCACTCAGTAGCTGTGCCCTTGCCTAGCACGTATGAAGCCCAGGGTTCAATCCCTAGTGCCACATAAAAAAGAAAACTGAACATTAAATTTTTGTGTGTATTAAAAGAAAAAAATCCCACAGTGGAAGAAAATATGTACAAGTCACATATTTGATAAGTGACTTTTGTCTAGAATATATACTAAATTATCACAATTTAATCCTATAAAAGATAAAAACAATTTAAATGGGCAAAGGATCTGAATAAACTTTTTAAAAGTGGAAATGACCAATAAGCACATGAAAAATTGTTAAATATAATTTTGCCATCAGCGAAATGTAAATCCAAGCAGGGAAAGTAGGTATGGCTGTAAGACCAGTACTCTGAGATGCTGAAGCAGAAGAACTTTAAGTCCATCCTGAGGAACTTAGTAAGACTCTGTCTCAAATTTAAAAGGTAATTTAAAAAATGTTAAAAGCAGGTGAGATATAGCTCAGTGTGAAGATCCTTCTCATTTACTCACCCTCAGAACCACAGACACACACACACACACAAGCTTAAAAGGATACTACTTTATATCCTCACATCACTAGTATGTTTAGAATTAAAAGTTCAGACAATAATGTGATGACATGTATGGAAAAACTGGAGCCTTCATATACTGTTAATGGGGAAAAAATGGTGGCAGCTGCTTTTGGAAAACAACTGGTTATTTTTCAAAATGTTAAACAGAGTTACCACATGATCTTGCACATCCAATTCCATCTCTAGTTATATACCCAAGAGAAATGAAAATATATATCTATGCAAAAACTAGTACATTAATGCTTATAGCAGCCAGAAAGAAACTGGATACACCCAAATCCTATCACTTGATGAATAAATTATAAAATGTAGCGTTAAAAGGACAAAAGGTAATGAAGCACTGATGCATACAACGATAAGGCTGAACCCTGAAAATATCATGCTAAAGGAAAGAACCTAATGACAAAAGGCTACATATTATATGATTTCATTCATAAGAAATCTCCAGACAAATCTATGGAGATAGAAAGTAAATTAGTAATTGCCTAGGGCTGCAGATGAAGGTCTTTGGAAAGGGACTGCTGGAGAGTATGGAATCACTTTTGACAGTAGAGAGACAAAAGTACTTTACAAGTAAATGTGATGACTATATGGTTGCATAGTATGATTATACTAAAAGAACTGCACAGTACACTTTTAATGACTGGATAATACAAAAGTTGTATCTCAATGATACTGCCAAAATAAACAATTTTGTGGATTTTTTTTATTCTGAGAGAAGTAGCATGCTTTTATGATCTTATTATCTAGTAGTCTGTATAAAAATTAATGTTGTAGGAAAATAGATAATTTAGTAAGATTCTTGTGAGCAAAGAGTATCTAGTGCAATGTGAAAGAAGCAGTTAGCTCATCTGTACATAACAGACAGCAAAGCAGATCACGCAGGTCAAATATGGATACAAATGTGGGAGTGAGGGCCTGGGATACTCTCCAATGTCTGCTTTGACTTTCTCAGTGAAACAAAAGCCAAAATAATAAGCTGGGAATGGGGCTAGGGAAAAGATTTTGGAAGATGAGGAAGAGGAGAGTGAATAAAATATATCAGGTACAGCAGTCCACAATACTCCAGGTACCAGGGACAGGCTTCATGAAAGACAGCTTTTCACCACTTTGGTTCCACCTCAGATTATCAGGCATGAGAGTCTCACAGCAAGCACATAAACCCATATGCACAGTTCACAGTAGGGTTCATACTGCTTTGAGAATTTAAGTCTGACAGAAGGTGGAGCTAACTGAATGATGAGGAGCGGCTGTAAATACAGCTGAAGTTTTGTACACCAGCCCACCACTCACTTTCAGCTCACAATCAGCCTTTAGTTGCATTTAAATATCTCTTGGACAGCCCTGTTCCTAACAGCCACAGACCACTTATTCAGTACAACATAAAGCTGGCCATGACTTGAAAGTGACACTATTCAGCACAGTTGTGGTGTTCTTCTAGCTGGAAGAGTAAAGACAGGGAAAGGACAGAGCTCGGTTCACATGGGCTTGAGGCTCTGTCAAGGGAATAAAGCAAATGAAAGGGAAAGACAGAAAAGTAAAGGATGCATGCAAGGCACTGGTTACAATGATGATGCAGAATCTAGGTGGTGAGGAGCGAACGAGAGACAGAGAGTAAGGGCAATGAACAAGCAGTATGGTCAATACACTAGAGACGCCCTGGAGGACTGGACGGAGCTACTGAAATTGAGAAGCAAGAGGGATGGCTGCAAAGACAGGAGGTGGCAGTCACAGAAACACCAAATAAGACTAAGATTATGGGGAAGCTAGAAACTGCCGTGACAAAATCCAGGATACAACCACAGAGTGAGTAGGGTAGCATGGAAGGCAAAAGTCAGTGACAAGCCAAGAAAACCAACTGAAGATAGGAATGGTATTAAGCAGAGCTATGGGAATCACAAACTAAAAATCAAGAAATAAGAAAGTCAAAAGAATTAAGGACTAATAAGTACAGGGATATGTATGTGTATCAGTTTCTCAAGATGACTGCTATTATGCACTGCAAGTACACTTTCTTTTAAAAAAATAATTTGGCAAAAAATTGTGTGCTATTATTAAAGGAGGCTCACAGGAGTTTGTCTGACCTTGTACTATATCAGGACACAGCAATAGGGGCCAGGTATGAACCGGGGAATGCACCCTTATCCAACATCAAATATGCCAGTACCTTCATTCTGGACATCTCTGCCTCCAGGCCAGTGAATAATAAATTTCCGTTGTTTATAAATTACCCAGGAAAAGGTGCTTTTTAATTACAGCCCAAATGGACGAAGACATGATATCCTCACTGATTGGGGTACTCTCTACAGAGCAAAAGGGAAAGTATTCAGAAGGGACTATGAGAATGCAAGATGTGATGAAGACAGCCCATGACTCTCAGGGGCATGGTGGAATGCTTCAGTACATAAGGAAAAGGAAACAGAGTAAGAAATAGGCAGACAATTATAAGGATTCAGAAGATTAGGGTACAAGGTAGGACTCAGCGGCCAGCACTGTAATTTCTGTCATAGTAACTTATGTCACTGCTGTGACAGAATACCTGACATCCACAATTTAAGGGGGGTGGGGAGGAGTATGATTTATTTTAGCTCACAGTTTCAGAAGGTCTCACAAAGACCATTCATAGACAGCCACCACCAGTGGAAGCACATGGCAGCAGCTAGAGAGCTAGCTGCTCACCCTACTGCAGACAGAAACCAAGTGAAGCAGGAACCAAGTGAGGCCACAGACTCAGGCAAAGTCTAGAGCTTTCCATGGAAGAAACTAACAATGTTTCTTTTTCTTTCATTTAATTACTTCAAGCTGCCAGCTGGGTCCCTCCCGCCACAGCAGGTGTCATACCCACTTACTGGCCCACAAGTCAGCAACACATACCTGAAAGCTCTGCCTCCTGCAACCTCCAATCTCAAGAAGTTGAAACAATCTTTCAAGGTCAAATCCCAAGTATTTGCCCCTTCCAACCAGGCCCTACCTCCCAATTACATACAGTTTCAAACACATGAGGCTTTTGGTGGATACTCAAGATCCAAGTCATAGCAGACACAGTGGCCAGGACTATAATCCCAGCATTCTGGGACACACAGGCAGGATGATCTCAAGTCTCAACATGAGTGCAGACAATTTTGCAATTTGGTGAAACAAAATCAAAACTAAAATATGATGGAGATGTAAATCAGTGTGAAAGCCCTGAGCTCAATTCTTAGTACCACAAATAAACAGGATGAGAATCCAGATGGGGACATTTTACACTGAGAGTCAGGACTTCAGACTGACTAACAATGAAATTTGTCCTCAAAAATTTAGGGCAACGAATGTTGAGAGTAGGGACAATTCCCCGGGGAGTGGGGTGGCTCCCATTTTGACCCTTTTTTGTGGTACTTTGGATTGAACCTAGGGCACTGGGCACTGAACTACATCTCCAGACCTTTTTTTTTTTTAATATATATTTTATCTTGAGACAATGTCTCACTAAGTCACAAGTTATCCATGTGGGCCTCAGTCTCCCAGAATGCAGGCTACTTTGACCTTTCTAAACAAGGATGAAGAGATGGCAACATGCAGTCTTCGTCCTCCCACGCCATCTTAATCACAGCATGTTGTACAGACCCTAAAGGAACCCTAATGGTCCTCCTCCCTTGATACGCACTTTTTTTTCTTTTTTGAGATAGGGTATCACCCTGTAGCCCAGGCTGATCCTGAACTCACTATGGAGCACAGGCTAGCCTTGAATTACAGGTGTGTGCCAGCACACCCAGCTTTTATGTGGTGCTTCAGAATCTAACTCAGGACCTTGTACTTGCTAGGCAAGCATTTTAACCACTGAGCCATTCCTCTGACGTCTAAGCACGTCTTTGTAGCAATACCTCCCCTTTAGTGCATACAGGACTGCAACAGGTCTCTACCTAAAAGCACATGGTAAACTACAAACTGTCACATCCATAATTAGACTACATGCTACACGCAAAGCAAATGGTCATGTTGGAGGTGCCTACACAACAAGAAACACGCAGCCTCTAGGAAGTACACGCAACATCTGTGGCCTGAGGGCAGCTTCCAGCTGGCAGCCACAAAAAGCAGGGCTCTTCATGCAACCACAACAGCCTGAAGGAGCTTGGAAGCAGATCCTTTCCCAGCCTAGTCTCTAGATAAGAATGTAGTGAGGATAATACCTTGGTCACAGCCTTTCGGGACCGTCAGCAAACGACCTGGTTATGTTGCTCTGAGGCTACCAACCCTCACAAATTAAATGCTTTGTCAAAAGTTACCAATTAATTAGTGTTAGCGCCCAGGTTAAAATTTAGGCCTTGCTGCTATATGTGAGAGAAATCATGTGGTAGCAACTTGCACAAGAGAAAAGGAACCAAGAAGACTACCCTTGAAGAACGGAAACATGGCAGCAAACTCATATCCCTAAGCAGCCCTATGGATTTACAGCAGCAGTGCAGAACTTCCTTTATACTCAAGCTTCTCATCCCTACCCTTCAATATCCACGAGAAATTCTGCCAAAAACCACGCATGCCATACATAATCAGTGGTTGAAACTAGTGAGAATCAAGTTGCAATAGGCATTAAGCTGTTATATACTTAGGGCACAGGGCACAGGGCATAGTTCAGTGGTAGAACACTTGCCTACAGGCCTTGGGTTCAATCTCCAACACTGAAAAAACAAAATTAGCCAGGTGTGGTAGTACATGCCTCTAATCCCACCCTTTGGAAGGCTGAGGCAGAAGGACTGCCATGAGCTCAAGGCCGGCCTGGGCTACATACAGATTACACGACCAGCCTGGACTACAAAGCCAGACCCTGTCTCACGATAAAAAATAAATAAATAAATAAACCTGTTACCTAACCAGCCACAGTGGTACAGACCTATAATCCCAGCACTCTGAGCAGCTGAGGCAGGAGGACTCCAAGTTCAAGTCTAGTCTGGGTAATTTAGTGACTTAGGGAAATCCTGTCTCCAAACAAAAAATAAACTGAGATGGGGAGAGATTGGGAATGAAGTTCAATAGAAAGACCTTCGGTTCAATCCCCAGTTAAAAGAAAGTACACATACATACCTGTTACCTAATTAAAGGAACATATTCCCCACCAATACATATTGGTTCTCAAGAATGAGACTATTTTTCTAGAAACATCTGCATTTGATTTTAAAGCATAGGCCAGGGATCCTACCCACCAGATACACAAGTTTAGTAGGAAAATGCATTTTTATTTCAATCAAATATTATTTCATAACCTGTGTTCCATCTATCAGTAGGAAATAGCCAGGGATGGCAGAAGGCTATTACAACTCCTGAGAAAGGCATCAGGGAGGTTGAGCAGAGGGCACAAAGTAAACAGGATGCTTAGTGATTTCAAAGGGGACTTAATTAAAGAAACAACATCCAAATAGAAATGATTAAGTATGATAAAGAAGACACAAACAAAGAGATATACAAGGCAATGCAAGAAACCAAGGAACATTCATTGGAGATGCAGAAAAACTGAAAGCTTCAAAGCTGAACTCTACAATATGGAACACCTCACATGAAAACATGGGAAATCAGGCTGAGCATATTGAGGACAAATTATAGGATCCCGAATATAATGTTGACAAACTGGACATTCTGTCAGTGACAAAAACAAGAAAGAGACTGGATGCAATAGCTGATGGATGACTCAAAGAGAAATAACCTGAGTTATAGGAGAGCAAGAGAAAATGGAGGACAGGGCAAAAGGTATAAAGGACATTTTCAATGAAAACGTAGAAGAAAACTTCTCAAATCAAGGAAAATTAACATGGAGCTACTGCAAACATACAGAACACCAAATAATATTGACCCAAAAAGAGCCTCTCCACAACACATTATAATAAAAATCCTAGACACTTAATACAGAGAGAATACTAAAAGCAGCAAAATAAAAACAGAATGTGACCTACAAAGGCAAACCCGTAAAAATTATGCATTCTCCTCCTCCTCCTCCTCCTCCTCCTCCTCCTTCTCTTCTTCTTCTTCTTCTTCTTCTTCTTCTTCTTCTTCTTCTTCTTCTTCTTCTTCTTCATCTTCTTCTTCGACATGCCCTCACTCTCTAGCCCAGGCTGCTCCTGAACTCATAATGGGGACCAGGCTGGCCTTGGGCTCACAGCACTCTTCCTGTCTCTACCTCCAAAGTGCTGAGATTACAGGCATGAACCACCACGTGTGCAGCTTATGTGGTTCTGGAAAAACGAACTCGAGTACTTAGTGCTTGACTTAGCACTTGCCAAGCAAGTGCTTTAACCTCTGAGCCATTCCTCCAGCCCAATCACCAAAGTTTTAAAAGAAAGCCAACCCAAACTGTTATAGCCAGCAAAATTAACCTTCACAATAGAGGAAGAAATTAAAATATTTTGAACTTTAAAAAATCATTATCACTAGACCAGCATTGCAGAAAATACTTAAAGAACTCTTAGACAGAGACAGAGAGACCAACAGCACTGAAGACCCCAGGGAAAAGGAAATAACAAAAAGAGGAAAATTAACTAACAATAACGTAGAAAAATTAATCCACACTGAAGCACAATGATGAAGACAGAATGTAGCAAATATACCACTAAAATGACACTCAACGTTAATGACCTCAACTCACCTATCAAAAGACACAGATTGGCTGACTGGGTATAAAAAAAAAAACAAGTTATTGCTTTCAAGAGACACACTTTACCCATAAACACATCTGAAAATAAAAGGATGGAAATCAATACTTCATGCAACTGGAGTCAGAAAACAAGCAGAGGTTGCTATACTGTTCTAAGACACAGAAGATTTCAAGTTGAAAGAGATCAGAAGCTACCAACTGAGACATTACATACTGGATAAGGAATAATCCAACAAGAAAGACGTCACAATGATCAATATATATGTTCGCAACATACGGGCACCCAATTTTGAAAAACAAAAACTACTAGACATGAAAGAACAAATAGGCTGCAATTCAATTATAGGAGGGGACTTCTATACCCCACAATCAGAAATGGATCAACTAGACAAAAAATTAACAAAGAAATATTAAGGTTAAAACACACTATAGAACAACCGGACTCGACTGATATTTGCAGAGTGTTCCATTCAATATCAATAGAATACACTTTTTTTTCTCAGCAGCACATGGCCATTTTCCAAAAGAGACCATAATATAGAATATACAGCATGTTTAAATAAGTACAAAGGAGTTGAAAGAATTCTTTGCATATTGTTTTGGTTTGGATCTGGAGTGTCCCCCAGAAGTTTCATGTACCTATGAATATTGTGTACTGCTGGGATGTGAGGCCTGGCGGGAAGGGGCAGATGCTTAGGACTTGACCTGGAGAGATGTGTGCTAGTTTCACTCCTCCTTCCAGTCTGTTTTCTGTTCTGCGATGCTGTGAGGATCTCTGTCTCTAAAGCTCTGGCTCTGGCTCCAGACCCAGCTCCTGCCTACCATGTGAGTCCACACCATTTTCCAGCTGCCCACCTATGAACAGACTGTGACCTTCTGAAACTGTCAGATAAAATTAACTTTTCCTCCCCTAACTTGGTCAGGTATTCTGTCCCAACAACAAAAAATTAGCTAATACACAGACTTTCAGATCATAACATACAGAACAAGAAATCAACAACAAAAGAAATTACAGAAACTATACAAATAAATGGAGACTAAATATTATTTAGCAAACAATGGGTCACAGAAGAAAACAGGGAAGAAATTAAACACTTTCCAGAGTCAAGCGACAATGGAATATATCAGACCAGATTCAGAACCCATGAGACACAATGAAAGCAGTACTAAGAGGGAAATTTATAGCTATGAATGCACACATTAGGGGAAAAAAAAGAACAACCCCAAGTAACTTAATGATGCACCTCAAGGTCCTAAACGAACAAGAACAACCTAAATCACAGAGCAATAAAAGAGAGGCTAGAGGAATAGCACAGCAGTTAGAGTACTTGATTAGGAAGCTCAAGGCCTTGAGTTTGATTTCCAGTACCACATAAACTGGAATGCATGTCTATAATCCCAGCACTCAGAAGGCTGCGGCAGGAGGACTGCCATGAGTTCAGGACCAGGCTGGACAACAGAGCAAGACTCTGTCTAAAAAAAAAAAGTTGTAGAAGAAAAGAAATGATGAGGATCAAAGTATCAAAGTAGAAATTAAAGAAATTCAAACTAAAAACAAAAGACAAACGAAAGAGTTGGTTCTTCAAAAGACTAAATAAAATTGATAAGCCTTTAGCTAAACTAACCAAAAGAAGGAAAGAAAAAAGAACAATGCAATAATACATTATAAAGAACACTGCTGAAATTCAGCAAAATATAAGAAACTGTTTTAAAAAACTATACTCTAACCAACGGGAGTATTTGTTAGAAATGGATAAATTTATGTACATAGACACAGAAAAGTCTTTGACAAAATCCAACATCCATTCATAATTAAAAACCCTGAGGAAAATAGGTACAGAAGAAATTTACCTCAATCTGATAAAAGCCATTTAAGCAAAACATACTTGCCAAAATTACACTAACTGGGGAAAAATTGAAAGCATTTCCCTGTAAATAAGAAATACAACAAGGCTGCCCACTCTCACCATTCCCGTTCAAAATAGAACTTAAAATCCTAGCCAAAGCAATAAGGCAAGAGAGAAAAATAAAGGAGTACATATAGAAAAGGAAGAAATCTAACTATCTATATTTGCACATTACATGATTCTTACATAGAAGAACCAAAAACCCCACCAAGATTTAACTTCAGCCAAGTTGCAGGATATAAAACTAATACAAAAGACAATAGCATTCTCCTACACTAACAGCTCATTGGGAAAGAGCTGAGAATAATTCCATTCTTTTTCCCCACTATTTTTATTAATACACAAATTAATACAGAGTATTTACAATGAATTTGGGTGTTTCATACATCTATGTATCACATCGACTTCACAATCCCTTCCCATCTTCTACCCCCCCACCCCTTCCCTGTCCCTTCCCACGGCTCCGGCTATCACTTCATATGGTTCCAAAGAATGTCTGTGTTCTGGGTTTTCCAAGTCCAAGAAACCATACGGTGTTTAACATATTAATCTTCCACGCCTAAGTCATTTCACTCAAATCAGCACTCTACCCCAGCTTCCTATTCCTCTAATGGGTTCGCAGTAGTCAAATCTTGCTATCTCCTCTCTGAATCCAACCAATCCCTTCATTGGAATATTCACCAAAAGTTTTTTTTCCATATTTTCCTACATCTTTGTTGTTATTGTTAAACCTGGCCTTACCCACCAATTCACACTAGAAAATAATTATAAGCATGTAGTTCAAAAGGACAGTTAATTTGGGAAAGAAGAAAAAATAAAAACTAAATAAAATTCAATTGCCTTAGCTGAATACTGGAAGGTACATATTGGTACATTCACAAAGGTTATGTTTACATCAATCAGTTTCCTTAGGATACACTTTCATTAGTGACCTAATAAGTGAATTGCTACAACAAAACAAAGTTAAAACTGTATCACATTGCTACATTAAATGAACTTAAATCTATACCACATAAATATACTTAAAATGACAGACATGTAGGCAAATCTAGTGATGTCTTAATTTCCTAACTTTCATATCTTATTTACTCATATTTCACTGATTACTAACCTACTTTTTTCTCAATTCCTTCTCCTCTAGCTGTTGTCATTTTTTCTTTGGGGTCACTGGTGTCGCTGGTCTCCCTTTCACTGTCCAAGTTTCCTTTAAGTATTTTCTGCAATACTGGCTCAGTGGCTACAAATTCCTTCAAGCTGTCTCTGTCATGGAAAGTTTTAGGTTCTCCCTTTAAGTTAAAAGATAATTTTGCTGGATATAGCAGTCTTGGCTGGCATCTATGTTCTTTTAGTGCTTGGATGATATTGCTTCACGATTTCCTTGCTTTCAGAGTTTGGACTGAAAAATCTGCCGTTATCCTGATGGGTTTATCTTTGTAGGTCACCTTCTGTTTTTCTCTTAACGCTTTTAGTATTTTCTCTTTGTATTGGGTTTCTAGAATTTTAATTATGATGTGTCGTGATGAGGGTCTCTTCTGATCAAAGTTGTTTGGTGTTCTATACGCCTGCAAAAGTTCCATGTTCATTTCACTTCTTAGATTTGGGAAATTTTCTTCCATAATCTCATTAAACATGTCCTTTAAGCCTTTTGTTTTGTCCTCAGTCTTCTCCTCGATTCCCATAATTCTGAGGTTTTTTCTCCTTGAATTATCTATCAGTCGTTGTAATGACTCGCTTTCTTTATTTACTTGTATTCTTCATGGCCTGTATGTTGCAGCTTAGTCACTTTATTTTCTAGGTCTGACATTCTATTCTGAAGTTGTTTAAAGTGGTTGCTTATTATTACCTGTGTGTTTTTCATTTCCTGAATATCTGCATTCAATTTTCCATATATCTGTTGTGTTCTTCTCTAATTTCTTCTTTTGTCTTCATTATCTTCTGGTATATTTCTTCTCTGGTCTCCTCTAGTTGCTTTTCAAGGCTTGCTTTTTGCTTATCTATGTATTGGTGTAGCTCTTCTGCTGTCTGTTTAATTTCCTGCTTTAATTCCCATTTTAATTCACTGAATTTCTGGGCCCAGAAGTTGCCATCA
>PVKB01003150.1:0-146863 GCA_004027205.1 Ctenodactylus gundi | reverse complement strand
CCTGGGCTTCCCCAATTCTTCTTTGGTCTCCTCTAATTCCTTTTCAAGGCTTGCTTTATGCTTAGCTAAGTGTTCTTGTAGTTCTTGCGCTGTCTGATTTATTTCCTGCTTTGCTTCCTGGTTTAACTCCTCCTTTAATTCCTGTTTTAATTCACTCACTATCTGGGCCCAGAGGTTACCATCATTTTTGTCCTTTTCTTTGGGTTCTGCAATTTCAGCACCCCTTGCACTCTCCCCTGGGGAATCAGATCTTTTTGTATAAGATTTGTTACCATGTTTCCCCATGGTACTGCTACCTCTGACTGTCTCTGGTGCCCTGGAAAAGTGAATGGCTCCTGCTGACGTCACCGCCTGCGACGGCTGTTGGGTCCCGTTTCTGATCTGGGATTCTGGGATCTTTTCTAGGGGGAGGGCACACTGCATTTATAGTACAAACACCCACAGGTTGGTGCTTCTGAGGCCGCCCGCAGCCAATGATTCCGACTAGTCCGGGTCTGTGCTTACCTCGGGCTGAGGTCTGGCCTCCCAGACCTTGTTTGTGATCTGTTGGTGCCTGCAGCACGGGGCTGTGCCCAGTAGGCTGCTTCTGACCCGCCCACAGCCTCTTCTCCCATTGTTGTGTGCTCAGTCCTCTCCAGCTCTGTTCAGTCAGATGGTCAGGTCCCCGCGAGCGTTCCTCAGTCCGCCGCTGCCTGCCTTTTGCCACGGGTCATGGCTTACTGGACTGTGGGGATTTTTTTTTTCCCTCCGGTTTTGACGATCCTTTGGAGTTTCTGGCCTCCTGCTGGTCGCCTTTCAGTTTCTGGGGATGCGCCTCTGTTTCCTAGCTACACCAAACTCGGTTTTTCTAACTATCTTCTTGACTTTTTAAGTGAACTGATGAGGAGACTGTGCAGTGCTGTTAGTCAGCCACCATCTTTCCCGGAAGCCGAATAATTCCATTCTTAATAGCACCTCAAAAAATTAAATAACTAGGAATATACCTAACCAAGAAAGTGAAGGACCTCTATAATGAAAACTATGCTGAAGGAAGATATTGAAGAGGACATTAGAAAATAGAAAGACACCCCCTGCTCCTGGACATGCAGAATTAATACTGTCAAAATAGCTATACTGCCAAAATGATAACACAGATTCAATATAATTCCTAACAAAACATCAACATTTTTCATAAAAGTCGAGAAACCAATTCTAAAACTTATATTGACCCAAGAGACTCAGAATAGTCAAAGCACTCCTGAGAAACAACACAAAAGCAGGTGGCATTACCATTGCAGACATAAAGTTATATCACAAAGCAACAGTGATAAAACAAAAAATATATGATATTGACATGAAAACAGATAGGTTAACCAATGAAACAGAACAGAGGATCTAGAGACAACCTCAAGTACCTTCAACCACCTGATCTTTGGCAAAAGAGCCAAAAATATGCAATGAAGAAAGGATAACATCTTCAGTAAATTGTGCTGGGAGAACTAGTTACGCAGATGCAGAAGAATGCACCCAGACTCACATCTATCACCAAGTACTAAAATCAAACCAAAGTGGATCAAAGACCTATATATTAAAATGGAAACGGTGGACATCCTGGAGAACAAAAATAGGTAGAAGTCTTGAAGATACAGGCATGGGTAAAGATTTTCTCAATAGGACAGCTGATGCAAAAGAACCTCCAGAATCAACAAATGGAACTGTATCAAATTAAAAAGCTTCTGCATGGCAAAGGAAATATTAACAGAGTAAAGAGAGAACCAATAGAATGAGAAAAAAAATTTTACCACCGACACCTCAGGCAGAAGGATGATAGCTAGAATATACAAAGAACTGAAGAAAAATAAAACCCTCAAAATCAAAGACCCAATTAGAAAGTGGGAAACTGAAATGAACAGACAGTTCTGAGATGAATGAGTACAAATGGCTAGCAAACAAATGAAAAACACTCAACATCCTCAGACATTAGAAAGATGCAAATCAAAACAACACTGAAATACCATGTTATCCCAGTGAGAATCGCTTATATCAAGTACTCAAAAAGCAACTGATGCTGGTGAGGTTGTAAGAAAAAGGAACCCTTTCACATTGTTGATGGGACTGAAAGCTGTTACAAGCCTTATGGAAAGCAGTATGGAAATTTCTCAAAAAACTGAAAATAGATATTGTTTGACCCAGTGATGCCTCTTCTGGGTATCTTTCCAAAAAAGTTAAAAGCATTATATAATAACAGAAATCTATGCAGACCCATGTTTATAGCAGTACAAACAATAATAGTTAAATTACGGAAGATGCCAAAATATCCATCAACAGACCAATGGATTAAAAAAATGTGGCATATACACACAACGGAGTACTACTCTGCCATAAAGATTGATAGATATGAATCCTTCATAGGTAAATGGATAAAATTTGAGATCATTATGCTTAGTGAAGTGAATCAGACTCTGAAGATTAACTACTGCATCATTTCTCTAATATGAGAAACCAAGAGTATAAGTAAATTAATATAATCAAACAAATGAGATACTGTGAGTCAGGGGAGATGAGAGAGGAGCAGGGGAAGGGTAAGAAAGAGAATGTAAAGTTGTCTCAGGTTTGATGTAACCACTGTGTATCATATATACATATTTTTTAAATGGGCAGAAAATTCCAAAAAATCCTATGGAATCCTTTGTAATTATTTCTACACAACAAAAAAATATCAAGAAGAAACAATCAACACTAAGAATCAATATGACAATATATAAATCCAAACTGAGAACTTAAATGTTTTATCTTTCAGAAGCTAACATTTAAGAGGCAAAAAATGTTTAAAACTAGCCACTTTGTGAGTGTGATGTTTAAGAACAAGACACAAATACAAAATACAAAATTATTAGCCAGAGAAATTCTGTAAGAATTCTCAACAGTTTCTACTTAAATGGTTCTCAAATCTGACTCACAATAACATCAAAACTTTAAAACATACTCTAATTGGAAGAGATTAGGACCCAAATGGATCAATAAGAAAATCCCTTATGTTTTTAACGTGTTTACAGTGCAGCAAACCTTACTTCATTAGTTTTTCTACATCCCTAGATGTTATACATCAAGACTGAAATTTGAGAAGACCATTACTTCCCCTAGACCAGGTGAAGCTCCAGAAATTCTGGCCCATTATAGCAGAAAGCAGGCCCTAAAAGAACAGCCTGATTCAAATGGTCACCACACAACCAGGGCACAGTTACCCTGTGACTACACCTGTAAGAATTTATCACTCAACCAGAAACATGCATGCCAAGAACACTCTCTACTTCCCAGCATACTACCACATGTAGTATCTCCTACAACCAACATGGCTATTTTCCATTACCACTGATAATCCTTCACATTAAAAAAAAAAAAGCTGCTGACTCCCAAATAAAACATTAACATAGCAGGTTTTACAGAAATTTAGCCAATGAAGTAAAAAAAGAAAGCTTAATTAAGATATAACTTCTACTTCATTTTCAGTTATACATTTTCAAGCGGTCCAATTAAGAATAATCTTACTGTTCTAGAATCTGAGAATGGATTGTATTCATCGAGTCCTGGAGGAACATTTCTTGTCACTTGTGTAACTGATGGATCCTAGGATAAAAGGTTAAGAAGGAAAAAAGTCACTTATCCTTTAAGACACAATTTTTACATTTATATGACATTTGCTTTACCTGTTCTTTCCACCACCCAGTAAAGCTAGCAGAGAAAAGTAAAGGGAGGTTATCAAATGTCCTCAGTTCAGTTCAACAAAACTGAAATTTAAACCCACAGCCTTCCCATCTGCCAAGAAAAACAAAAACTAGGTTAGATGGAAAACTGCTGCCAGTTATTCTGTGTAGATTCAAAGTGGACCACCTCATAATGGCTGTGTGAAGCTTCCTGCACAGGGGCAGCTGAGCAAACCTTGAGTAAACCCACCATTCATTCCTTTAGGTTCCACAAGGAGTTAACAGTCCCATTTTATAACATCTTTGACTGGATTTCCCACCTGCAGACTCAAATACCACATTACAAATCAATGTCATTTATAGCCAACGACTCAAGTATTCAATGTGAGGCTCCTCTGACTTGTTCTACATTTACACTACTGTAAGATCTTTGCAGATCTTACCATCACAGGACCCAGCTTTACCAATCTTCTAATACTGGGCTTTCATAAAAATAACTAAAAATCCTACACATTTACTTGTTCTGATTATTAAGTAAAATAGAAATATCTTAACAAAATCAACTACACAATTCATATGAAAAGCATTTTACAAACTGTGATATAGTGTGACTAGTCTCACATTTACATAGGTAAGAACTGTGCATAAGATTCAGTACACAGTTTCATTATTAGTTGTGCTGCTATAAACATGGGTATACATGTATCTGTATTATATGTTGTTTTCAACTCTTCTGGAGTAATATCCAGAGGAAGTATTGCTGGATCAAATGCAATATTTATTTTCAGCCTTTTGAGGAATCTCCATACTGCTTTCCATAGTGGTTGTACCAGTTCACAATCCCACCATCAATGTAAAGCAAAACTGTAGAAGCCAAAATATCCATCCAGAGATCAATAGAAACAAGAATTGTGGTACATGTAGACAACAGAGCACTACTCTTCTGCTGTGGTTAGGATCTGGAGTGTCCCCCAAAAGTCTCATGTATTTTAATGTTATGGATTGTCTATGGAGCCATGCAATGTTGGTGGATTGGGGTCTGGCCTGGAGGGGGGGACTGCAGTTGTTGGGATTAGGGGCATGTGAGTTAAGACTAAGGACGTGTGAGTTAAGACTAAACGCATGTGACTTAAGACTAAGGGTGTGTAGTGGCCACACCTTCGATACCCTGATGCAGGAGAGACTAAGACTGGGACTTAGACTAGTCTCCAGGAGTCTCACTTGCCTGCCTGTGTTGATGTCCTGAGAAGCTGCCTCCACCTCTCTGCCTCTGCCATGTACTTCAATTGCTGCCAGCCACCCCTGAATGGACTGTGACCATCTGAAACTGTAAGCTAAAATAAACCTTTCCTTTCCTAAATTTGTGTGTGTCAGGTATTGAGTCACAGCAATGAAAAGTAACTAAGACATCTTTTATAAAGACAGATAAATTTGAGGCTTCTGTAGGTAAATGGACACAACTTGAGCCCATCATGCTCAGTGATGTCAGTTCAACTCAAAAGGTTAAATATCAAATGGTTTCTCTGATATGAGAAACTCAAATGCAGACATTTTATAGACTCAAATGGGTGTGATAGTGGGAGCCAATGGGTCGGAGGTAAGGGAGAGATCAGGAGAGCCAAAAGCGGGGGCAGGGAAGGGATTGTAATGATGGCACGATATATATGCATAAAATATTCAAACTCAATGTAACCACTGTGTACTGCATATATATTAATAAAAATGGGGGATATCAGCACAGACTGTTGCTTCATACTCTCAGAATGTCTGAGTCAATTTCTAAAAAGTTCTTGGACTGCTCCATGCAAAACATGGTCTCTACCTATACTGTACTTCCTCAACACAGTTACCTCTCAAAAATGCAAAGCCAATCTTGCTACTCCTTCCCTCCAATCCCTTTCCTTTGTCCTTCATTCATGTCAGATTTTTAGAGGCTTTTCACTAACTCTAAGATAAAACACAAACTCAACAAGAAACACCATGCTAGCCTACTTTCCCTGCCTCATCAATCCCCTAACAATCACTTTCCCTTTGGCATAGCCTTCTCCTTTGGTCAAGTAAAACAAGTTAAGGCAGAAGGAGCCTTGAACTTTGTAAAAAACAATTGTTAAGGATAAGTGAACTTGGACATAAAAGCATGAATCTTTGAATTAAAACCTTAAATTGATGTGGAAGTTAAAAGTGTTCAGAGATGAGAAGAAAAGACCTTCATCAAATCCAGATGATCTCAGTGTGTCTAATCACCCATCACCACCCACAATTACCACAGCCTGTGAATCCTCAGACTGTCTCTTTGCATCTCTCTTTCTTGACTATGGTGGGCCTGCAATCTCCTTCTCCTCTCATACACTTCTAAGAGGAACAGAAGTTGTTACAATTTTGCAGTACTTGCAAAGCACATCTGCATTTATCCTTTGGGCCACAACCTCACAGCCAGGAATCTATCCCAAAACATTGGAAAACTACTCTGGAATAGCAAAACACTGGATGCAACCTAAAACTCTATCAAGAGAGAATGGCTCATTTACATGACAAAGTATCACAAAACTGAAGGTAATGAAGTTACAAGATGGTAATGGGATGTATATACAAGGTGTAATGAAAAAAAATATAGTGGATGTCTAAATTTTAAAAATTTTATTACAGCAAAAAAAACATTACCACTAATCCTCCTGAAGATACTACCCCTCACTTCAAATATGCAGAGCCCATAATTCTTATACTCTTGTGAAGCCATTCTGGAAGTCCTCTTTTGTGTCCTCAGATGCCCTGTCAGTACTGTGGCAGCTTCAATGTCCTGAATCCATTCAAAACATTTGTCTTCAGGGTTAACTTGATTTGAGGGAAGAACCAGGATCTAACAATAAGATGAATAAGAACAGACCATAACGTCTGAAGAGCTACTAGGCAGCACTCACTGTTTCTGATCCCACCTCATAAAATTGTCATGAGAGGAGACATCCAGAGCTGCTTCAGAAAATGGCAAGGACCGTGAGTAAGAGGGTCTGAAGCAGAGGGAAAATATTTAGGGGCACTCAAGGCCCTTTTCTTTTAGCTTAATAATTGTTTAAATATTCACCATCTATTTCAGTCACACTGTGTACACTGCTACTAGGTGAGAAAAGATGAACAGTGTGAAAAATGTCACTCACTGTGTAAGAAGGAAGACTAAATGTGTACTATTTTTTAAGTTTAAATGCACTTTATTTTTAGACAAACTACACGGCATGTTTGTTTTTTTTCCCCTAAAAACAATGCCTCCACTCCAAATAAATCACGGTCAAAATAAACATTTCACTCAGGATGACATCAGTCCCACTCATCTTAAATTCTGGTGGTGTTGTGGGTGACAAGTGGCCAGTTATGATGATAGGTGATAATAGATCCAAAGTAGTCAGCAAATTTGTCAACGTTTTTCCACTTCTAAACTATCTTTGAAGAAAATCATAAAGGGGTTCACCATCCTCACTGTAGTCCAGGAGCAGTCACACCATCTGAATTCATGTCTGCACCAATACAGAACTGGTAGTTTTTGAAATTAGCAAGGATATGCTTGATTTGCCCTCGAGTTTCCGTCAAAAAAGGGTTAACTCTTTCTGGTCTCTGTTCTTCAAGTTTGCCTTTGATTGATTTCGTGTAATCTTTGCTGTACTTCTTACAGGTTTCTTTTGTGAAGCTGGTTTCCTCCAAGTGATGGCTCCTGATAATGTCAAAGCCAGTGACCACTGCACTTTCAGTACCTTCACCCTCTGAGCCTTCAGCGGAGGCATTTCCACCAATAAGCAAGTCATGAATGTTACCATCTGTCTTACTGACCACCTTTCCCTCTACCTCCAGGCACAGGCTGTCCACAATTTCTCAGATCCAGTTGATGCTGGAGAACATCACACCGTGGCTGAAGAGGTCTGGTAGATAATCATGATGATGGCTAGAGGGAGACAGCGGTGCTAGCCTAGCAGGAGACTGGAGCTCAGACCAAGCACAGTGCCGCCAGAGCAGCAATCAGGGGGAAGAGGGAGCAGGCAGAAAAGCTGTACTTCTATTTTTTTAAAAGAGTAATTCAAAAGTTGGTAACAATGGGGAGGGAACAGTGAGAAGACAGGACAGAGTTGAAAGCAAAACTTCTCCAAATATGCCTGCATTACAGCTTTTACTCTGCATGTACAAAATATGCTTTTCATTAATATAAACAGATTTTTTTAAAAAGAGGAATGTAAAATGTAAAGTCAGAAGGACACATACTGCTTAACCAGCATACATGTTATCATCAATGCCACAGAAATGACAATGGACTCCAACTTTTATATAACACATACATACACCCAATCATCTCAAGTGTCCTAAAATCCACCTTAAATTCTAAAGAAACAAATACCAATAAGATAGTATCAAAAGATAGTACCAAGAGTTCTCTTAGTACTAAAGAGATCTGAGAATGAAATCATTCTCTCAATTTTCTATTTTCAACTACTATAAGCAAAATGTACTTATTTCCACCTAGATAACCCATGCTGAAGTTAAATGACAATTTTTGAACTAAGTGCAAGTCTGTTTGGAATCTCCCCTAACGTAGTATTACAGAACAAACAGTACATTACAAACAAGTCATGACAAGAATAACACTAGATCAAAGAAGATAACGAATTGATATTTACAAAGTATTACATAATTAATGTCCCAAATTAGTTTTAATAACTGCAAACAGAGTTGAAAAAGTCACATCCTATATATAACCTGGGAGAAGCCAATAAAGCTGCAGAAGATTTACACAATAATGAATGATCTCATAATACTTATCTAATCTTTGCTATGATACTTCCTGGTAATTGCACAATTCCATTTTTCAGAGACAGAAGTTACAGTTTTTAAGTCAGACAATTTCTTCAAGGTCAATTAGTATGTAGGGGGCAAAATATGAAACCAAGACTTCCCAATGCCTACATACATTCTTTTGATTCAATAAACTTCTTAAAAAGAGATAGCCAGGCATGGGTGCACACACATGCAACCTCAGCACTCTGGGAGGCTAAGGTATGAGAATCCTAAGGTCAAGCCCAGCCCAGGGCTGGGAGAAGGATAGCCCAGTGATTAGAGAGCTTGCCTAGGCCGCACGAGGCCCGTGGTTTGATCCCCAGTGCCAAATAATACCCAAGCATGATGGTCCATGACTATAATCCCAGCACTTGGAAGGCTGAAGCAAGAGTGCTGCCGTGAGTACTGAGAAAATGTTAACTCTGAACAGGAAGTTCAAGTTTCAATGTATCTCAGCTTTCATCAATAAAATATACCTATGGTTTGTGAGTTACACGATAAAAGCTTAGCATAGTCCCACACAGAAAATGCTCAGTAATTGGTAATGAGGCAGGTCTCATCATCACCTCATGGAAGGTGAGGACCAAGCAAAAAAGCCTCTCTATTCACAATTAACTGAGAATTTAAGAAAGTACACCACCACATCTTAAGTAAATTGGCTAGAAACATCCAGACACACTGTCTAAGCAAGACAACCTGAAGCAGAGAGGTTTTTTGTTTTAAGTTGGGTGGTTCTGGGTTGTATTAGCTTGTGTTCTTACAAAAGATAGAATTTACAGAAATTATAACAAAAAGGATCTATTTGGAAGGAGGAGAGAGATAGTTCAAGATGGCGACCTGCATGTGCGAGAGCTGAAGGGTCCCATGGCTGCTCCTCCATGAGGTACAATACCTATCCGGGACTGCCGGACGGCCAGTGCGAGTCTGCTGCAGATCTCAGTTGTTGGAAGAACAATGGCAAAGACCTGAGACTGAAGAACCACAACAGAAGATCAGCGATGGGCAGACAGGTGCAAGTCAAGACGGGAGCAAATCTGTGATGAAGATCTGCAGTGTGTAGCAGTCAACATCTGTGGAAAACTGCCAAGGCGAGAACTTTCCCAGTGGGGGAAAAATAAAGCTGTAACAATCTTTCTTCTTCCTTCCTTTCATACAGTTCGAGCTCCAAACTGGGCCACCCATATCCAAGTGGGTGCTCTTGCCTCATTTGTTGGCCCACAAATCACTCACATTCTAATCCAGGTTGGTTCCTAATTGCCTAATCTAGGCATTGTTCCTAAACCGTAATCTACATGTGCTTCTTGATTGCCTCAAATTGACATAATCTCTCCAACAGCCACATGTGGATTAAGTTCAGGGCCTTCATGTTGACCTACATGTCCCCAGTTCATTCTTATTTTTTTTTTTTCAAACCAGCTCTTATCAAGTCCCTCAGGCTGGACTCAAACTTGCAGTCCTGCCTCAACCCTCCCAAGTGCTGGGATTACAGGAATTTGCCACTAATCCCACTTCCATAAGCAGTTCTTTATCCCACCTTTGTGTTATGTGACTCTACAATATTAACTACATGTAAAAGAACTGGCCTCTGTGCCAAAGGAAGCCACCTTAGAATTGAATGTGAAGCTGCCAGGCAGGCCACAACAGAAGTTGACTGTAGAGTGGAGAGTGACTAAGCAATACAACTGGATTGTAGTTCTTGAGGCGACATAGAAGATATAAAGTGTGGCTAATAGTGACAGTAGAGACTGACACTAGTCAAGGTGAAAAGACAAAAAGCTAACTCATAATAAGGTGCCCAGAAAAGGGAGGAGAGAACATCCAAGTACATGTGAAGGGAAGAGTGTTTACCAGAAGTGCCAATGAGTTACCAGAGCAATGACAGGGCCAATACATACAGTGGCCATCTATTATGCACACTGGTGAGGAATGAGAGTATGAAAGCAGCTTTCACTAAGTCCAGCACTAGGACCTCTGCAGGTGGAAAAGGAAGAAAAATAAGAGGGGCAAAAAATGAGAGAAGGGTAACAGAGCTCAACCTTCAATTACTGTAGCCCAACTTGTAAGTTTTACAAATACTAATTTTATCTGAAAATCGTTTCCAGTGCTTAAGCTGGGGGTGAGGCTGATGAAAAACCCTGTCAGGCCCAGACACTATTTCATCACAATTAGACACTCATGTGGGGGCCAAGCCTTCCTTTGGTCCCAACAAGACATCCAACAAGCTTTCATCACCTGAGGAACATCATCAAGCTTAAAACCACAGCAGATGGAACTAGTACATTTTCCAAATTTGTGTTCCATTAAAATGATGTACAAAGCTTACTGCCATAAACATCTTTAAGTAAATTAAAATCTGCTGGTGTTTTCCTAAGAATGAATATTTACTGAACCCTACTTAGTATACATATTGATCATATCAACATATATACTAGTCCACAACTACTGTACATCATTGCTTAATTTAACTCCAGTTTCACCTTTTTTTCCCTCTCCAATTAAAAAAAAATAAGAGAATACAAATACCTCAGAGGCCATAGGGCTGTAGGTTCTGCCTTACTGCCTACTCCCAACACAGAACTCAGAAGAATATCAGCCCCGCCCTCACAAACACCCTTACATCCATTCAAAGAAACTTCTCAACTAGGCCTTGAAACTGAAGTCCCTCAATAACAGAAACAAAGGAAGAAAACAAGACAATAGGACAAACACAGAAATGCCTGAGACCCCAGACACTAATGCCATAGGCCCTGAAATAGTGAATCTCATAGGGAAGGAAGTCAAAAAGCAAATAAACAAGTCAAACAGTCACTTCAAATATAATAAAATATTCTCAATGAAATGCAAGTAATGATAAGTGGGCTTAAAGAGGAACTTACTAAACAAATAGCGGTCCTAACGGATACAAAGCTTATTGGGCATATAGAAGCCACAAATAAAACATTGGCTGAAGTAAATAGAAAATGCAAGATATGAAGAAACATTTTGATAGAGAAGTGGAAATTTTGAAAAAATAATCTAGCTGAAATTCAGGATATGAACAATACACTTGAAAGCAGGGGAAATGGACTCCAAGCATTCTGAGGACAGAATTTCAGACCTTGACATCAAGGATAAGGAAACAAATGCTATAATTAAACACAACTCCAAAATTAGAAATGAGCAAAGTAGCTGGATACAACAGATAACAGATAACAAAAACCAATCTCAGAATTATGGATGTGGGAGCCAGAGAAGGAGAGAGTGAATTTATTCACTGAAATCTGCAATAAGTTTCCAAATATAGGCAAAGAAATTAATTTTTAAGTGCAAGAAGCTTACACCAAATAGCCTCAACCAGCAATATGAGTCACCATGTCATGTAATAATTAAACCCTCAGAAAGGCAACATAAAAAGAAAATATTAAAAGCAGCAAGATAAAAACAGGTTATTATTCTAACAACACAAACTCACTTGAATTACTGGAGATCTTTCAGTGCAAACTTTAAAGGCCAGGAGAACCTAGAGCAAAATCTTTTAAGCTTTAAAAAATAGAAAGTGTCAACCTAAGTTGTTGAATCCAGCAAAACCATGCCTGAAAATTGAGAGAGAAGTAAAAATTTTTCATGACCAAGAATCCCTAAAGAAATGTGCAACCACTAGCCTGGCACTGCAAAAAATACTTGAAGGAATCTTTGAGAAAGTCAGAAAGACAAGCAGCACCAAAGAACATGGAGGAAAGGAAATATTTAAAGAGAAAGTGTTAAAAAAAAAATAGTGGACAGCAGTCATTTGATTGTTATCCCACTAAAACAGTACCAGCTTTCTTATAAAATTTGTGAAACCTCCCCTCATAATTATTAGTTTTAATTGTATATCAGTTTGTAAAAACGTAATCATGATAATTATATTCAACATGAAGAGCTGGTATAAAATCTTAATCTATGAAACTTCTTGGATGTGTATGATACATATAAATA
Source organism: Ctenodactylus gundi (assembly GCA_004027205.1). NCBI lineage: Eukaryota > Metazoa > Chordata > Mammalia > Rodentia > Ctenodactylidae > Ctenodactylus > Ctenodactylus gundi. The sequence goes on along the minus strand of PVKB01003150.1, from coordinate 134,411 downwards.
TGTAGCTGGTGGTGGAGTGGCTGTCGGGAGCCATAGCACGGCCATGTCGTATTTTCCTGCCAAGGAAGTGACCTTGGCATTTGGTGAGAAAAAGCTGACCTATCCATGAATCTTTGGGCAAAAAAAAAATAAGGAGGTGTGCTTAGCACACGCAAATGTTTTTGAAGTTTCAAACAAATCCTTGACTGTTCCATGACGTATATTAAGAGAAAGTATTGTGCGGGTTCACAGCTGTGTATAAAAGAAACTGGACTAGGAATAAACAGCGTCTTCAGCTCTTGCTAAAGTCCAGTCTGCTCTGATTAATGTTGTCTCTTCTTTTTTAACCCTCACTCCCTCCCTCAGGGTTCCTGTTACCTGACTGGGTGGGCTCGGTCAAGTGGCAGAAGGCAGTGGTTTTGATTTGGGATATAATTATTTCTAAAAACAGTAAGAACTGGTGAGTAAGTGGTTCTTGGCATCCTTTCCCTGAAGCTGTCACTGAGTGGTAAAGATTGATAAAAGATCATGTAGCCTTGGTCCACTGACTAAGAACTCAGTCAGCTATTCGTTCAACCTGTGACTCTTAAATTTTGCTTTTCATTTTCATGTGCTGTAACTAAATTTGCAATAATGATATTACTCATTTATTCCCGCTCCTCTTTGGGAAAGAACTCTTAAAAAATTCTGAAATGACTAAGTATGTTATTATACCTCTTCTTTTACGTGTAATATTCTTTTGTGGTATAGACAAGTTCATACATTTGTGGTATAGCCTTAAATTCATCTAATGTAGTGATTCATTTATTCGGTCTTTGATATGCGATGTAATGAAAACCTGAAGGTTTTCTGTATAGCAGCACAACTGATAATACCCAAATCTTGGAAAAAGCCAATATACTCAAGTACAGATGACTTCATTAAGAAGATGTGGTGTATATACACAAAGGAATACTACTCTGCCATATGTTGTGCATATACACAAAGGATTATTACTCTGCCATTGAGAATGACACATTTGTGTCATATTTAGGTAGATGCACTTTGAGACCATTATGCTCAGTGATTTTGATTCATTTCAATTCATTTGAATTGGAAGTAGAAAATTAAATTTTATATGGTTTCTATAATATGAGAAAACTAAACTATAAAAAATCTAAGAGACATGGAAAAAAGAAAATGAACTCTGTGGAAAAAGAAAGGGAAAGTGTGGGGATGAGAAGGTGGGATGGAGAAAGGGAGATGACATTTCAAAATGAAAAAACACTAAATGGGAGTGACAATGGGAATTAGGGCAGAAGGATAATTTGTGGGAGGGTCAAATTGGAGGGGAAGGAATTATAACTTTGACACAATATATATGTGCACAAAATATTCAAGTTCAATGTATCACATTGTGTGTGTGTGTGTGTGTGTGTGTGTGTGTGTGTGTGTGTGTGTGTGTGTATTAATGAGGAAAAATAAAACCAAAAAATAAAAAACAGTCTGGGGATATAGCTAGTGTGAAGGCCCTAATGCCCAATGCTCAGCAATAAAAACAAACACAAAGGGGGGAAATGGGTACAACGGTTGATTTAAAAAAAAAAAAAAAACCACGTTTTGCTTGTCATTACGAGAAAATGGGCATTGAGTCAACTCATTGCACATTAATCAAGTAACCCAAAACAACAAAAATGTTAGGGTCCACTATCATAACAGATACTCTACTGGTAAATGCTATCACCTACTGCCAAAGCAAAGGAGTCCTGCTATTCCAGTACCATACTTTGTGTTATAGCTATCAAAGTATCTGAGCTAATGAATTACATGAAGAGCCATTCTAAAAAAAAAAAAAAAAAGGATAACTTATATAAAGCCCAGTACACTGGTGACCACTTGTAGTCCTGACTACTTAAGAGGCGAAGGCAGGAGGATCACTTGAGACCAAGAATTTGAGGCCTGCTTGGTCAACCTATTAAGACCATGATTGAAAAGGTAAAATAAAGTGTCTAAAAATAGAGCTATTACAAAAAGTACTACTAAGAGAAACTAGGGCAAAAAAAATTTAGATAATATAAAAATCTATTTTACTTATGGTAAATCATTAAATATTTTTAAACTAAATTAACTTTAAATAACCAGTACCTCTCTCTTAAAAAATAAAAGCTCTAATGTATACCTTAAAACTAAATGCTAATTAGAAGGAAATGTAGATATTAATCTTTATTATCCTGGACTAGGCAATGATTTCTTACCTATGACATCAGATGCATAAGCAACAAAAGAAAAAAATGCCTGGACATCATCAAAATTAAATTTTTTCTTTTTTTTTTTTGGAGACAAGGTCTCATTCTGTAGCCAAAATTAAAACTTTTCATGCTGCAAATAATATTACTTACAGCAAAAATATAAACCACGGAATTGAAAAATAAATTTCCAAATCATGTATCTAAGTGAACTGCATCCATAATATGTTAAAAAAAAAACAACCCTATGATAAAATCACAATACAGTTTCAAAATGAATGTGGTTGTTTGAATCTGGAGTGTCCCCAAAAAACTCCTATTCCTTTGAATACTGTGTAGGATTGGGAGGTGGGGCCTAACTGAAAGAGGTGGATACTTAGGACTTGACCCGGAGGGGCATATTCTAGTTCTGGCCTTCCTCCCAGTCTCTCTCTCTTCCATCATGCTGTCAGGATCATTTTCTCCCAGGTGGCTCCAGCTCTACCTGCAGCCCAACCATGTGATTTCCATTTTTCAGCCACCCACCCATGAATGAACTGTGACCTTCTGAAACTATAAGCTACAACAAAACTTTCCTCCCTAAATTGTGGATGTCAGATATTGAGTCACAGCACCAACAATACTTTACTTTTCTCTGGTGGCCTTTCAAACTGGTTTGCGGGAGGAATTTAGAAGCCAGCTGGAGAAATCTTTCAGTGCTCTGAACCATGCTTTATGGGAGATTCTGGCCAAAGCCCAGAAGACCAGAATGCTGATAAAAGTGTGGACTAGAAAGGCCAGGCTCAAGAAGTTTCAGAAGAGGACTGTATTGGCAAGTAGCCTAAACACCACATGTGCTATGCTCTGTTAAGAAGTTTATTGGCATTTTGCCCTTGTCCAGAGACTTGGACTAAAGCTGAGATTAAGAGTGGTGGACTGTTTAATCTGGTGGAGAAAATCTCAAGGCAGCCCAATTTCCAGGCTGGCACTTGGCTGCTGTTTGAAGCTTTTAGCCAGCTCTACAATGAGAATAAAATGACAGAGAAAAGTCATACAGAAGTTTTGAAGTGCCAGGTCAAAATGGCCTACAGTGGTGGAGCCAAAGAGCACAAGGAAGTTAAAAAAAATTAGCATTAAAAAGAAGGACTATCAGGACCATAAGAAAGACGGCTGGTGGGCATTTCCAAAATCAACAAGACCCTCCCTTCAGCAGCTCAAGGGTGGAGGGCAGAAGTTTGCTCTGAGAAGTGTACCGCAGAGTCAAAAGAAAAAAATGTCTTTTAGAGTTCAGTGGCCTGGAATTCAGTCATGTAAGAACTCAGAGACTTCTACTGCATTTGTCCAAAGGGGCCAGGCCACTAGCTCAAGACAGTGGCAGACCTTGGCGAAATCCACATAGTCCTGGCTTTAAGAGGCTTGCAGAGTGCTGGAGTTATGGGTTTATAGAGGATCCCCCACTGCCCCCTCACCCCCCCCCCCACCCCCCGGATTTCAGTGAAAGGCCTTGGGAGCCAGGCAGTGAGCCTCTGGGAGAGCTATATGTGAAGTTAAAAAGGAGAAGCCAAAGGTAGAGTGGAGAACCCAGGAGCATAGATCATCTGCTGAAGAGAGCTGCAGGTGGGCTGCAGACTCAGCCCTAAACAGGAGATGGAAGTTGCAGCCAGCCCTAAAACTGCACAGGTGGGGCCACACAAGCCTTTTGGAATGCGTATCTTGCTGCAGTTTACTCCAAGGGCTGGACAAGGGACTATAGAATTTAAGCCTTGTCCTGCTGGGTTTAGGAATTATGCTGGACCTGTTGCCTTTTATCTTCCTATTCCTCTCTTTTGTAATGGGAATGTTTACCCTGTGCCACTGTATGTTCGAAGTGCTTAACTTTTTGGTTTTAATAGGAGCTCACAGTTGACAGTTTGCTTTGCATCTCAGAGAAGACTTTAGACCTGGATTCTTTAGCAATACTATAACTACTCGGACTGTGACGACTCTTGAAAAAAACTTGGACTAAATGTACTTTATATAAGGAGGTAGTCATGAGTTTTTTGAGGGCCCATGAAAGAATGTGGTTGGTTGGATCTGGAGTGTCCCCCAAAAGCCTCATGTTCCTATGAATATCGTGCAGGGTTGGGAATAAGGGCCTAACTGGAATGAGTAGATACTACGACTTGACCTGGAGAGGCATGGGCTAGTTCCACCCTTCCTCCCAGTCTCTCTCTCTTCCACCACTCTGTGAGGATCTCTGTCTCCCAGGAGGTCCAGCTCTATCTGCAGCCCCACCATGTGATTCCACCATTTTCCAGCTGCCCACCTATGAATGGACTGTGACCTTTGCAAACTGTAAGATGCAATAAATCTTTCCTCCCTAAGTTGTGGATGTCAGACAGTGAGTCAGAGCAGAGAGAAAGTAACTAAAACAATGAGCAAATGGGTGCTGGAGGAATGGCACAGTGGTTAAAGTATTTGCCTAGCAAGTGCAAGGTCCTGAGTTCCATTCCCCACACCACGTAAAGCCAGGTATGATGGCATATGCCTATAATCCCAACACTTGAAGGCTGAGGCAGGAGGACTGCCATGAGTCCAATGCTAGCTTGTGCTCCACAGTGAGTTCAGGACCAGCATGGACTACAGAGTGAGGCCCTGTATCAAAAAAGAAAAGAAAAATACCAAAGGGGATGAGCAAATATTTCCTAATGGATAAGGAAATAGCCAATAAGCACATAAAAAGATGCTCAAATTCAGCCACCAAAGAGTACAAATCCAGAACACCAGGAGAGTACTTCATAAAGAATGGCAGTAATAAAACAGACAAATGTTGGCAAGAAAATGGAAAAAACTAGGGTCTCAGACTTTGCTGTGGGTAAAGTGGTACAACCATTCTGTAAAATAGTGTGGCAGTTGTCATGCGACTGAACAGTTCCACTCATAGATGCACATCAAAGAAAAAAGCAGCACATGTACACAAAAATACTGTACAAAAATATTCACACCATTTTTCTTAGCCAAAAAGTAGAAATATTGCAAGTGTACTGCAAGTGTAAAATGGATTAACAGTGTGTAGTGGGGGTTTACCACACCTTCCACACTTGGATCCAGGAGGGGCTGATAAATGGGAGGAGATCTGGAAGCATGTATAAGCTGCTTCCTGCATTCCTTGGGCTATTGGTCTCAACTAGTCTTAATTTGCCTTCCGGTTTGTGATGTTGTGTGAAGCTGCCTCCACCTATGCCTCTGCCATGTACTTCCATTGCCAGCTGCCCCTGAATGGACTGTGACCTTCTGAAACTGTGAGCTAAACTAAACTTTTCCTTCTCTAAATTTGTGGATGTCAGGTATTGAGTCACAGCAACAAAAAAGTAACTGAGACACCATCACACCCAGTTTGGAATATTACTTAGCAATATAAAAGAAATGGAGTCCTGACCCATGCTTTCTGTGTGAAACGTTTCCTGAGTAGAGGTGAACAAACATCTATCAACCCCAGATACGGTACAGCCAAGGGTAATAATTATCTCAAAGTTCAACTTGGTAAACCATTAAGTTCACTGGGGTTACTTCCAGAAGCATAGGTTAGAAAAGGCAGTTGCATCACTGGAAAGCCCAATCAGGTTTAGATGATAATTCAGAAAAACTAGACCCTGCCTCCTGAGACCCACCTTCAGCTGCAGCTCTTCCTTTTACTCTGCGGCCTTAGCCCCTGAAATATCCATAGCACTGTGTCTTCATGCATACTCAAGACACCATGAAATGTGGCAAGCAAAAGCATACAAACTTTAAATGATCTTAGAGCTGGAGGAATAGCACAGTGGTTAGAGCACTTGCTCAAAGTTCAATTCCCCAGTACCACATAAAACAATTGTGGTGATGCACACCTGTAATCCCAGCACTCAGGAGACTGAGGCAGGAATGGTGCAGTACCAGCCTGGACTAGAGAGCAAGACCCTGTTTCAAAAAAAAAAAAAAAAAAAAAAAAACCAATTTAAATGATCTTAACAGTTAGCTCAAATTAGAGGAAGTCAATCACGTTAGTTTTTCCACCTGAGAGTTAAGTGTATACATAGTTCAGTGGACATTGTCTTATGTTAACCAATGGTTAAACTCCCAAGGCCAGTACTTAAGAGTCAGCATCACCCACCTTAAATATTCTCTACAATGAGGCACCGTGGGGAACATTCACTGTGAGTCAAGGGATTTATCTTCTGCTGCTCTTCCATTGCTTCAAACAGAAATCCTAACTCTGAAAATAATTAATCCAAATAAAAAGAACTCTCTATGTTCTTTTCCAAAATCTGTAACATCAAGCTACCAAGTCACAAGGCAGTTCATCATAAAAATGAAATGAGTTCCCTTAGTCATCCTAACATCCCTAAGCTTTTTAAGGCAATGAGTAATTTATGTTTTGTTTTTGTTAGTATTTGTGTTAATACCAAAATGTTTAATATTTAATAAAAAATACAATCTTCTTTAGAAAATACAGGCAATTTAAGGATGAAATAAAGAACAATCACATGTTGCAATCAAATATAATCATGTACTATTACTTTCTTTATCTGTTATTTTAAGAGACTTTAATCTTTTTAACATTTCTTATAATTCCTTTTAAATCAAGACAAGTAACAAATACTGAGAGTAATGAAAATGGAAAATCAAGTAAGGTCCCAAAACAGCCAAGTTCCAGAGCCCACCTTCACATCTACCCCCCTTTTCTAACAGAAGACAAATCTCTGCAAATTTTATTTAGTCCTTCCTCTAATTTCAACAACAGAGTAAGGAAACAAAAATGTCTGACTGCAATATGTATAGTTCACAGAACATTTTCTTATAAATACAAGTCTAAATAGTTATCTTCCTGCAAGACCCAAACCTAAACATTTCCATTAGAAAATGTAAAAATCAAATAGAAAAAGAACCTATTACACTTCTTTTAAGCTTACAGAATGTTAATTTGTACTTTTACAGTATCTACTCACATGTAAGCAATTCACTAACATGACTATTTCAGATGCCAAAAAAGTCAACATATAAGGTCTTAGGATCACATCAACTTAAAATAAGCATCAACTGCTCTAGAAAAATATCTCAAACAATGATAAAATTACCTACTGTACTACACCCGGGCGATACCCCTGGTGCTTTTTCCCCATCACCTACCACTTTCATTTGTTACCATGTAAAAGACATCCTAAATTACTATCTGAGCATTCTAATCACCTTTAGAGGATTCCCAGATATAAAATACTTGCCACTCACAAGGTATACATACAACTCCACGACTGCTTATTTCTTTTTCATACAGTAGGAACTTCTAATATTTGCAATGCATTTAACGTTTCCATGATACTGCTTTTACTGTTCGACAAGAAAATAACTTTAATAGCTGGGGTAGAGCACTTACTTAGTATGCACATGGCACAGGGTCCTCCAGAAATGCAAAACAGAAGTGAATCTTAACATATACTTAACCACTTGCATTAAAATATCCAATCTGCAGCATTCAAATAGTTGATTATAGTTTTTCTATTATCAGTCAAGCTAAAAACAATCAGTGTATAACTGCCACAAATATCTTTCTAGTGTGATCTCACCAATACGTAAATGCTTGATCTCACTAATACTCAAAATGTACATTTCATAACATATCCTTATTGTGGTGGTTTGAATCTGGAGTGTCCCCCAAAAGCCTCATGTTCCTACGAATACTGTGTAGGGTTGGGAAATGGGGCCTGGCTGGAAAGAGTAGAAACAGGGCTTGACCTGAGGGGGCATGTACTGGTTCCACCCTTCTTCCCAGTCTCTTTCTGTACCACCATGCTGTGAGGATCTCTGCTGCTGGATCTCTGGCTCTGGCCCTGCCCCTGCTCCAGCCCTGCCATGTGCTTCCATCATTTTCTAGCCTCCCACCTGTAAATGAACTATGACCTTCTGAAACTGTAAGCTACAATAAATCTTTCCTCCCTAAGTTGTGGATGTCAGGTATTGAGTCACAGCTACAAGAAAATAACTAAGACACTAACTTTATGAGTTTAAGAGGTTCAAATGGGTTTTGCTTATACATAAAAGTGTATTCTGTAATTCACTTATATTCTGTAAAGTAAACAGAAGTGTTTCCTTTAAGGAAGTGTTTAAGGAACAGGCTAAGTATCAAATTTGCAATAGTGATGTCCATAATTGCTTTTTAAATATGTAAATTCTATTACTTTTTGAAAAAAAAAAGTTATTATTGTGGCTTGGATCTGGACTGTTCCCCAAAAGTCTCATATATTTGAATGTTATGGATTGTCTATGGAAGCATGTACTGTTGGGAGATTGGAGCCTAGTCTGGAGAGGTGGATTAAAGGTATGTAAACTGGATTATAGGTATGTAAATTGAATTATAGGCATGTAGTGGGGATTTACCACACCTTCTATACCTGGATCCAGGAGGGGCTGATCACTGGGATGAGACCTGGATGGATGTATAAGCTGCTTCCTGCCTTCTTTGGAGGACTAGTCTCAACTTGCCTTGCCTTGACTTCCGGTTTGTGATGTTGTGAGAAGCTGCCTCCACCTCGCCTCTGCCATGTACTTCCACTGCTGCAAGTCATCCCTGAGTGGACTATGATCTTCTGAAACTGTGAACTAAAATAAACCTTTCCTCCTCTAAATTTGTGGATATCACAGCAATGAAAAAGTAACTAAGACATATCTGCAAGAATATAAGCAGTTGCAATACCGGTTCTGGCAATTTCAGAAGCTAAGCAAGTTAATACATAGTTTGGAAATATCAAATATTTTGGAGTCTTTTGCATGAAATATTGAGGCTCTTTAAAATAAAATACTTCATCTTCTTTGCAAGAACACAGAGTGGCAAGATCATATGGGACAGAATAGTCTTCAACAAATGGTGCTTGAACTGCAGATCCACTTACAAAAGAATGAAAATGAACCTCAACTACCTACACCATTTATAAAAAGTAAAAATCTTAAATGTAAGGGCTAAAATTCTTAGAAGAAAACAGAAAGGTAAGCCCTCTTTATCTTGGATTTGGCAAAGATCCTGCATATGACCCTAAAACACAAATAACAAAACACTAGACAATTTGGACTTGATCACAATTAAAATTCATGCTTTCATGGGACACCAAGGAAGTCAAAAAAAACCTGGCATGGTGGCACATGCCTATAACTGCAGCACTCAGGAGGCCAAGGCAAAGGACTGCTGTGATTCAAGGCCAGCCTGGGTACATAGTGAGTTCAAGACCAGCTGAACTACAGAGTAAGACCCTTTCTTTAAAAAAAAAAAAAAAAAAAAAAAAAAAAAAAAAAAAAAAAAAAAAAAAAAAAAACTCCAAAAGATTACCTAAAACCCTAAAATAAGAGAAAATGTTTGTAAGTCACATGGCTGATTTAAAAAAAATTTTTTTTTTATCTATCCAGGGCATTATCCATGGTCACACAATAGTAGAGGCCAGGTGTCACGTCATTATCTACAGGTGCAGCTCTACCACACACACTCTGGCACTTGGGCACGCCCAGCAGCTTGTGTCGCACACCCTGAACTCATGGCTTTGGCTGTGCACTTCAACACATGGCATGGACCTTGGGCCTGCATAGAGACACTACCTGGAGGGGGGAATTTAAGGACACAGCAGTCAAGGGGCTTGTGCAAGTGAAGACAGCACATAAGACTGGAAGTGACTAAGAGTTAAAACTTGCAGCCTTCCAAAGAGGAGTCAGAGAGAAAAGTAGTACTGGGTAAGTCCCAGCAAGCAATATGCAGTTAACATGAGACACCATCTAAGCTTGAGCCGGCAGCGGGGCATCCTATAAGGCCCTGACTCTAACTTACCCAGAGGTCTGTGGGTGACCCCTCACCTACGCTCCTCTAAGTAGGCTTCACCTATGCTTCTGTAGGTAACCTCTGACACATACTCCTGTAAGTAACCCCAAGAGACTCATTGCTTCACCAAACTGAGCATGGTATAACAGTTAATTTGGCCTAATTGCCGTGCTTTATCTGGGATGAACAGATGCTGGTGTTCACCTCTCCCTAAGATATTCCCATAACACTAAAACATAAAACAAAAACTCTCAGAACTCAATTATAAAAAGCCATATATCCCAATCTAAAGAAAGGCAAATGATTTCAACAAACATTTCTCCAAAGATATACACACGAAATGGGCAATAAATACATGAAAAGATATTCGACATCATTAGCCATCAGTAGAATATAAATAAAAATCAAGACCCCCACCGGCACCTCCAAGTCCACGAGACTGGGCCAATTCAGCACCCACTGCTTTCACGCTCCTGAGGCACCCAGAACCATCCCCCTTCAGCTTGAAGTGTGTGTGATGCCCAATTTGGCACCCATCCTGCTGCTCTCCTGAAGCATCCAGGTAGCCGCGCCAGAATCCTGCCTGCACCTTGGAGTCTGCATGACCAGGTCAATTCAGCACCCATCTCCACAGCACTATGGAGACATCCTGAGGCATCCAGGTAACCATGTGCAGACCTCTCCCTGCACACTGGACTCCACGTGGCTGGTCATAATCGACACCCTTCGCTGTTGGCAGCCAGGCGGCATCCAGGTAGCCATGCCCAGACCCCCGCCTGAAAATCAGAGTCCATGCAGCTTGGCCAACTTAGCACCCATCACTGCCACACACCAGAGGCATCCAGCTAGACACCCACCTGGCTGGGCCTAATCAACATCCAGAGCTGGAGATTCTTGGAGGTTCCCAGGCAACCTTGCTCAGACCTAGGCCATCAACATTGATACAGCCTCTGCCAGGGACAGAGCCTAGACCCCCACATAAGAGGGCTTGATTCACCCATGGCACTACAGATACCAATGGCTTACAGAAAGCTCTCAACAGAAGCCACCGGAATCAGATAAACGCAAGCTTGGCCATTTGAATAATTCTACAGTAACAGATTCAATGCCCAGTGCCTGCTTCACATAAAAAATACGGAGGGAATCCCTGCTCTGTACTCTCCATCTGCACAATCCACAACCCCGCACGATACAACTGACAGCGAGAAGTTGCAGGGACTAACAGCTTCATCCAAAATGGAAAAAACTTTCTAGGTGAACCAAGTAGCAACTGTAAGGTCTGAAAGTAAGAACCAGGTGAGCTATAATGAGGAGTCCCACCTCACTGAGAGAGTCAACATATTGCACAGCCAAAGAACAACACTCTCCCCTACCAGAATACAGAGATCCCTTAAAGGGCTACTACAGCAAGCCAAAGAATCACTCAACAGCAAAATGAGAAAATAAGAAGGCAAGATGCTACGGAAGACACCCAGATAGAACCAGAAGAAGAACAAAAATTTCTAAACTTTGAAAAATTATTTAGTCTGCTGAAGAATTCAAGTTAGACTCAGAAAACAACCTATCAAGATACTTAAAGAATTTTAAAAAGATTTAACCACAGAAATTACTGGGAAACAAATGCAAAACTAACAGAGCTACAGATGCCGATACAGGAAATAAATGACAAATTCACTAAAGAATTCCAAATATATGAAAAGATAAAGGAAGAGCATTAGAGGTGGAAACCTCCATGGAAAAATTAGGGAACAGAATGACACAAAATGCAGAGAAAACTTCTAATTTAGAAAACAACACCAAACTAATGGTCTAGTCTATTAACAACCATTAAATAATTCAATGGCAACAAGGAAATGGAATACAACAGATTATAGAAAACTCAAAAACACTCAATCTAAGAATAGCAGAAATAAAAGAAAAAAATGGAGATCCATTCTGAAGGACTAAGAAATCTATATAGTGAACTCGTAAGAGAAAATTCTCATACACAGAAAATGAAATAGACACACAAGCAACAGAGGCACTCCATACACCCAATACAGATGACCAAAACAGAAGCTCCCCTAGACATATTATAATAAAATGCACTGAAATACAAAGCAAAGAGAGAATTCTAAAAACTGTAAAAGAAAAAAAGCAACTTACATATCAAGGCAAACCTATCAAGGTTATAGTAGACTTCTCAACACAAATTCAAAGAGCCAAAAGAACCTAGAGTACTGTCCTCAAAGCTCTAAAAGCTAGTAACTGTCAACCAAGACTCCTGTATCCGGTAAAAAATATCATTTAAAATTGACAATGAAATAAAAACCTTCCATGAAAAAGAAACCTTGAAGAAATTTATGACAACCAAACCAGTATTACAAAAAATTCTCAAAGGTCTGCTGGATAGGGAAACAGAATAAAACCACAACAAAAACACAGTGGCAAGTCTACCTGTAACAGAGAAAAACACATTTAAAAAAAATTTAATGTTCATAGGGTAACAAAATGGCAGGATCTAAGACTCACATATCAATTATAACCCTAAATGTTAATGGCTCAACTCATCAATCAAAAGACAGGTTGGTTAACTAAATTAAAAAATACAATCCATCCATATGTTGCCTGCAAGAGACACATTTCAAAAATGGACACAATCACAGACTCAAAGTGAAAGTCTAGTATGCTACATTCCACTCACCTGGGGGCAAACCAAGTCAGAGGTAATGATACGCTTTCCTGACAAAGTGGACTTCAAGATAAAACTGGTCAAAAAAGACAAAGAACGTCACTTCATTCTTGAAAAGGGAAAAATCCAGCAAGAAAAAATGACAACATTTACAACCCCAAACAGTGGTGCATATAAAACAAAAACTACTGGATTTCAGATAAACTCCAACTCTATAATAGTCGGGGACTTTAATTGTCCTCTCTCCCAAGAAAACAGGTCAACTAAAAACAGAACCAAATAAAGACACAGCAGATCTGAACTACATCATATAAGAAATGAATCTGACAGACATACAGTTTTTAATCCAGCAACAACAAAATACCATTTGTTTCAGCTTCCCATGGATCATTCTCCAAAACAGACCACATTCTAGGCCACAAAACAAATTTAAACAGATACAAGGAGACTGATATAATCCCATATACCCTGTTAAGTCATAGTGAAATAAAATTATAAATCAACTACAACACAAAAGATAGAACTCAAACAAATGGAAACTGGACAACTGTCTTCTAAATAAATATTGGGTTACCAAAAAAAAAAAAAAATCAAGGAAGAAAAGTTCACAGAGACAAAAGATAACGGTAGCACATCACAGCACCACCCTGGGACACAATGAAGGTAGTGTTAAGAGGGAAAATTCATTTCCATAAAAGCACACATAAAAAGCACTGTGTAAGCCCAAATAAATAATATAAGCACACAACACCAGGCCTTACAAAAACAAGAGCAAGCCACCCTTAAGCTAACAGAAGGAAAAAAATTATAAAAATCAGGGCAGAAATTAATACAAACTAAAAAAAAAACATAAAAAATGAAATGAAAAGTTGGGGAGTTTTTTGAAAACACAAAAAAGATTGATAAATGCCTTGTTAAATGCACCAACAAAGAAAAAAGAAAACCTACATTAATATAATTAGGAATGAAAAAGGTGAAATTACAACAGATAATAAGAAAATCCAAAGGATTATAAGAAGTTGCTTTGAAAACTTATACGCCAATAAATTCAAAAATCTAAAAAAATGGACAAGTTCCTAAACACATATCAACCACCAAAACTGAAAGAAGAAGAAATTAAACATCTAAATAGGCCAATATCGACCTATGAAATTGAGAAAGTAACAAAAACATTTCTAGTTAAGAAGAGCCCAGGACCTGATGGATTCTCAGAAGAATTCTATAAAAATTCAGGGACAATTTAATGCCAATGTTCATCAAACTTTTTCAAGAAATTGAAAAGATTGTGCAAATCATGTCTTGAAGCAACCATAACTTTAATTCCAAAATCAGACAAAGATCCAACAAAAAAGAAAATTACAGGCCAATATCCCTAATGAATATAGATGAAAAATATTCAAATCCTTGCCAACAGAATGCAGCAAGTCATAAACAAAATTATACACCATGACCAAATGGGCTTCATCCCACACACACAGGAATGGTTCAATATATGCACATAATTAAATGTAATCTAACACATTAGCAGATGCAAAGATAACAATCATGTGATTATCTCAAGAGATGGAGAAAAAGCATCTCACAAAATCCAAGACCCATTTATGAGAGATTCTGAAAGAAATCGGCATAGAGGGATCCTACCTCAACATGATTCAAGTTATTTTCAACAACCCTTCAGCCAATATAATCCTAATGAAGAAAGACTGAAAGCATTCACATTAAATTCAGGACCAAGACAAGGATGCCCACCGTTACCCCTACTATTCAAAATAGTGCTTGAAATTTTGGCAAGAGCCATCAGGCAAGAGCAAGGAATAAAATACAAATTGAAAGGGAAGAAGTAAAGATACTCTACCTGGCATGATTCTCTACATAGAATACCCAAAAAATTTCACCCAAAGACTCTTAGAACTAATACATAAATTCAACAAAGTGGCAGATTCAAAATCAATTCTCATAAATCAGTAGCATTCCCATACACCAATAATGAATCCAATGAGAAAGACATCAAGAAAACAGCCTGTTCACAATAACAACAACAAAATACTTAGGAATAAACCTCACTAAAGATGTGGAAAACCTATTTAAAAAAAAAAAAAAAGACCTACAAAGCCCTGAAGACAAAGACTGAGAGAATTTCAGAAAACAGAAAAACATCCCATGTTCCTGGACAGGAAGAACTAATATTGTCAAAATAGCCATATTTCCAAAAATACTATACAGATTCAATACAATACCAATCAAAATACCAACTACGTTCTTCACAGAAAAAAAAAAAAACAACTTTAAAACGTATATGGAACCAGGAAACACCCAGGATTTCTAAAGCAACTCTAAGTAACAAGGGCAAAACTGGACAAATAAGAAACCCAGACTTCAAAAAATACTACAAAAACAAGTGATTAAACCTACATGGTACAGATATTAAAAGAGAGAGGAGAAGCAGTGTAATAGAATTGAGAATACTGAAACAGATCCAATTCCCTTAGTCACCTGATCTTTGAGAAGGAGGCCAAAAAAAAAAAAAAAAAAAAAAAACCCACTACAGAAAAGACACCATCTTCAACAAATGGTGCTGGGAAAACTGTATTTTCACATTCAGGAGAATAAAATTAAACCTCTACATGTCACCACATCCTAAAATCATATCAAAATGGAACAAAGAACTGGACATCAAAACAGAAACAAAGAACCTACTAGAAGACAAAATAGGTAAAACCCTAGAAGACACAAGGACAGGAAAGGATTTTCTGAACAGATTACCAACTACACAAGCAATCTCAGCAAGAATCAACAAATAGGACTACACGAAATTAAAAAGCTTTTGCACAGCATAAGAAACAATAAACAGGGTGAAGAGACAGCCCACAGAGTGGGAAAAGATCTTCACCACTAATATTTCAGACAAAGGATTAATATCCAGAATATATTAAAAACTTAAAAACATAAAACCCCCTAAAACAAACAACCCCATCAAGAAGTAGGCAGCTGAAATTTTAAAAAAAAAATCTTCTCAGAAGTACAAATGGCCAATAAGCACATGAAAAAGTGTCCTTCATCACTGGCTATCAAAGAAATGGAAATAAAAACACTGAAGCTTCAACTCACCCCCGTAAGAGTGGTCTACATCAAGAAATCAAAAAAACAACAATTGTTGGCAAGTGTGACCACTGGAGAGATTATGTGTCAACTTGAGGTAATCAGGATCCACGCCTTAGATTAGGCAACTGGGAACACCCTGGATTACAGGGTGAGTGATTTGTGGGCCAGCGAATGAGAGAAGAATACCCACCTGTATATGGGAGGCTCAACTGGGAACTCGAACTGTATAAAAGGAAGGAAGATTGTTATAGTTTCTTCCTCTGGGAAAGCTATCACCTTTGCAATTGTGTATGGATGCCAATTTGCCACATGCCACAGATCTTCTTCACAGAATCACTCCAGTCTGTCTGCCCATCACAAGTCCTCAGTCTCAGGTCTTCGCGATTGCTCTCCAAACAACTGAGATCCACAGCATACACTCACCGGCTGTCCTGCAGTCCTGGATGGGTGTTCTACCTCACAGCAGAGCAGCCATTGGACCCTCCAGCTCTCACATGTGCAAGCCACAATCTTGAGCTATCTCTGTCCTCAGATTTGTAAGCCTTTTTGTTATAGTTTTTTTGTAAATTCTGTCTTTGTAAGAACCCAAACTAATAGAGATTCTGGTACCAGGAGTGGTACTCAAGAGACAGAATTATAACAGTGGTCTTCTCTAAGCTATCTAGTGATTTCTCAGGTTGGTTACCTAGTTCTATGAGACCCAAAGTTGCTGCAGCCCCTCCTCCTAACAATGTATGGAAAACTGATGGCCCATGGTGTGAACTGTGTGAAATGATACAGGTACTGGATCCTTGTGTCCATTGATGGGATTATGTCAACTTGAAGGAATTAGGACCCGCACCTCCGTTAGTATTAGGATTTGTCAACCACCCTAGACTGGGGCTTACAAACTTGTCAGGATTGGAGCGTGAGTCATTTGTGGGCTAGCCAATGAGAGAGGAGCGCCCACTCAGATGTGGGAGGGCCAACTGGAACTCCAGCAGAGTAAGAGGGAGGAAGAGAGACAATTGTTCCGGCTCTTCCTCTGGGAAGCTCTAGCCTTCGCAATTGTCCACAGATGCCACAGATCGTCAGCACAGATTCTCTCCAGCCTCGACTTGTGCTTGTCTGTCTGCTGCTGCCCTTCAGTCGCCGATCTTCACCTGAGATCTACAGCAGAGTCTCACCTCACCAGCTGTTCTGCAGTCCCAGATGGGAGATCTACTACTTGGTGGAGCAGCCATTTTGGACCACCTCTATCATGGGACTTGTAAGCCTTCCTAATAGCCCCTTTTGTGCTAAGATCTGTAAATTCTGTCTTTTGGAAGGAACCCAAACTAATATAATCCTTTTGATTATCCTGATTCCCCACTTGTAAGGAGGGAAGCATTTGGTAATTATGTACATAATATATTTGGGAAGTTCTCGAAAAGTGGAAAATACGATGATGCTGACTTGCTACTCTTTGCATCTTGAGATAAACTAGTGAAAGACAACAATGAGCTCAGAGATTCAGGCTTCTGACTCCAGACACACATAGACTACCTGAAAGTGTCTAAGCATGTTGTGGAGAAAAATCTTCTCTCCTCTAGCCATAGGACTGATGTTGTTGAAAATCAAGCTCAAGTCCTCATAATCAGATTAGCTAAACTACAACACCAGCTTAATGTTCAGCCTAGAAGAATATCTAAACTTAAAGTGAGAGCACTAATTGGGAAAGAATGGGACCCCCACCAATTTGGATGAAGATATGTAGGAAGAGCAGAGGGACAGTGAGGAATCCATAAATCCTTAAGAGTTTATTTAGCCAGAAGAAGGTCAAAGATTCCCTGACCCTTAGCAGCAGAGGCAAAGCAGTGATAGGAATGGGCTGACACAGGTGGACCTGTGGCACTGGCTCCTCAGTCATGGTGTACTCAGAAGTGAAATAGATGGGAAACCCACTAAACTTTTGTTGAATTTATATAGGAAAAAATTTTCTAGGGTAACTGAGCAAACAGCTACCTCTCATAGGAGCAACAGAGCAGCATGTTTTCTCAATCAATTTGCAGACTTGAGCCAGTTCACAGACCCAGTACCACTTGAATGAAGGGAAGGCCAGGTCCCCTTGAGGAAGGATCCTGATACATTACAAAAGAGTTACAATGTCAGTATTTCTCCTATCCTTCCCCAAAGAGGCCTACAGCCCTTCACCAGAGTAACTGTGCATTGGGGAAGGGGAAATGACCAGACACTTCAGGGACTCTAGACACTGGCTCTGAGCTAACTAACACTAATTCCAGGAGACCCAAGACATTATTGTAGACCTCCACTTAAAGTAGGGACCTATGGAGGTCAAGTGATCAATACAGTATTACCTAAGGTCTGATTTACAGTGGGTCCCATAGGTCCCCAAGTTCATCCTGTAGTCATTTCCCCAGGTCCAGAATGCATAATCAGGATAGATATCCTTAGTACTTGGCAGAATTCCCACAGTGGTTCCCTAACCTGTGGTGTGAGGGCTATTATGGTGGAAAAATTCAGATGGAAGCCATTGGAATTGCCTCTACCAAGGAAAGTAGTAAATCAGAAACAGTATCACATCCCCAGAGGGATTACAGAGATTAGTGTCCCATCAAGCAGTACAAGGATGTAGGGGTGGTGGTTCCCACCACATTCCCATTCAACTCTCCTTTTTGGCCAGTGCAGAAAACAGATGGAACTTAGAGGATGACAGTGGATTACTGTAAACTTAATCTGGTGGTAACACCAATTGCAACTGCTGTACCAGATGTGATTTCCTTACTTGAAAAGAGTAACATGCCTCCGGGTACTTGGCATGCAGGTATTCATTTGGCTAATGCATTTTTCTCCATACCCATCCATAAGGACCATTAGAAGCAATTTGCTTTTAGCTGGAAGGGTCAAAAGCATACCTTTACTGTGCTGCCTCAAGGGTACATCAACTCTCCGGCCCTGTGTCAACAGCATAGTCTGCAGGAATCTGGATCGTCTTCCCCTTCCACAGGGTATAACACGGGTCCACTATATTGATGACATTATGCTATTTAGGCCCAATGAGCAAGAGGTGAAAACCACTCTAGACTTGTTGGTGAATCATTTGCGTGTCAAAGGCTTGGAAATAAATCCCACTTATTCAAGGGCCCTCAACCTCAGTAACATTCCTAGGAGTAAAGTGGTGTGGGGCATGCAGAGATATTCCTTCTAAGATGAAGGATGTTACTTCATCTGGCACCTATTACATCCAAGAAAGAAGCAGCACAATGCCTAGTAGGCCTATTTAGTTTTTGGAGGCAACATACTCTTCACTTGGGTGTGTTACTCCAATCAATTTACCAAGTAACTCGAAAAGCTGCTACTTTTAAGTGGGGCCTGGAATAGAAGACCCAGCAGACCAAATGGTGCTTGAGATGTCAGTGGCAGACAGGGATGCTGTTTGGAGCTTCGGCAGGCTACCACAAGTGAATCACAGCACAGACTCGGGATTTTGAAGCAAGGTGCTGCCATCATCTGTAGATAACTACTCTCCCTTTGAGAAACAGATTCTGGCCTGCTACAGGGCCTTGGTGGAAACTGAACATTCGAAAATGAGACACCAGGTTACCATGCAACCTGACCTGCCCATAATAAACTAGGTGCTGTCTGACCCTTCAAGTCATAAAGTTGGACATGTGTAACAACAGTCCATCATCAAAAGGAAGTGGTATATACATGACCAGGTCCAAGCAGATCCAGAAGGCACAGGTAAATTGCATTAAAAAGTGGCTCAAATGCACGTGGTGCCTACTCCTGATGTATTGCCCTCTGCCTCCCAACATGCACCTACGGCTTCATGAGGTGTACCCTATAATCAGCTGACAGAAAAAGAGAAGAGCAGGGCCTGGTTTACAGACGGCTGTGCACATTATGCAGGCACCATACATAAGTGGACAGCTTCTGCACTGCAGCCCCTCTCTGGGACATCCCTGAAGGACAGTGGTGAGGGAAATCTTCACAGTGGGCAGAACTTCTAGTAGTACATCTGGTTGTGCATTTTACTTGGAAGAACAAATGGTCAGATGTATGACTATATACTGATTCATGGGCTGTAGTAAATGGTCTGACTGGCTGATCTGAGACAGTCTGGGATATGGCAGGAACATGACTTGAAGATTGGTGAGAAAGATATTTTGGGACAAGACGTGGATAGAACTCTCCACATGAGCAGAGGATGTAAAGATATTTGTGTCCCAAGCAAATGCTCACCAGAAAGTAACCACGGCAGAAGATGACTTTAGTAATCAAGTGGACAGGATGATTCCTTCCCTTGAGAGCTGTCAACCTCTTTCCTCAGCCATCCCCATTATTGCCCAATGGACCCATGAACAGAGTAGCCACAGTGACAGAAATGGAGGCTATGCATGGGCTCAACAACATGGACTTCCCCTTTCCACGGAGACCAAGGCTGATCTGGCTACAGCTACTGCTGAATGCCCACTCTGTCAAGCGCAGAGACCAACACTGGGTCCCCATTATGGCACCATTCCTAGAGCTGACCAGCCTGCAAATCGGGCCACTTCCACCACCATGGAAAGAACAGCATTTTGTCCTTACTGGGATAGATACTTACTCAGGCTATGGATTTGCCTTCCCTACAGGTAATGTTTCTGCCATTTGTGGACTTAGAGAATGCTTCATCCATTGTCACTGTATCTGCACAGCATTGCATCTGATCAGGGAACACATTTCACAGCTTAAGAAGTCCGGCAATGGGCTCATGCCTTTGGAATTCACTGGTGCTATCATGTTCCCCATCTTCCAGAGGCAGGCGGACTGACAGAACAATGGGATGGCCTTCTGAAGACACATTTACAGCACCAGCGAGGTGGTCATACTTCACAGGGTTAGAGCAAGATTCTTCAGAAGGCTGTGTGTGCTCTGAATCAGTGACCAATATATGGTAGTGTCTCTTCCACAGCCAGGATTCACAGTCCAGGAATCAAGGGGTGGAGACAGGGATGATACCACTCACCATCACCCCAAGTGACCCAATAATGAAATTTCTGCTTCCTGTCCCTGCAACCTCACGTTCTGCTGGTCTAGAAGTCTTACATCCAGAAGGGAGAAGGTTTGTACCAGGAGACACAGCAATAATTCCACTAAACTGGAAGTTGAGACTTCCCCCTGGTCATTTTGGCCTCCTTGTAGGGAGTTAGCAGGGGTGACTGATCCAGACTACCAAGGGAAGGTTGGACTAATACTCCATAATGAAGGCAAGGAGGACTATGTTTGGACTGCAGGAGATCCTTTAGGGTGCCTCCTAGTCTTACCATGCCTGTTATTAAAGTCAGTGGGAAACTGACACATCCCAATACAGACAAGATGACAAATGGCCCAAAATCTTCAGGAATGTAGTTATGGATCACCCTGCCAGAGAAAGAGCCAAGACTGGCTGAGGTACTTGCTGAGGGCCAAGGAAATGCAGAATGGGTAGTAGAAGAAAGTAGTTATAAATACCAGCTACAACCACATGACCAGTGGCTGAAAAAAACTAATTAGAATTTCTCTCATTATGCTTGTACAAACACACACACACACACACACACACACACACACACACACACGTTTCCTTATTATTGAAATTCAAGTTACACTCTAATGTTAAGCAACTGAGTATCAGAAGAATAGGTTTTCTCCAAAGAAACTCTGTTCTCTACTGTGAGGAGGAATTTATAGTATTTCCATTTGTACACAGTGCAGTTGTTCTAAGTGTAATTACTAACTTGGCTATTGTACTTGAGAAGTAAGTATGGTTCAAGGAGATGTGTCTAGTTGTCAAGTTGACAAGAAATGGATTGTGACTGTTGGAGAGATTATGTCAACTTGACACAATCAGGAACCACAACTGGATTACAGTTTGAGAACCACACGTACACTCAGCAATTGGGAACCAGCCTGGATTAGTGTGACTGATTCGTGGGCCAGCAGGTGAGGGAAGAACACCCACCTGGAGGGGGCCCAAATGGGAACTCCAACTGTATAAAAGAAAGGAAGAAAAAGATTGTTACAACTTCTTCCTCTGGGAAAGCTCTCGCCTTCGCAATAGTCTACAAACGCCAACTTGCTGCACGCCACAGATCTTCATCATAGATGAAGATGAAGATCCCCAGTATGACTTGTGTCTGTCTGCCCATTGCCGATCCTCAGTCTCTGGTCTTCATCCTTTTGTTTCAAACAACCAAGATCCACAGCAGACTCTCACTGGCTGTCCTGCAGTCCCAAATGGATGTTCTACCTCCCAGCAAAGCAGCCATCGGACCCTCCAGCTCTCGCACATGCAGGCTGCCATCTTAAACTATCTCTGTCCTCAGATTTGTAAACCTTCCAAATAGACACTTTTTGTCATAATTTCTGTAAGTTATGTCTTAAGAACCCAAACTAATACAGCAAGGGTGCAGAAAAAAGAAACTCTACTCCAATGCTGGTGAGAATGCAATCTAGTGCAATCAGTACAGAAAGTAGCTCAGAGATTCATGAGAAAGCTGAAAATAGAAATTCTATTTGGTCCTGCTACTGATCTACTGAGCATGTTCCCAAAAGAAATGAAGTCAACACATTGTATTAGGTACTTTTTCATTGCTGTGACTCAATACCTGACATCCAAAACTTAGGGAGAAAAGACTTATTGTAGTTTATAATTTCAGAAGGTCGTAGTCCATTCACAGATGGGCAACTGGAAAACGTTAGAAGCACGTGGCAGAGCTGGAGAAGGGGCAGGGCCAGAGCCAGAGTTCCAGCAACGGAGATCCTTACAGCATGGTGGAAGAGAGAGAGAGACTGCAAGGAAGGGTGGAACCAGCACACGCCCTCCACCCCAGGTCAAGCACACACCCCTTCCAGCCAGGCTCCACCACCCAACCCTAGACAGTATCCACAGAAACATGAGGCTTTTGGGGGACACTCCACCTCCAAACCACTGCCCACACCAAAAAGACACCTGCATATCTATGTTTATAGTAGCACAATCCATAATAGCCAAATCCTGGAAATAACCTACCTGCCCATCAATACAGGAATGGATAAAGATGTGGCACCTATACACAACGGATACTATGCAGTCACAAAGAAAGACAGACATGAAATTTCTGAACAAAATGGGACCACATAGAATCAATAATGCTCAGTAAAATGGACCAAATACAAAAGACTGAAATTCACAAATACAATGGTATTAAAAGGTCCCAACATGAGTGACATGGTAGAAAAAGGGTCAATGGTCAGCTAGGAAAGGGGTGAGACTCTGAGAAAGGGGTGGGCAGAGACGGTCATTGATTCCCCAAATCCCCTGTCTCTAATGTGTTATAGAATTTGAAATTCATGTATGTCCAAATTAATAAAACAAACAAATAAAAACCACTTCATACTATGATGGCTAGAATAAAAATCAGATATCAAGTGTTAGGAAAAATGTAAAGAACGCTACTTCCCATATTATTCAACTAGTGGTAATATATCATGATGCACCTGCTTTGATAAGGGCCTGGGAGATCCTTTAGTGATTAAGAATAGAGTTACCACAGGATCCACAAGACTATGCCTAGGTACAGGCCAAAAAGATTTTAAGACAGGTGTCGACATAAAAACTTGTACACAAATATTTACAGCAAAACACAAAATAATAAAAACCACCAAGCATCCAGCAACCAATAAAGCAAGAGGAGTTGTTTTCTTGGTGCTGCATTTGAACCCAGGGCCTCACACAAAGCGTCACTGGGCTGTTCCCTGGGTTACCATTCTATAGGGAATTCTTGTGACAGTTTTTGCAAAAGGAAAGGGAATAGGGACCCTGCCCTGGTCCACATACATCAAGACGGAAGAGACAGGACAATGCAGACCTCCACAGCAAGAACAAATTAAAGAGCTGAGGGGAGCTGTTATAAAGGCAAATGCAACCAACCTTCCTATCACTTGTCATATTCCTAACCTGTTGCAAATTGGTCAACTTCACCAACATTTTAAAAACAGAATGTTTGAAGATGGCAGCCAAGGAACAGAACTGCACAATGTCTCCTTGTGGACCCACTTAAAAAGTTGAGAATATAGTCAAAAAAAAAAAAAAACGTGTCCAATATAGCTAGGACACCCCAACAATTGAAAGGCAGCCACAGCAAGGTCAGAAGCCCCCAAAACCCGTAACAAGTGGAGGTAAACAGTAGCCCAGGAAACCGCCCTAGACCAACTGTGAATGGTCGTGAGCCTCCAGTATTCATAGACAAAGGAAAGCCTACCCAATGCCTGGAACCTATGAACAAATTAGGAGAGGAAGGAGTGGCCCAACAACTGAAAGAAGGCCAGGGAAAGGTCAGAAATCCTTAAGACCTATTGAAAGTGGTCGAAAATGGCAGCCAGGAAGCAGCCTGAGGCCTAATGAGGGCAGCCCTGAGCTGCCAAAATCCACAGACAGAAGTCACCCCTGAACCTTAACCAAGGTAAGCACAGATCCAGGAGAAGTGGGAATTGAGAGCTGCTGGTAGACCCAGCCTCCAAAAAGGAGCCTGCCAGTAGTACATACTATAAACACAATGCAATCTCCCCCAAGAAAAGGCCTCCTGAAGCCTAGCTAGATCAGAAGCAGTGCTCAGCAGCCATAGCAGGCAATGACGTAAAGAGAATCCATTTTTTTTAAAAAAGAGCCCAAGACTGAACTGTTGAAAATAAAAGGAAGTTCAGAAGAGCACTTCAGGGCTTCGGGGGCTACTCTTAAACAGTGCCTAGGAGGAAACCGGTACAAGAGACAGCTGCAGCAAGGAGAGAAAGGCCACTGACCCCCTGAATGGTCCGGGTGTAGTGGGAGCACCTCAGAGAGTGGAGAGCCCAGCTCTTGTGGGAGGGAAGCCAGGGCAGATGGAAGAGCTTTGCTGAGGGAGCTAGGGGTGAACAAGACACCTTGGAAACCATCAGACTATTAGGTCCTCCCTCACTGCCTACTCCCAGCACAGAACTCAGAGGAAATTTGCGTCATCCCCCCACCAACGCCCTCACAGCCAATCAAAAAAAACTCTCGCTAAGCCCTTAAAGTAAAATCCCTCAACAATGGAAAATGGGAAGAAAACAAGGCAAAGGACACACACAAAAATGCCTCAGACCCCAGAAATTAATTTCATGGGCTCAGAAATAGTGGAACTCATACGGATGGGAGCCAAGAAGCAAATAAATGAGTTGAACAACAAGTTCAAACAAGATATCCTCAAAGAAATGCAAGCAATGATCAGCAGGCTTAAAGAGAAACTT
Source organism: Ctenodactylus gundi (assembly GCA_004027205.1). Lineage (NCBI taxonomy): Eukaryota > Metazoa > Chordata > Mammalia > Rodentia > Ctenodactylidae > Ctenodactylus > Ctenodactylus gundi. The sequence continues at coordinate 109,393 of PVKB01003150.1, read as the reverse complement.
ACTAAAAAAAATAGTGATCCTAATGGATACAAACATTACAGAGCATTTAGAAGCCATAAATTAAAAGCTCGCTCAGTTAAATAAGAAAACGCAAAACACGAAGAAATATTTTACAGAAGTGGAAATTTTGAAAAGAAATCTAGCTCAAACTGAGGATATGAAAAATACATTTGAAAGCAGAGAAGTTGACTCAAACATTGTGAGAACAGAATTGCAGACCTTAAAGAAAACACTGAGGAAATAAATGTCATAATTAGGCACAGCTCCAGTTTTGTTATGTAGCATAGCAGCCTCTCACTGTATCTCCCTGTGAATCTCTCTTGACCATGGGGAATGCTCAACCTGGGCAAAAAAAGCTTCTCTGGGTGCTGAACCACAGCCCCTGACACCAAGCATTCTGTACCCTAAGTAAAGAACACAGCCTCAGAAGGAGTTACAGACAGATTCTAAGGCGTGATTAAACCCCAATAAGATTAACAATAGTTAAGAGACTTGTACCACCCTGAACTGAAATTGTTACTTCAAAGTGGAGAGACTTCTGGGCTCCCAATGTTAGTGGGCAAAAAGCCAACTAAAATGCCTCTCAGTTGTAAACAACGGTCATTTCTTATAGAGAGGGGAAAAAAAAAAACTTTGAGAACAGAGACAAAAGAAAATAACACATGAGAAAATCATTCCTGGATGACAGAAGTGAGTCCTAATCAAAAGAACCTCACTGGCCCCAGAGTAGAGAAGAATCCTAACATATGCCTGGCTAAACTGCAGGAACACTCCAGGCCAGCAACCACTAAATGACTGCCACCCTTCTTTATCTACCATGTTTCTGTGCCTGTGTCCCCATGTTATGCTGTGTACCTTTTCAGTTCCTAAGTCTTTATCAAATCTGGTCATATTTGCGCCTGGTAAGATGAAAAGTCTGATCCTCCCCACCTCTCTGGTGAGTCTTACTTCCCGGCTTGTTTTGACTTAACACAATGCAGCTGCAGTAACATGAAACTTGAGCAGCCCTCAAGTCTGGGCTCTGCCCTCCTGGAACACTGACGCTATTCTGCAAAAAGCCCAGGCTATTGCTAGGAAAGAGGCCACATCAAAGAAACCCAACGCCAGGTAATGAGTACACACTTCTGATTGAGGACATCGAACATCCAGTTAAGCTATCAACTAACCTAAGCCACATGGCTGACTCTAGACAAGAGCACTGTAAGAAAAAAAAAAAAGCATACCTGCCAGCTTTGTCTGGCTGAAGTCAAAACCATGAACAAATAATTTGTTGTAAATCACTAAATATTGAAAGACTTGCATCCCAACAGATACCAACAGATAACTAATAAGAGTGGTACAGTGGCAAATAACATAATGGGAAACATCTTAATTTGATTAAATATGATCAGAAACTCAATATATGCTTTCTAAAAATACAAATCTGAAGAGAGCAGAAATGCTTGTACTTGACATGAGTGTAAAATATTAGACTACAAATTATCACTATGTCCCAGATCAGTATTTAAAAAGTTTTCAAAATGTGATAATTAAATGGGAAATCTTCAGAATCTATCCTCATTATACCTAATATCTGCAGACTCAAAATGTTAAACTGCCAGGCCCAGAGGCATAGGCCTCCAATCTCACCACCCGGGAGACTGAGATAGGGGCATCCTATAAAGCCCAGCCCACACAACTTTAGCAACTTAGTGAGGCCCTGTCTCAAAAGCAAGCACACAAGATGGGCTGGGGATGTAGTTCAATGTAAAGTCCCTGGCTCAATTGCCAGTACCACAAAAAACTAATAATAATAATAATAATAATAATAATAATAAATGTAAAAAGTAAGTGAATAGAGGAGAAACATCAACTTATACTTATCATAAAATGTCACTATAAGCCAGGCCTGGTGGCACAGGCCTGTAAAAATCCTAGCACTCTCAGAGGCTGCGGCAGGAGGATCATGATTAAAGCCTGTTATGGTCAACTTAGGGACTTAGTGAGACCCTACCTCGAAATCAGAAATAAAATAAACTGAGGATGTAACTCAGTGTGAAGGCCTCCAGCTCAATCTTTAGTATCACACATACACCACAAAAAAGTCACTATTAATGTAAGTGAAACAAGATGAATGACATCCTTGATGTTACAAGATGACAAATGTCTATGGTCTAAACGTTTGTGGTCTCCAAAATTTACACATTAAAACCTGATCACCAAGGTAATTATATTAGAAGGTACTGCCTTTGGGAAGTAATTAAGCCCTCCGTGAATGGAATTAATTCCATTAATTCCAGGGCATTAATGCCCTGATAGAACAGGTCCCAGTAAGGTGTCCTTCGGCTACATGAGGGCACCGTCTAACACTAGACCCTTACCAATACTGGACCTGCAGACACCTTGATATTGGATTTTCAGCCTCCAGACTACGAAGAGCAAATTTGTGTTTACAATTACTCAGTGGTAAGGTATCACATTATAACAAAACAGACCATGACAAATGACTAATAACCTTGATTTATAATAACGTTAATGTTTCAATGACAAGATTTTTGATTTTTAACTTTAACTAAACTCTTATGATGCCATGAATATTCCTACAACTTAAAATATAACATAAGTAAGAATGCTAAATTGTGACCTATTTTTAGCAGATTACAGTAATTCTCCGTCATTCTCAGAGTATAAATCTCAAGACATTCCAATTCTATACATATAATTTTTCTGAAACATTCCAATGATAGAATTTAATTTATCAATTACACACAGTCACAACTAAAAACAGAAGTCATAACAACAATCTGTCATAAAATTTACTTCACACATTATTTAAGAAATTTTCCATTATTTTCTATAGGTATTTGAAATCACAGAAAGCAAAACCAAGGATTAGGATAGCAAGAGCCCTAATTTGGTCATTAAAGCTCTTGCCTAGCATCTGCGAGGCCCTGCGTTCAATTCCCAACAGTACATAAAAATTAGCCAGGCATGGTGGCACACACCTATAATCCCAGCACTCAGGAAGCTGAGGAAGGACTGTCACTGAGGTTGAAACCAGCCTGGGCTACATATTGAGTTCAGGACCAGTCTGGACACAGAGTGAGACTTTGTTTCAAAAATAAATAGATAAATATTATGGTTAAGAAGCGACTATTGTATTTAAAATAAATTTTTGAGGCCAAAACAAAATAGACACTGCATGTAATTTTAATATTAAATTCTATGGTGTATAGGGGAGGAAATCCATGTGCAGTGACAACTATGACCTACCTAGCATAACAGGGTAACAAAAGGCAAAGACCTTATTCTTAGTTTGGATTTCTTGACTCTGTGATCTGTCCAGCAGCTACTCCTGGTACTCAAATAGATCCGAAAGGGACATGAGAACGTCACCAAATTACTATCTAAGAAGACTATCATTATCCATGACCAAATATAACATCAAATATTGTTAATATTAAATATTAGCATCTATTCAAAGCCACCACACATTGAGCATTTCTTACATGCCAAATGTGCATTAGCTGAATGCTATTAACAATCCTATGGATAATTTATTTACAGCACAGTAACCTGAGGCTTAAAGAAATTAAGGAAATTTCTAAGGCCGTACAGCTGGTTAGTGATAAAATCAGAATCAAATCCCGATCTTTTTAAAGTCTTGAGCCAAAACTTTTAAACCATACTAGTATTTGACTGCCTCTCCACAAGGGCCAGAAGTCTAATCTCCAAACCCAGAAGCATATACTGAGCCACCAGGAATGGACTAGTGTCATGGTTTGGATCTGGAGTGGCCCCCCAAACCCTTATGTATTTATGGATACTGAGTACTGCTGGGTGGTGGGGCCTGGTTGGAAGGGGCAGATGCTTGGGGCTTGACCTGGAGGGGTGTGTGCTGGTTCTCCCCTTACTCTCAGCCTACTCTCTGAAATCTGCCGTGCTCTGGCTCTGTCTCTGGCCCCACCATATGATTCCACAATTTTCCAGCCATAAACAAGACTGAATCCCTCTGAAACTGTAAGCTACAATACATCATTCCTCCCTAAGTTATGGATGTCAGGTATTGAGTCATAGTGACAAAAAAGTAACAAAGACAGAAACTGGTACCAGGAGTGGGGTCATTTGTGTGATTTTACCTGAACATGTGGTTTGAAAACTTTTGGAACCAGTTTATGGAAAAAAATTGGAAAGGCTTACGAATGCTGGATGGAAAAGCTTTAGAATGCTGAGGCAAGCTTGATGGGAGATTCTGCTTGGAGCTCAGAAGACCAAAGTGCTAATAAAATTGTAGATTGAAAAAGCCAGGCTCTTCAGATGGGGAGGAGGAGTGTATTGGCAAATGGTTTAAAACCCACACATGCTATACTCTGGCAAAAAGTTTGTCAGCATTATGCCCTTGTCCGGAGACTGCCTGAAACTGGGATTAAGGGTAATGGAATACTTAATCTGATAGAGAAAATCTCAAGGCAGACCTATGGTCAGGCTGTAATCTGGTTGCTGTTTGAGGCTTTTTTGCCAAGTCAATGGTAAAACAAACATACAAAAAAAAACCATATAAAAGATTTGCAGTGGAAAGCCGAAATGGCCTACAGTGATGGGACCAAAGAGCACAGGAAAGTTAAAGAAATTAACATTTTTTTAAAAAGGCCAATCACTTGCCATCAGGACTAAAGGAAAGATGCCATGAGGGCATCTCCAAAGTCAACAAGACCCCATCTTACACCAGCTCAAGGATGAAAAGGCAAAACACTTTGCTCTGAAAAATGTACTCCAGGGCCAAAAAAAAAAAAAAAAAAAAAAAATTGTCTTTAAAAGTTGAGCCTCCTAGAGTTCAACCATCTAAAAATTCAAGAGACCTCAACAACATTCGTCCAAAGGGGTGAGCCTACTGCTCAAGCCAGTGACAAACCTTGGCAACATACACATGGTCCTGGCTTTACAGGCTTGCAGAATGCAAGAGTTGTGGGTTCATGGAGGCTTCCACCCAGATTTCAGAGAAAGGCCTTCAAGGCCAAAGTCTGTGCCTCTAGCAGGGCAACATTTAAAGTTGTTTAAAAAAAAAAAAAGCCTAAGGTACAATGCAAAATGCAACAATTTTAAAAAAGCTACGACCATGATCATCAGCTGAGAAAAGCTGCGCCCTCTGAGCAGACCCACTTCTGGCCTCCCCCACAAAAAAAAAAAGATGGAGGTTGCAGCCAACAGTGATGCTACAGAGGCAGGGCCAGCCAGACCCTTTGAAGTTCATATCTTGCCACAGTTAACCAAGGTACTGGTCATGGGACTACAGGATTCAACCCTTGCACTGTTGGGTTTGAAACTTGTTTTGGTTCAATTGCCTTTTGTTCTCCTTTTCCTCCCTTTTAAATGAAAATACTTACCCTGTGTCATTATATGTTAAAAGTGTTTAACTCTTTGATTTTAACAGGCGGTCCAGCTAAGAATTTGCCTTACATCTCAGAGGAGACACTAAACATGGGCTTTCTTTAACAGTGTTGAAACTGTTAAAGCTTTGGCAACTCTTTTTTTAAAAAATGACTAAATACCTTTTGCTGAAGAGAGTTAAACATGAGTCTTTTGGGGGGAGCAGGGTGGAATGTCATGGTTTGGATCTGGAGTGTCCCCAAAATCCTCATGTATCTATGTGTCGGTGCTATATGGTGTTGGGAGGTGGGGCCTGGCTGGAAGGGGCAGTTGCTTGGGGCTCAACCTGGACGGGCCTGTGCTGGTTCTGTCTTTCCTCCCAGGCTAGTCTCAGTTCTGCTATGTTGTTGTAAGGAACTCTGTCTCCAAAGCACTGCCTCCAGCCCTGGCCCTAGCTGCAGCTTCACCATGTGAGTCCACCATTTTCCAGCTGCCCACCTATGAAAAGACTGAAGCCTTCTGAATTTGTAAGCTACAATAAATCTTTCCTCCCTTTGTTGTGGATGTTAAGTGTTGAGTTACAGCAATGGAAAACATAACTAAAACAACCAGAAATCATGACACCTATAGACCACCACCAATTCAGTATTACCTAACTGGTGTACGACCACAAGCAAGTTCTCCGGGGTTTGTGTTTTCAATCCCTTTGGAACTCTAAATTCCATTTATCATGTTCTGAAAATCACATTCATATAAATATTATTTCTATAATCTTTATAACATAATTAGTCATATTAATATCCAAAAGCAAGCAGGGCCTAATGGTTCAGGCCTAGAATCCTAGCACCCTGGGCGGCTGAAGCACGAGGATCACAAATTTCAGCCCAGCCTGGCCATTTTAGAAACTTAGTAAGACCTTATCTAAAACTGAAAACTAAAAAAATGGGCTGGGGATGTAACTCAGTGCAAAGGCCCTTGATTCCATGCCCAGTACCACAGGAAAAAAAGGGGCAAGGGGAGGGCAATAAAAGCAGATCAGAAGGCCTAAAGATAGCCTGACCACTTACTGATTTCCTCCTCATTTGAAAAAACTTCACTCATCTGGCCCTTAACCATGCATTTTTATGTTGATTTATAGGAGCCAGTATGAGTGATCTGTGCAGCATAGAGTCTTCTTAACTCCCATGCAGGTATTTCCACGTTAATACTATCCATAAGGTCAGTATTTGGTGACTGAATGAGTAACTGAAGATAAGAATAAAAAATAAACAGCAAATGTTCAAAATATACATGTTGACTATGCAGCAAATATTTTTGTTTTCTTGCTTAAAAGCTACACTTTAACAAGTATTTAGCAAAAGAGAATTTAACCAAGAGGTTAGTTAGCACGGATGCAACTGTGAAACATTAAACAAGAGTTGAAAAGGTAATCACAAGGCAAACAAAGATAAGAGTGGAAACTTTTTGAGCATCAAAAATATTATCTTACAAATCATTCCTGCACAGAAGGAAGAAGTGGATGAAAGCTAGGTACACCTAAAATCCCAGCACTTCCTAAGGCTGAAGCAGGAGAATTACAAGTTCAAGTCCAGCCTGTGCTAACATGGCAAGACCTTGTCTCAAAAATACAAAATAAAATAGGTCTAGGGAGATAACTCATTGGGAAGGCTCTGGGAGTTCAAGAGTTCAGTCATCAGTAATACCCACAAACACAGCAGAAAGAAAAAAATATACTATAGATGTGAATCTACTCTGAGACGAGAAAGGACAGCTGGATACAAATGGAAAGAGAGACTTGCTGCCAGGACTGTGAGAGCTCCCAAAAATAGAGGAAGATCATAAGGAGTGTGTGTGCAACCAAATCTTCTGCAGACCTAAATGTTCCATTACTGAAAACATTTTATGGGATTAAAGTAGTCACTATCCTGAGAGGATCCACTTCTTTTTAAAAAACTAATAATTTTATGAATGCTTAAAGCTATTTAAGCTATTTTTGAGTTTAAAATTACTATAGCAATCTTAATACGGATACAGTAAGAGGGAAGTTCATGGCAACGTTAGGAATCACAAAAAAAAAAATAGGAGGAAAAAGTAAAAAGCAGTGTAGGCTAAGAAACAGCAGCATCCTGCCCTACCAGGAGAAGCAAGCACCAAAATGAGCCAGGTAATGGATGACCATGAACATAATAGCCATATTTTCAGATTAAACAGCATCAATTAATTATCTGAATTAGGAAGTTTCTAAATGTCATATCTTAAAACAGTATTCTTTTAGCAAAACAGGAGATGCCTCTTTAATATGTGCACGACTGAAGAAAAACTTCATTTTCCAAAACATTACAGTGAATAAATAAAACGGGGGTGGGGAGGAGTTCGCCAGAAAAACTCAACGAAATCATCTGTAAAAAATCTGAATCCTACAAGTCAGTTGTGCTGAAAATTTTTAAGTGATATTAGAAGCAACGATGTGGTCATTGAGTGTATTATTTCCACAAAATGAGTTATGGCTTATAGCCAAGATCATTTAATTATCATAATCCTCCATAAAATTATCAGGCTATCAAAACAGGGATATTATTCCTCTTCCAGAATTCTCAATGAGAGAAAACGAGGAGCAAAAAGAAATGCAAACCTAAAAAGCTAGGTGTGACACTCCTGTGACCACGAATTGGGGTTACTATTTCATTCTGTGCGACCACAAATTAAAGTTACTACTGTACATGGCCTGAGGAGACTAAGAAACAACTTAATCAACAGCTGGAAACAAATTACACTTGTTAAGTAGATGCATTTGCTAAGGGACCCAGAGTACCTTTAAAGGGGTAGCCTAGATGGGAATTCGTTTAAGGGCAGAATATGAACCTCTTAGCAACAGTCTCTCCGGTTTAGGGCCAAGTCCATTACCCAGATAAGGATGCCTTCAATAGGAAATGGTGTTCTCAGACAGCCCAGCGTACTGTGACGCACTAGGAGCCTGGAAAATATCCCTCGCTTACCTGGCTGGGTGCAGCCAGGGAAGAAGACGACGTCCACGTGCACTATTGTTTTCTAAGTGTGTTTATTTTTAACTCAGGCTTGATGTCAGTTCCCTAAACCTCAGCTTAAGGAGTACAGGGGCGAAGGCAGCGCCGCCGGCGGTATCTGGGCGCAAAACAAGTTTAAATAATAAAAACACCGCCTTTTTATTATCACTACTGCAGCCTTGAGAGAGCCCTCACCTGTCGCCTCCCCCCACCTCAGCCGTCCCCCCCGCCCCCCGCAGCTCCGCCACCGCCGCCGCGGGTCCCCATGACAACCCCGCGCCCCGCCCCGGCCGGCCCCAGCCAGGCCGCGCCGCACCTCCAGCCTCCCTGCCCGGGGAGGCCGCGACCCTCCGCAGGGGACGCGGGGCGGGCAGGCCGGCTGCTCCAGCCTGAGCACCGAGCGCGTGACGCGGGCTGGCGGCTCCACCCGACACACACACGCGCGGGGAGCCGCGAGCGGCGCGAGAGGCGGGCGCGAGGGAAGGAGCTCGTCCCGGCCCCCAAGCACCGCGAGAGATGCGGGGCCGGCGCTCACCTTGAACGGGTTGTTCAGATCCGGATCCGCAAACGGGTTACTGTCAAAATCCGACATCGCTCTGGCGCGCGGCGTCACCCAGCCGGCCCAGGCGCAGAGAGAAACGAGGCGAGGCCGCCGCCCCCCTGCGCGCTCACGTCGCCCGCGCCGCGCGCCGCGCAGATCCGGGCGCAGCTGCGGGGCCTCCGGCCGACCGCGCACTGCGCATGCCCGGCGCCGGGCTCCGCGGCCGCCCACTGCGCATGCCCGGCGCCGGGCTTCGCGGCCGCGCACTGAGCAAGCCCGGATCGCGGGCTCCGGGCTTTGGCGGCGACCGTGGCACCGCGGAAGCGGGTACTGGCCGCGGCTGGCCGGGCTCCACGTCTATTGAAAACCGGCTCCCGCCACCCTCCGGGCGCGACCTTGGGAAGGGGTGACGTCCGATCCCCGCGGCAGGCCGGGACGGTGGCCCCACACCAGGGGAGGGAGTGACTTCGGGTGCGCTCTCGGCCCGCGCCTGAGGAGGCAGGCACGCCGGGACACCTCCGCAGCGGGTGCAAACGTGACGTCCTGGGGTGCCGGCCTCCCGGTGAATTTGGTGCACCCAGCACCCCATCTAGAACACCGGCCTCCTTTTTTTCCCCGGTCGCCTCTACTCTTAGGTTGCTGCCAAAGCACGGAGTGCAGCTCAGCGCTGCTGGCGTGAACTTGCACCACGTTGATTTGGATAAGAAGAAACGTACCTTACCGAGTCGGTTGACTCCGGCGCCCATCCTCTCCCCACCCCAAACAGGGCCCTCAGGGGGACGGAATGAGGAAGGTGGCACCAGCCCAGAAATCAAGGCCCTCAGGGACGTGGTAGTGGAAAGCAAAAAATAAAGTTCGTTTTATTTATTTGCAGACATTTGAGCGCAAAATAGCACACCTCTTGATTTGTGCCTGTTCCCTTCCCAACACCAGGAATGAGATTGGCAAAAAATGTGTGTGAGAGGAATTTATTTTTGTCCTTCCTAATACCACCCTGAACTTGTTGACAGTGTTGCTTTCCCCACAGCTAGCTTCCTTCCACACTAATACGGAAGCATGAAGAATTAGGTGAGGCTGTAAAGAGCCAGAATTTTTTTTTTCCCCTTCGGTGCCCAGGAAGTGAAAGAATCTAAATTTACCCTTTGCCTTTTGGAAGGGGTTGCTACCAGAAGGCATCTGGGAAGTGATGCCTGGGAGTGTGAGGTCACAAACCAGAGGTGAGGGAGGGGTAGGCCACACCTGCTGTGCTCTGCCTTTGATGGGTTGGGTGTTGGTGGTACACTGCAGCTGCTTTTAGCCAGTTGTCAACTAACCAGTAACTGGCAGCAAGTCCTCAGCCACTGTCCCATCCTTGGCTCATAACTGAGCTCTGTTAGATCGGAATCCGGATTCCAACAGTTACTATTTGATGATACTTGCCTCCCCTCTGAGTTTGTAAACAGGAATAAAATGAGATGATAATAGAAACGTGTCTTACATGTACTTAGAACCTAACTAATTCAATGTCTGAAAAGAGCAGAGGGACCCCACTTATATGTGGTGTCTCTTCCCTCCCAAGTGTGACCCTACTTCTGTGATCTGCCACTACCCCTGGCCCTCACTCCTTCCTGTGTTCTAAATGGCTCAAATAATCAGTAGCTATTTATTATGCATCTAATATATTACAAGATGTGAAGGATCAGCTGGGCCTTCTGGCAGGATGGAAATTTCCAGCTGAGCTCTGTTTATAGCTAATGATGTTAGCAACTAGTACAGAGGTTTAATGAGATCTCACTGTTACAGAATCACTTGGAATATTCCTTAAAGGTCAAGCACCCACCTTTCCACACCTATGTTCCCTAAGATGCCACTTTAAAGAATCTGAGGTAAGGGCCCAAATCCACATGTTTTTGATCTCTTAAATGCCTTTGTATAAATAAACCTCCTATAAATGCATAGGAGTGTGAGGAAGTATGGCCTAGTGGAAATGCCACCAGATTAACAGCTAGACCCGTGTTAGTCAGATTTCTGTTGCTGTGACAAAATACCTGAGAAGCAAAAGCAAGACAGATTGTCCTGAATCCCAGTTTGGGAGGTTTTAGACTGTGGCTGCCTGGTCCTATCCCACAGGGCTAGTGCGGGACAGAGCATCATGGGAGCACGTGAGGGGATAGAGCTGCTCACCTGCAGCAGCCACGAAGCAGAAAGAGGAGTCCCAGTGGCCTGCTTCCTCCATCCTAGTAGCGCCACCTCTAATGATACCACCATTTCCCCAACAGTGTCATCAGCTAGAGACCATGCCTTCCTGCTGAGTGAGTTTGTTCACTCATGAGCTCTCATGGAACTAGGATTACAGGATGTGAGAGTTTGAAGGAGACTTAGACTCTCTCACACATGAAGAAACTTGACATTGAACAGGTTTAGTAAGGTGCCTCAGTGACAGGAGTAGTGAACACTGCGGGGCCTGGAAACAGAATTCGTGCCTGTGACTCAGACTTGAGACATTTAACTAACAGGTTTGGCCAGTAACGATTTAATATAGGAAGAGGAAGGCAGACAGCGGCCAGCATGCAGAGGCCTGCTTTGCTGCAAAAGTTTCATTTTCCAGGGGCCGCCTCCTAACTCTGGTAAAGAGTAAATAATCAAAACTAGTTTTTAGGCCCAGCCCTGCCTCAAACCACTTGTGTGATGGTCATCCTATCAATTCATCTTTATAACCTGAAGTTCTGCACTAACCCAAAGGTATTTCATGAGCACTTCCTGCGTGGAAAGTGGAGTTTTAGATGCTGAAGATAAAGCAGTGTCCAGATGCCCAGCTTAGGCCTGCTCCCAAGAGACTTCCTAAAAGGCCTTAATTGATTACCCCAAGGTCCTTATGTCAGCTATAACCATCTATTAATCTGTGCCAGTGGATCACATCTCCCTAACCCCCGGTCCTTTCTTTCCCCTCAGATACGGCCCACGCCATTGTCATAGGGCCTTTCTCTGCCCAACAAGTGTAATTTGTGAATCTCTTGGCCAAGGTCTGTGGTCTGAAATTCATATTTTCAGGACTGAACAGAAAGTAGCTGGTAAATACTGAGCAAATGCCAAGTTATAAATTTATTTTTCTAATCTCAAAATGTTCACTAAGCTTTGGGTTCTGGTCAAAAATGAAATCTGTCATTTCTCATGGTAGACTCAGTCTCCAGATTTGCTGCAGTGTCTGTTGCTATCAGTACTCCTGAGACACCAACAGGAACATTTCTGGCTGCCTGTTCTCCTCTGGCTGCACTTGCAAGGAGGCATCAGAGGAAATGCAGGTGCTCCCCCATGGTGTCTACACTCTAGTCTCCACTGCCTATAAATACTTTATGTACGTTTTGCAGATGTAATTAATGTTAAGAACCTCAAGCTAATTAGATTGTCCTGGACTACCCAAAATGACATAATGTATTAATGCAAAACTTTAAAGGTGGAATTGAAAGGAGGGGTTCCTGAGCCAAGGCAAGTGAGCTGCCTCTAAGAGCCAGAAGCATACTCTGCTCGCCCTCTGGCTTGTAAATGCCTCTGAGAAAATTCCAGGTCAGAAATTTACTTTTCTAACCCCAAAATGTTCATTGGACTTTGGGTTTACCAACAGGTCAAAAAATGAAATCTGTCATCTCTCATAGTGGACTCAGTCCAATCAGAAAATGGACTTACCGGTCTTGTAACTGAGAAACTGAATTTTGTCAATGACGTAAAATGAACAAGAAAGTGGACTTTGCCCTTGAGCCTCCAGAAAGGAATGCAGCCTCCGGTGCCTGATTTACCCTTGCCAGGCCAAGAGGAGGCTGCTGACCTATAATTTATTGCTGTTTTGAACTTATAAATTTGCATGATCTTGGTAAGGTAGCAAGGAAAAATACGATACATACCTTTGGGATAGAGAGTGGAGGAAGAAACCAAGGGATGTATATTCACCCCCTCATGTCCAAGAAGATTTCTAAGCAACAAGGAGAAAATGCCGATGTAGTTGAGTAAAGAAATGAATGTCATATGACTGGTCCTGAAGTGTCAGCAATAGCTTAATTTAATTAGATGTGTAAGGAGTACTGAAGTGGGTTTTTCGTTCTTTCTTTTTGAGACAGGGTCTTGCTCCATAGCCCAAGCTCATCCTGAATTCACTCTGTAACCCAAGCTGGCCTAGAACTCACAGCAGTCCTCTCTCTCTCAGCTTCCTGAGTTCTGGGATTACAGGCATGTACCATCATGTCCAGCTAATCTTTATGTGGTGTGAGGCATCTGAACCCAGGATCTTGTGCATGCTAGGCAAGCATTTTTACCCCTGAGCTACACCCCAGCCCTGAGGTAGTTATTCAATGGACACACACAAACCATCTCTGTTTGTCTTTGGAGTTGGTGTTCATTATTGTTAAAGGGAAGTAAGTCTACTGCTCCTCTTCTTCTAATTTTAAAAAGGCAGCCAATAGTTGATAAGCACTGTATATACCTTCTCTTGGGTCTAGCTCCCCCTCTAGCCATCCTGCCATCCTCCAGGAAGCCTCTCTAGGGACTCTAGTATCTGCCATGCTGCTACCAAAGGTGGGTGGATGGATGGATCCATGGATGGATGGATCCATGGATGGATGGATGGTTGGCACAATTCACTTGAGCCTCATTCTCTTTGCTTTTGTTACTAAGATATCTTTTGAGTAGCTCCCCACTGTTGCGAATATTATCTTAATTCGGATGGCTCCCTTGTTTAAAAACCTTTATACTCTTGTTAACTATAGGAGAAACACTATATTTATCTGCCGAGTACTCAAGGCTTTCCAATCATGGCTACATCCTACACTTCCAGCCTTATTCCTCCTGCTTTAGTGTTCCTACATGTGTTTATTTATATGTCTGCTTCCTTTCTATTTTCTTTCAAGCTTAAGGTCTTGAATTCCAACCCACTGATGAGTCATAAAATCAACTGGGCTCTGACAAGTACATTAAAGAAAATATCTAAGCATGTGGCACCCAGTAAAAGTAAAGTTCACAAAATTTCTGTTGTATTCTCTCTCTCTCCCTCTCTGTCTCTCTTCTCTCTCTCTCTCTCTCTCTCTCTCTCTCTCTCTCTCTGTGTGTGTGTGTGTGTGTGTGTGTGTGTGTGTGTACTTGTGTGTGTGCATGTGACTTACAATTTATTCCGTTGGGATGGAGGAATAGTTGAGCAGTTAAAGCACTTGCCTAAGATGCTCAAGGATCTGGGCGTGATTCCCCAGAACTATATAAGCTAGGCTTCTCATAGCTATAATCCCAAAACCTGAGAGTCTGAGGCAGGAGGATTGCTGTGAGTTTGAGGCCGACCTGGGCTATATAGTGAGTTCAGGACTAGCCAGGACTACAGAGTGAGACTATGTCTAAAAAAAAAAAATTATTTCGGTTCCACTGGGCTCTTCAAGCTCATGGGCTGAATGGCCTACCTTGTTGGTGCCAGCCGTGAGAAGTTGGCCATTACTCAGCACCACAAATCCCAGTGACTTGCCCTCCTTTGACCAGAAACCCTCCACCTAGACCAAGAGGGTGAAGTGGGGCCTCTGAGGGGACGCAACCCTGCCGACCCAGGTCTCTTTTCCTGGCAGCAGCGGCTTCTTCTGTGGGACAATGTGTTCAAGAGAACGGCCAAATTTGGGCCTGACTCCAGCGGGACAGTGAAGGGGTTACTACCATTAAACCAATAGTTTATGGTAATGTTGCTCGGTATTTTGGGAAGAAAAGAGAAGCAGAAGGGCACACCCATCAGTGAACAGTGTGTGTAAAACCATATAGAAAGAAGGATATATCAGCGTATGCGAAAAAAACCAATTACAATTACATAAAAGCTATGGCAATCCTTTAAGAGTTGTTACTAACTCTCCATATGAAATTACTGAAACATGATGGGGTGAATTTGAAATAATTATCAAAATATTTTTCACTGACCCTAATGAAAGGCCTGTAACCCTGTATCATTTATGAAAGCTGTTCCAGTCAGACACCAATGCAATGCTGGGGAAAAGACGGTGTTTTCAGATTCTACAATGAAATGATACTTCAAGACCCAACAGCAATGATGCAACAGTTATTAACAGCATCTCATCAGCTAACAGTAGGAGCTCATAAGCATGAAATGAAATTCATAGAGCTTGAAGTGAAAAACAGAGAAAAATTAGAAGCTGCTAAGAAAAAAAACAAGCTTTGAAATTGCAAAGCTTAAGGAGAGACTACAAGCAAGTTGTGAAACTATAAATTGTTTAATAAATGAAATTAGAAAACTTAAAGAAGAGGATCAGACGAAAGACATATAAATAGTTCCAAAGAGAACTGGCAACACGCCTATGTGGTGGACTTTACTTTTGGAGAAATAGACTTGATGCTATGAGGTGTCTGAGAGGAGTTGCATAGACAGCTGTGGATCATGGATTTCTCAGCAATGGAGTCAAAATATTTGTACTATTTAAATAGTCATTAATGGGATATTTATGTATATAATAGGAATGGGTGCTCTGTAGACATTTTATTTATTTTAGGGAAATTATGTGATATTAACACAATTTTTAAAAAAAACTTTTATTAGAGTATATGTATAGCTTATCTTTTGGCAGGCATCAAAATATCATAAGTAACTTGTACAAATTTTATACTTTTGTATTAAAATTAGTGATAAGATTATAAGTGTGTATATTTAATTTCCTCAACTTCTGCCTTTATTCTACTTCTTTTGCATATAGTGTGCCCATTAATATTCAGTAAATATAGTTTATGGATCCTGAAAAACAGTATTTCTCAGTTTAGTACTAAACTGAGAACTCCTCAATGATATATTATGATTTCTTTTATTTATTTTTTATTATTCTCAGTACTTATCACAGTGTCTGGCAAAACAAGTATAACCACTACAGAGGACACTGCTCTCAAAGAGGATTAATGCAGTTCTCCTGGACTTGCAGGTCTCTCTGGCTTCCTGTCTTACCTGTCACCTCATCCACACATGCTCCTGCAATTGTGATTCCTCTGGAATGAGACCTCCCCCCCCCCCCCCCCACTAGAGCCAGGAACCAGGAGCAGTCAAAATTATACCTTTGAATCTCCAGGCCTGTGAGCTAAATAAACCCCTTTTCTTGTGGATTATCCAGCCACCCGGCATTTTACTGTAGCAAAGGAAAGCAGACCAAGTCAACAGCCTCCTGGGTTGTGAGGCACCCTCCATCCTCCTCAGGTTCTGCTGCACACCCTGTCTACTGTCATCTTAATCTAAGCTATTAGCCACTCCCACCTGGCCAACTGCAACTCCCTCTTAACTAGTCTTCCTGCTGCTGCCATCTTTCTTCCTTAAAGTTTATTGTCATCACAGTCAAACTTGTGGGGGTTTCACCATCACTCAAGGGGCCGAGGGAGAGGAAAGGTGAGTGCACAGCTGGGACCTCTTGACACAAGAGTACCAGACCCAGCCCAGAGTCTGTCAAAGCAGGAACTCACTTTATTCAGGAAGTACAGAAGCTTATATAGGGTAGAGGGAGAACGTGGCAAGGAGGGGAGAGCAGGCGATTGGACATGGTGTCTGTGTAAGCATGCATTAAGCCAGTCGGCGAGATATCCATGAAGGCAGGCGCCTCATGCTCACAGTAATAGTATTGGGATCATGTGCAGTTCACGAGGGCGGAAACAGCTTGGTCCATTCATCTTCCTTGGTAAACACCCTTGGTGGCCGCCCCCAGGACTTCTAGAGGGCACCATCTTAGATATCACCAAACAGGGTTCCCCTCTTTTGTTTATAAAAGTGGCTGAGATCTTTAGTCTCAGCCCTGTTCATGATTCCATCACAGTGCATGCCACAGTGCATGCCATGACATTGTTGTCCCCAGACCTGGGATATCCTCCTGGGGATGCACCTGTGTTGGGTTGTCCTCACTCTGAGGATCTTACCCATCCCTGACTGCCATCCCAGCTGCCAGAGGAACGAACAGGTAGGTGGAGGGGGTACCCAGATTGATGGAGGGGCTCTAAGGAACTTGTGGGCATTTGTAGGCAGGGCCACAGGAGTGGAGAGCTACATGGGTGGACCCCTGTTGGACATGGATTGAATCAAGGTGAACTCTGACAGATGAGAGAAACTAGTTAATAAGGCTCGGGCCAAATGTTAAAACAATCAAAAGTAATATCAGTGGTCTGGCAAGGGCAGAAATAAGAGTGGTTAACCATGGAGATGCCAAGAACAAGGACAGATGCAGACATCCCTAGACAAAGGCAAAACTGGGTCTGAAGAAGTCGGGCTCGCAGGCAGGGAGCGTGACACCCATAATCAGCTGAACAATCATCAACAGCAGTTTGGCCAGAGTAATGCTTATCAAATGAGCCCTCCAATAAGTCACATAGGTCAAAGGAAAAAGAAGGCAATGTAGGTGATATCTGGGGACCCGCAGTATAATTAACTACAAAGGTACGGCCCGTAGCCATGTCAGAGAGGACCCATGTGAAGTTGTCAATCATGTGAGGAGAATAGGAGGTGGAAAAAATGCGAGGGAGGGCCATCAGGAGGGCAAAGGTGATATACTTACCCATCAGAAGGCACAGATGGGTGTGCCGTGGAGTCCAAAGAAAGAGCAGGGTGTTCGCCTTGAGGAGAAAAGACAAAGGGAATGGGCGATAACAAGTTAAAGGGTCATTTGTCAGGGAGATGTCTTTTTCGCCCTCTGGGACCGTGGTCTCTAGAAGCGGGGCACTTTGTGGCTGTGTCCCCATTGAGGCAGCATCACCCTCTCTGGGAGGAGCGGTTGGAGGGAGGTACTTTAGGTTCCTGGCCCATATCCAGAGGGGATTAGATTGGCCTATCAGGAAAACACATCCAAATCCACAGCCCATCGTTAGGAGAGTGTTGGGGCCACTCCATTGGCCCATGAGGGGATCCTTCCATTTGACCATGAGAAGGGGTTGGGCCTTTATATTAGTCCAATATTTTTGAAAGCAGGAGAGAGATTCTCCTTCATAGGAGTTAAGGACATTAAGTGTGAATAAGTCCATGCGGAGCTGTTGATGGGGAGAGGCTATCCCCTGATGTTGTCTTTGTAGTTGCCTCTTAAGATTTTGGTGATTCCTATTAATAAGGGCTTGTCCCTGTGAATTGTAGGGGATCCCGGTCACTTGTCAGATCTTCCAGTGTTGGAAGAAGGAAGAAGTACTAGACCTAACAAAACAGGGCCCCTTATCCGTTTTTACCTGGAGAGGGAGCCCCAAGGTGGCAAAACATTCTAAAAAATGGCTTTGGGCATGTTTGGATTTTCCCCCGAGTAGGCGGTGGCCCAGCAGGTGCGGGAATAGGTATCGATGGAGACAAACACATATTTGAGTTTTCTAAAGGGGGAATAACGAGTGACATCTGTTTGCCATAGAGAGTTGGGATTTAGTCCACGATGATTTACCCTGGGTAAAGTGGAGGAACCTGAAAATAAGGTTGGCACTCCTTGCAAGTCCAAATAATTTTTTTAAGTTCCCCAGTTTGGACATAGAGGAACCAGAGGTGGAGCCCTCGTCGACTGATGTGGGTTAGATCGTGGAAGTCTTGAGCTTCCTGTAGGGGTTGAGATTGAGCCACAACGGGGGTGTTGAGAGGCAAGGGTGGCCGCCAAGGCCTTGGTCCGAGAAATGAAGCCAGGAAGGTTTTGATGACCTCAGAGGTGTTGTAAGTAAATGGGAGCTTCCCTCTGGCTTAACAAAGTTCTGACCTGAATCATAAAAGGGGTGATAGGATTGGAATCTAAGTTTATAAAAGAAGAAGGGAGTCCCTGGAGAAGGCTAACTACATAGAGGCTATCTACAAAAAGATTCACTGGGGTTGTAGCATACATGAGGGCCAAGGCCACCACAAGGAGTTTTTTATATTGTGCGGAGCCATCACGGGTTTAAAGAAAGTTTTAGGGGGACCCACCGGATCTGAGGCTGGGGCATAGATTACTACAGCTGCACCTGCTGAGCCCCCATCACTAATGATGTTATGTCCATGAAGAAGGGGGTGGGGCAGGAACAGTTTTGACACATCCCAGGAGAGTCAGGAAAAGGAGGTTACCCATTTATGAGGTCCGTAATGGCAATCCAGGGAGCCCAAAAACCCTTCAAGGGAAAGAGTAACGCAGGAATGCTTGCGACAGAGCCAAGAGAGGTCAGTTAAGTGGAAGGGTGTAACAATCCTGGAGGGATCAATTCCAATATGTCAATAGGCCTTTTCCCAACCAAGCTGAATGAGGTCGGCAAGTTGGTCTGTAACGTTATACACCCACGAGACCCCCACCAGAAAGGGATGAACCCACTGAAGTGGGGACCCTGATTGTACCAGAGCCCCAGTGAGGAGGGATTCCCCCTCTGGAGATAAGCTTATGAGGATCCAAGGGGGTCCCTGGGTTAAACCTAGGAAGACGTACAGTTTGTAAAATGCTTTGAATAGCCTGGAGGATACTTTTATTGGCAGCAGTTAGGGTGATCCTATTGCAAGGAGCTCAATCCCCGAGAAGTTGGAAAAGTGGCAAGAGCATAGATGTAGTGATGGGTGCCCAACATCTCATCCAGTTTATCTCCCCCAGGAGTCTCTGTAGTTCAGTAACAGTGCAGGAATCTGGGACAGAAATTTGGGGAACCATAGGGGAAACAGCGTCCAGGGTCAGAGATGTGCCTAGAACTTGAAAGGGAGGGACCCACTGTATTTTATCTGGGGCCACAGAGAAGCCTCCTGTCCGGAGGCATTGGCACAGTAGGCAGCTCCAGAGTTGGCTGTGAGTGCGAACCTCCAAGATAATATCATCCTTGTAGACATATTATTGAGTTCTGGGAAGCTGGAAAAGTGAGGAGACGATAGCCATGACATAGTTTTGGCAAAAGGAGGGGCTGTTGGCCATTTCCTAAGGGAGGACAGTCCACTCATATTGTTTGTCCTGTCCATCAAAATTAGTAGAGGGGATAGAAAAGGCAAATTTTTCTTGATCCTGGGGCTGTAGGGGTATGGAAAAGAAGCGATCTTTTATGTCCAGCACCACCAGGTGGTATTTGTTGGGGATAGCTGGTATACACGGCATGCCCGTCAAGGGGACCCCCTGGATAATCATCCTCCTGTTGACTTTCTCAAATCCAGTATCAGTCTCCATTTTCCAGAGGCTTTTTAAACCACAAACACTGGAGTGTTCCAAGGGCTTATGGAGGGCTGGAGGTGTCCTTGCCTTAGTTGTTCCTCCACCAGTTGTGTAAGGCCTGTAATTTGTCTCAAGGCAGTGGCCACTGTTCCACCCAGACCAGAGGTCCTGGGGTCCACCATATGTGTGGAACCATAGGAACTGGGGATGGGGGCAGTGGCCTCTAGGATTGGGGGTGGGGTTTAACCCACAGTAAGGGCTCCCCTTTTTGGAGCCTATCAAAGATGGCATCCCCCACGATAACTAGAAAAGTGGTTGAGGTTGTTAGGAATGCGGGATCCCTCGAGTTGTTGATATTCTTCCTCATCTAAGGTTTCATAAAGCGTTCCCTTGTAGTCTGTAGTGATAAAGGCCTCATCTTGGCCAAGAGTGTCTTGTCCAAGGAGGTTGGCGGTGAGACTCGAGCTACGAGGGGTTGAACTTGCCCTGAAGCATTGTTTACATCTCACCGGGGGACCCATGTTTCCGTCTCCTTTGTGGGGGTGTTTCCTCCCACTCCCAGAATAGTGGGGCTGGGTTTCAGTTTCCAACTGAAGGGGATCTCCTCTTTACAGAGGACTGTCCCATCTGCCCCGGTATCAATGAGGCTATGGAAATTTTTACCATTAATGCAGATATCCATTTTAGTCCTGAGGCATTCCACAAATGGCACTGTCCAATTTGCTTGAATAGGCCTTTGAGGACCTCCTTGGGGTAACGGGGCTGGAGGTTGTCCCCCTCCTAGTTTAAAGGTTTCCTGTCCCTGTCAAACTTTGAACGACAATCCTTGAGTCAATGAAAGCCCTTTTTACAATGAGGGCAGGAGTTTTAGGTGGTCAGGAGGTGGCCAGGGGAAAAGGACCCGGCAGGGCTGGGGGAGGGAGGGAGGTGGGCACAGGACACTCCCTCTTCAAATGGCCTGTTTGGCCACAGTTGAAGCAAGCCTTCGATTTCTGCCTTGCAGCAGGGCCAAGAGAGAGAGCCTGTGAGAAAGCCTGGGTTAAGGCCTGGGTTTGAGCTTGTAATGCCATGGTGAGGGATTGGGCCTGGTGGGCCTGTGTTCCCATATCCATCCACTTTTCGTGCCGTCCCAGACCAGAAGCTTAGCAAATTAGTCTCAGAGCGGGCCAACAGGGAATTTCCTTTGGAGGCTCTTTTCAACCCAATCCATGGAGGAGGCCAGATCCTCCCCAGGCTTCTGAGTTATTCCAGCCACGGGGGCCTCCAGGCACCCTTCCTCCAATTTTTTTCCCAGCAGCCAGGCCTAGGGCCCTTGATTGGTGTAAGGCACCAGAATGGCAGCCTGCGGAGGGCTGGTGGCAAATCAGTCATTTGTACCTGATAACATCCCAAAGGTAATTGGAATGGGCAGGTTGGTGTTTTGGTTCCTCTCCACTTGGGCATGACATTCCTCCCTAAAGAAAGCACACCACTCAATGAAGAGAGGACCAGGCAGGACAGCCCTGCACAGGGAGCACCAATCCTGGGTGGTACATTGCTGGTGAGCAAGGCCCTGGAGGGTGGTTTCAGCCCAAGGGGAGTTAGGCCCATCCTCCATGACCGCCTTTTTTAGTTCCCAAGGAGGGTTCCCAAGGGTACCAATTGGCGCGTCGGTTGCCTCCGGGGCAACATTTACCAGAAAGGCGAGAGTGGGCTGGGGAACATAAGGAGGCAAAGTAACAGAGGAAAGGAAGGGATTGGTTGGTGGTGGTGGGGGGGTGTCTCTGGCAAGGATTCCGCTGGGCAAGCCAGGACATCAGCCATCAGGCTCGGGAAGGGTTTTGAATCCCAGGCCAAGGCAGAAGGAAGGGCAGGGGATGGTGAAAGGTGGGAGGAGTCAGAGGACTCATCAGTGGCAGGAGGGGCGGCAGCACCAAGAGGGGGTGCCAGGCAGCTATGAAGGGCAGATAAGATAGGATAGAAAGTAAGTGGGAAGGCGAGCTCTCCCAGAGTCTCCCCACTTTGGGCCAGCTCATGAATGTGGCGCCAGGTGTCCCAATCGAAGAGATCAGCGGAGGAGATCCAGGGGGCCACACCCAGAACGACCCCCCAGACCACAACCAACTGCTTATCTGTAATTTCTAGGCCTTGGCTTCCTCTGAAGGAGGCATTTCAGTGCTTTAAGCGCAGGCTCATTTTGCTTAGAAGTTGCACTTCCCATCTTAGGGGTCACTCACCCTGAAAGACCGATTGGCCTCTCCTCCAATTGGCCTGCTCAGGGAGCCCTATGTTGAGCACCAGATGTGGGGGTTTTGCCACCACACAAGGGCTGGGGGAGAGGAAAGGTGAGCACGCGGCTGGGCCACCTAGTCCCAAGAGTACCAGACCCAGCCAGGAGTCTGTCGAAGCAGGAACTCACTTTATTCAGGATGTACAGAAGCTTATATATGGTAGAAGGAGACCATGGTAAGGAAGGGAGAGTAGGCGATTTGACGTGATGTCACATAGGCGGGTGTCAAGCCAATCGGCAAGATGTTCATGCAGGCAGGCGCCGGGCACTCACAGCAACAGTATTGGGATCACGTGCAATCCAGAAGGGCGGAAACAGCTTGGCCCAATCATCTTCCTTGGTAAACACTCGAGGTAGCCACCCTGAGACTTCCGGCAGGTGCCATCTTAGATATCACACCACACAAATCGATTCTTTTAAAGTATAAAATCATGAAACTCATCTCTTCTGAACCCTCTGAAAGCTTCCCACCTGGATCAGAGTGAAAAAGAAAAAAAAATCTGATTTCCTTGTAGTGAACACTGCAAGACTCCACAGGACCTAGGCCCTGTCACTATTCTAGTTTTATGGCTGTGGCCCTTCCCAGCATTTTCCTGTGTGATTATAATCTTGTTCAAGAGGTCTAACGGTCTGAGTGTCCTCCGGATAGTCACTTTGTAGTACCATTCATTATAATTCATTGTGTAAAATTATTCAGCAGTACGGGACTACAATTGACATGACAAAAATAAATGCGTATCTTGAGGCTGCCTTTGCCTATACGTGCAGTCTCCTCACCCAGAGTCCACTGAACTTCTCATGCTGGTCAGTCCTTCATTGCCAATTTCAAATGACATATCCCATATTAACTAGTCCCAAACCTCCCTAATTCAAATTCATCTCTTCTTATATCTAGTTAGATAATTCTGAAAAAATATAATTCATTATAGACATACATGCATAAAGTTATTACTTACATGCCCATGAATGAGGAGCTCTCCATGAGTTTTTGTAGATAATTGATTGTATTTATGTCTCCATGATATGAGCCTTGGAAGGCTGGAAGGAACTGCACCTCTCACCCCTCCCTAACAGGGCCTTGCACAGCATCCAGCTGCTAGTAAGTAGTCAACAAATAACTGTGTTTACAGTTAAGATTTCTTAGCTTATAACAGATATTTCCATTTAGTGTCTTTGGTCAGAGTAATTCTCAATATGCAATTAGAACCAACCAATTTGAAGCCAGTACAAACAGAATTTTGCAACTATTAATGATAATACCATCTGAATTAAAATTCTAACTGATGATTCATAGAAACACAATGGGAGCTTCCTAAATGCGGTGGGACGTGGCTGGCACAGTTGGGCATGCCTGTCATTCCAGCTAGTCAGGAGATGGAGGCAGGAGGATCACTTCAGTCAGAAGTTAGAGACCTACAACATAGTAAGAACCTGTATATTTAAAAATTGGGGATTAATGAGATGCGAGAAATAACTGCCTTAATCTAATCAGACTGCTATAAGAAACTGGGTAATTTATAAACACTGGCAAAGTTCACACCTCTGGGGGCTCAGAAGCCTACGGTCAAAGCATTGGCACATTTGGTGTTTAGTGAGACCCGCTCTCTACTTCTGATGTGGCCCCCACTTGCTGCTTTCTCACGTGGTGCATTAAGTTGAAATGGCCCAAAGAAGTAAACGGTACCCTCGGACTTGTTTTTCCATTAGTGGGGATGGAACTCAAGGCCTTCACAATGTGCTACCTCCCCATTCCATCCCTTCTTTTTTAATTTCTGTGTTTTATTTTGATACAAGTTTTCCCTGAGCCTCTGAATTACCCAGAATGGGCTTAAACTTGCCATCCTGCTGCTTCAGCAACCAGGCAGGTTATTAGCACCCTTCCGCCACATCTGGCTTTTTTTTTCTTTTTTTAAAGAGGATAGTTTATTTTGAAAACAAGGACAGAGGAGAAGCTTCTGTTAACTGGGGAAGGGTCCTAAAGAGGATTGTCTCCTTTGATGTCTTTTATTAGGGCACTGGTCATGAGGGCAGAGCCCTTGCATCCTAATTATCCACTAATACCCCATCTCTTAAAATTGTTGAACTGGAGATTGTTTCAAATATGAATTTTCTTTCAAATATAAATATTTGGGGGACATAACATTCAGACTGTGCAAACTGTAGAGCTCATTGTATATCCTAGGGTGGTCTACATAGGCACTTTATAGAGAAAGTATCATCATACTGCAAACTGCGACGGCATTGCTAGCATTTGTGTGTATGCTTCTATATGTATATACAAATATTAATGTGTATGCTGTATAAGTAAGGCAAATATTAATGTATGTGCGAATATATATGCAAATAAACATACGAGCATACACACAAATGTTGATCGTATTTAACATATTGTAAGTTTAAATTTAAGCAAGATAGGGTCTAGAGGAATAACAGTGCTTGCCCAGAAAGTGCAAGGCCCCGAGTTCAGTTTCCCATCACCACTTAAAGCCAAGCATGGTGGTGTACATCTGTAATCCCAGCACTTGGGAGGTTGAGGCAGGAAGATTGACATAAGTCCAAGGGCAGCCTAGGCTCCCTAGTGAGTTTAGGACCAGCCTAGGCTACAGAGTAAGACTCTGTTTTGAAAAATAAAGAAAGAAATATTTTTAAAAGTAAAAAACAGAATAAAATTAAGCAGTATATTCTTTAGATTACACTGGATACTTAAATTGCTCTCCAAGAAGGTTGCTGTTATTTTTATCTAAGTATATTTACATTATTTTTATTCATTTGCAGAAAACAATTTTTTTCATGAATTATAAGTCATGTACTCTTGCTGGATGTTTAAGCAATTTCATAGTGTCTTCAAGGTAAGAATGATTTACAATTCTTAAATTGAAAATCAGGAAAAAAAGAAAATTAGGCATAAATCTCAGGGGGCTCTTGAAAGAGAGAAAATAACCATAACAATCTAACCCATTTTCTGATTTCCCCCCTCAAAAATTCTAAATCTCATTCTTTTATTAAATGAAGGAAGCTTAATTTCAGGTTCTTCCTTTCTGATTTAACAAAGAGTTGGTTTTTGTTTTGAGGAGGGGATTGATTTTGAGGCAGGGTCTTGCTCTCTAGTCCAGGCTAGTCCTGATCTCACTCCAAGGCCTATGCAGGCCTAGAACTCACAGCAATCCTCCTACCTTCGCCTCCTGAGTGCTGGGATTACAGGCGTGCACCAGTATGCCTGGCTAGTACATGGTGCTGGGGGATCAAACCTGGGGCCTTGAGCTTTCTAGAAAAGCTCCATAATCACTGAGCTACATCCCAGCCACAACATTGAGAGTTTTTAAAAAGAAATCAAGTTGGTCTAGGACAGTTATTCTCAGACACCTGAAATTCCGGGACTTAAGGAAATGTTTTCTTCTATGACAACATATTTTGTCTCCATTTAGTTAATGAGAAAAATAGGAACACAGGAGAGTGAATTGAACCTGAGAGTTATTTTGAGAATGATGAGAACTAGAAATTTCATGTCTGGGGTTTTCAGTTGCTTGTCCTTGAATTCTATGTTAGGTGTTACGATGTTGCCCAGATAGAGAGTTCTGCGTTGGCTTTTTAGAAGAATGACATATCTTGCCTTTTCTTCAGGCACACCACTGTAACTCGTGCTACCTTGGTGCCAGGTGCCAGGTGATGGGCCAGAAACACTGACAGGCTTGTATGGACGGGCTCAGGCTCTCCACCCACCTCTGCCACCTCATCTCCCAGCCTTCCTTCCATCACCACCTTCAGCTGTCATTCTATTTCCTTCCATTTGCAGCCTCAGGCATTTTCACGCTTCTGCCTACCTCTGGTGTTGGGGACACTGTGTCTCCCCATCCCATCAACACCGGCCATGCGCCTGCTCATAACTCATACAATCCTAAGGTCGTAGGCAAAGTGTTGGGTTGTGCTTAGAGCTGAGAGATGGGCCCGTGATGAGAACGTTTTCTCTCTCTCTCTTTTTGTTTTTTGGTCTGTTTGTTGTTTAGTTGTTGGTAGGTTGATTGCTTTTACAGTGCCTTAATGAAATAACTCTTCTCCTTTTCACACTCTCTTTAAATTTTCACAACCCTTCTATCAGAACGTGGCACACATTCCTTGGGAGTCTTATTAGAAAAGAGTAAAAAACTACCATGCAGCGTTGCAAGCAAATTGTCCTTTCATCCCCAGTCACAGCTATCATCCCTAAACCAAGCCTGGCCATCTCGACATTCTCCCTGGTCAAGGGATGGGTTCAGAATTCAGAGCATAGAATTGCCTTTATTCTTTCTCCAAAGATCCCTAAGTCTTAGGACTGCATACTAGCACCATCTTGTTTCCTCACTGACTTTTCCAGAAGGTTCCTTAGGCAACCCTGACTCACCCAAATAACAGGAGATAGGCAAGGTGGCCTCCTTCCATCAGCTGTGAATCTCAACTTGAGCTACAGTTAAAGAAATGAGAGAACCTTGTCTTTCAACTGTTAATTTCAAATTTCTCCTTTCTTCTCACTCCTACAATTATTCTATCTTGGCAATGCCTATGCAAGGAAGTATTTGCTCCTTTTTTATTTTTTAGAACCAAAGATCTGTTTATATCCTTACTATCTATAGAAATCAATATTTTGTATTGGTAATGCAAGAACCGGTTTCTGTCAAAAGGAGAACCTTAGATGCAAGTGACAACGAACGTTGCTACAAGTGGTTTATCAGAGTTGCACTCCCAGGAGTGAGAGAAGGGAGGCTGGGACAGAAAAAGAGGAAAGTCAGTAAAAACAAAACAAGTCACTGCTGTGAGTAAATGGGGCTAAATCCCATGGCGATCCCACGAGAAGCCATGCACAATGCTCCTTAGAAGTGACCTTTGAAGGGTGGTTGAGATTCATTTGCTTTTATCCACCAGTTCTCATTGGTTAGAGTCCCTTTCCACACATGTTAAGTACACACGTGCACACACGTGCACATACACACACACACACACACACACACACACACACACAGATCGCAACTGTAACTTCAGAAAAAACCCTGAAGCAGCCTGGCTGAGTAGGTGGTAGCAGTGAGATGCTGTCAGTTGGGCACGATTACAGTCTCCCATAGCGAGTCAGGAGTGCCAAAGTAACGTGACATGGGACAGCAGAGTTGTGTCCACCTCTGGATACCTCTCTGCCCCCATTTAATTTCCACATCCTTGATACTCAGCACAATGTCTGACATGAGGCGGAAGCTGACCGACTGCCTGGGTGGGCGTGTGGGTCGATGGATAAAAGGGTGCCGTTAAAACAAAGAAATATCATTCTTACAAGATTTGTGCACGTCTAAAAGCTTTTCTAACTTTTTTAATGTAGTGTTCTTGTGATTTTTAACATATAGGCTCTGTATTGTTGACACATAATGGTGTATTTTATTATAGTATATAAATGCTTTAGTAAAAGCTTCTAAAAAGATTTTTTTTGAGACAGGGTCTTGCTTTGAGCCTAGGCTGGTCTTGCACTCACTATGTAGTCCAGACTAGCCTTGGACTCACAGCAGTCCGCCTGCTTCTGCTCCCTAGTGCTGGGACTACAGGTGTTTGCCTCCATGCCTGGCCTTATGTAGTGCTGGGGAACTGAATTTGGGCCTTTGTGCTAGCAAGCACTTTAACTGCTTTGATATTCCTCCAGCTCCCAAAAAGATTTCTTAAGAATAATGAAATGTCTGTGACAAAATAAAATTACAAAATAATTTGTCTTCCTATTGCTTGTTTTGTTACTCACTTTTGCCATGTAAGTCACCAGAAGATCAGTGACCACAAAATAAGAGCAGAAATCTTACTTGGTCAAGCCAGTTTCCAAAGAAATTAACTATATTTTCACAAGAGTATTCGACAAACTTCCTGATTAAATTGTAATTTGATACACAAAAGAATTTGAAAAGTAAACTCAATGGTGATTTAGTAATGTGAGTCTAAAATTGATGTTAGCACAAAAATAATCAAGTCCAGTAACCTCTAAATAAATGGAGAGTCCCAGAACATTGAGGTTGAACATTTAGTCTAAGTATGCCAAGGTGGCCTACAGACAGGTTCCCCGGACCACAACCTTCGGAGGGCTGAGGAACATGGAATGCTGGCAGCCACGCTCTAAGAAGGCCAAGGACCTGGAAACACTTCTGCGTCCCCTCACAGCAATGTACCCTCTGGGGACAGTGTTCAGCCCCAGAGGAGGGAGTGCAGAGCTCAGCTTGTTCTGCAAGCAGGAGCTGAGATCTGAGAGCAGGACAGCAACCTGATACGAGTCACTCAGATTGACTTCACGCCCAAACCCTCAGAAACCCATGCCAAACTCCTGGGGAGAGGAGAGCTGTAATCGGAGGCTAAATAGAGAGCTGTGGTCACCAGCAGCCCAGCGAGGAACTGAGGACAGATAGCTCTGCCCTGCATGGGAAAGTAAGTATTTCACTTCAGCATGAGTAACTGCGCCAGTGTGTAGGGTGAATGGAAGGGGTTCAGCTAAGTCAAGGGGGCAACATCTGGCACTCATGGAGGAAGAAGAGGATGTCGTAATTGAAGCCACAGAGATCAATAGTGACATCGGAAGAGGAGGACACAAAAAGCCATCAGCCAGGAGGCAGAGTTAACTCTAACCCTTTAAGCTCTCTGGGTAGAAGAATCACAAAAGGCTTTCTCTATAACTACATGACTCTATGTATACAGACTCTCTGGTCATGTGAGTAACCATGTGACTGCCCCTCACAGCCTAAACACACTGGTCTCACTGACTCTTACTGAACAACACTGATTTTATTTCTTCCCCATGTGAAAAGTTTCTGTAAACTTGATTCCATTGAACATGAGATGGGATGAGCCCATAGAGATGAGCACGTGGCACACTCCTGTAGTCCCACTCCTCCAGAGACTGAGGCAGGA
The DNA here is from genome assembly GCA_004027205.1 of Ctenodactylus gundi. Classification (NCBI taxonomy): domain Eukaryota; kingdom Metazoa; phylum Chordata; class Mammalia; order Rodentia; family Ctenodactylidae; genus Ctenodactylus; species Ctenodactylus gundi. Next base: position 80,227 of record PVKB01003150.1, on the reverse strand, counting down.
AGATTGTTGGAGCCAGGGAGTCCAAGGACAGTGTGGGTGACCCAGAGGGACCCTATCTCAAAAAACAAATAAATTGCAAGGAAATTGTTTATTTCAAAAATGCAAATGAGACATAGTGCTGAATATTTCTTAGTATTTGTTAAGGTAATAAAAGGTATTAATACAAGCATTTGAGTTGATTTTTAAATTTCATTCGTATGTAAATGCACGTGTTTTACATACAGCAATTGACATCTGTTAGAAGAAAGATTTTAGATTATTAGCTTGCAATAAAGCTCAGAAAAAGCAATTTTGGAATGACGTTCTGGTGTATTAGTTCAACAACAAGCAAAAATAAACCATTGGAGGAAAACATAGAAAACTACAACCAAATGGTTTAATCAATAATAAGTAAAATGATGATTTAAAAGAATAGTAGCATGAAAAGATAAGTATAATAACGAATGGGAGAAAGTAAGCTGTAGAGGCTAGAGATAAAAGGTCATTTTCAAAACCTAATGATAAAGAATGAGATAGCTGAGACAAAGAGCTATTTTCTTTTTCTGCTCTAACATCCATTTCTTTACTTAAATTTACCTGTTACTTTTATAATCAAAAAATGAATAAGAGGAAAGAATATGGCTCAGCTTCGATTCAACTGATATACTAAAAAAAAAAATCTTTGTGGGACTTAGAATTGAAAAAGTTGACTTTGTGGCTCTAAAATAAACCCTTTTAACTCTAGTAATTCTGTGTCTTGGCTTGTAAATTACTTTTTTTCAGATGTATATCAAAGATTGGAGAACTGTGTGCTTGGTGACCACCTTTTTAAAAGGAAGCCCTCAGTAAAAGCTCACTAAGGCATGCGACACCCCTTAATACTGTTTTTCCCTCCAAACAAAATAGAACAAAGCAAAACGCAAGTTCAGAGGTTCAGATTCAACTCAGGGCAGAGACTTTCTACTTACCCCTTTCCTCACCAGAACCATCTGCCCATGATGGAATCAGGTTGAACTTTGATATAGTATTGGCATTCATTATATTTTAGATTTGTGATTACTTTTGATCAAGTACACAATGCTTCTAGAAGGCAATCTATGTCTTAAAGGAGCCTTTGTTTAAGATGAGAGCTGATCAAGGCAGAAAGGCAGAAAGGCCAGGCATGTGCCAACAGTAAGGCTGAAGGGAGAGGGAAGAGGAGTGGAGCTTTGTGTAACAGAACATCCATCACTTGACCTGAGGATCAATCGATCAATCAGAATTGCAGAATGAACCTGGACGGCGAGGCTCAGGTGATGTTCCTGCTTAGTTTCCATGGGTATTGTCATGCATCAATGCCAGGGGGTCACTGGCTCATTATGCAATGGGAGAAGAAAATAAAAGCTTCACCCTTGGAGCACTCCCTGATTCTATCCTACTTATCTCTTCTCTTGGATGTTTTAAATTTGTAGCATTTCTCCAAAATAAATGGTAACCATGAACACAATAGCTTTCAGAGAGTTCTATAAAACCGTCTAACAAATCAACAAACCCAACTCCTTAGAAATTTCCCAAACCTGTAGTCCGTGTCAAAAGTGAAAGCAACCCCAGAGACCGTACCCTCAAATTTTACAATTTGACTAACTCCAGGCACACAGGTAATATGTAAGCAAAAGGGTGTGGCCATATTGTCCCTCGGGTCACAGTTTTCTAGTCTTTGTTCAAGCTCATTGAAATGCAGCATCCAGGTACATTTGATTTGTTAAGATGCGCATGAAATTCATAACTGTCTGTAGAAGCTGCAGTAGCCACCAATCAAACTGGAATCGGCATTTGTCAAAGAATTTAAAGATATTGTGTAGTGTGTGTGTGAGAGAGAGAGGGAAAAAGCACGAGAGTGAGCAGAGACAGAAGAAAGTAACTGAAATGCATTATTTCTGTCACTAAGCTGATGCTGGACTAACTCTCCTTCTCTCTCTCTCTCCCTCTCCCTCTCCCTCCCTCCCTCTCTCTCTCTCTCTCTCTCTCTGTCTCTCTCTATCAAAACTACCACACCTGCATCATCAATCCTACAAGGTGAATTGATTGATTAGATAGATCCTCAGTGATTAGTGTAGAGATTGGAATTTTTCATGGTTTGCACACAAATCATCTTAGGCTGTCTTCAGCCTTTTATGACCACATTGTCATCTCTCTGTCCTTCTGACCCACCATTTCTGTGATTAATAAATAAACCCTATGAAATGTGTGAGCAGACCCTCAGTTCCCACCATCCCAGAAACTCAAGTGTCTTGGGACAGCACCTGAGGCCTATCGCAGACATTTCCCAGCTTTAATGTAATCACTTCCCTGATGCTTTTAATAATATCTTTGATTTTTTTTTTTTTTTGTGGTCTGGGGACCATGCTCAGGGTCTTCACTCTGATCTGTATCCCCAGCCCATCTTTATTTTGGGCTTGAACAGGTTGGGCTTGAACATAAAATCCTCCTGCCTCAGCCTCCCAGAGTGCTGGAATTACAAGCCTGCACCATCACCAATGTATTTGAAAACTGCCTTGACTTATGACTTTTGTTCTACAATTATAAATATCTCATGAACCAGCTAACACATTGGAACATGGTATTTGGGGTAACCTGAATCTACGTTTTCAGGCCATGGTCACTTAAATTGGACTCTAGAATAAACTATCTCTTAGTCTCTATCAGGTAAGAGCTGTGTTTTTTGTGTTAGATATAAACATAAATATATATATATATATATATATATATATATATATATATATATATATATACACACATATATATACACACACATATATATGTATACATGCACACATCCATGTGTTTGCACTCACAGTTCTCTGCACTGCCCATCTCCATTTAGGGTTTAAATGCCTTGGAAGCACTAAAGCACGCCATGACTCGGCAGCTCTTGTCCCACAGGGCTGCTGCGGTCAGCACATAATCCCTGAGAATGGGTTGAGAACTATTAAGTAGCACAATGGAGATCCTGACACACCAAAAAGAAATCACAGAAAACACCGGACTATTAACATCTCGAGTGCTCTAGAATTTTCCTGGGAAACTGGAGGAATTTGTCCTTTTGGTCTATAATCATAAAGGCTCCAAACAGCACCTGTTTTTGTCTATGTAAATATTGTCTACATGACTTGAGAGGTGTGCCCCTTAAATCTTGTCAAAAAGACTCTAGAATTAAAAAATCCTACTGGAAGCTGGCTGCATTCATTTCAAATCTGTTTTTTTTTTTTTAATGTAGCAAGTCTCCATCTTCTTTCTGTTCCTGTCTCAACATTAGGTGTATATGAAAAGGCAATAATCTTTTTATTATTTGGTCAAGCCATTTCAATTTAATTCCTAAGTTAGTGACACGGTGTGATTGACAGACTCTAAAACACCTGCTGGTGAAGTTGACACATTCATCTGTTTTCTATTGCTATAATAATAACACAATAACACAGACTGGAGAAGTTTTAAGGAGAAGCAATTTATTTCAGATCAAAATTCTGGATGCTCAAATATCAAGATCCAGTCACCCCCTTGGCTCAGCCTCTGGTTAGTCCTGCCAGCAGAGTCCAAAAGTGGCACAGAGCATCAGTTGGCAAGAGATGGGAGTGCACATGTGTATGTATGTCTCTTCTGGTCTCTCATTCTTCATAAAATTTCACCAGCACTAAGTCATGGGGCTCAAACCTAATATTATTTAATCATAATCAACTTCCATAAGCTCCATCTCTATATCCAAAAATCAGATTAAGATTCCACTCCCTCCCTCCCATCACTTTGGGAGGCAAAGGCAGGAGAATCTCAAGTTTGAGTCCAGCCTGGACAACTTTGTGTGTTAGCAAGACTCTGTCTCAAAATCAAAAATAAAAATAATCTGGGAATGTAACTCAGTATGAAGACCCTGAGCTCAATCCCCAGTACCACAAAAAAAAAAAAAAAGATTCTCCTCATGACAGGAATTAAATTTCCACAAACAAAAGCCTTGAGGGGTCCACTCAGTGGAGGACACACTCAACCCATACATGAACTATGACAATACCCAGTTCCATCTGTTTAACCTGAGAGTGTCTTCTCATTCCCTACCCAACTTCCTTCCCCGACCATCATGTGGAAATGGCTTCACAGTGGCATAGCTCCCACTTGCATGTCACCTTGATTAGTGAAGAAATGCCCAGTCAGTTTTGTGGTGACCCCAGGTGGGAGGGCAGAGGGGAGAACACACTCTCTGCTTCAGCCGTGAGCACAGGCCCATTCCTTAACTCCCCACAACATCAATTACGCTGGACTGTACTACTTCATGTCTTCAAAATATTGGAGGGGAATTAGAGCACAGAACAGGGAAATATAGAATGGAAATACAAGTATCTGTCCTAGCTAGAGTCTGTGGCTCACTGCCTTGTCCTGAGCATCTGCCAATTATAGTCCTGACCAGAGGCCCACCTCTGGGAGTCCCATGAACCAGGTCCCAACACTTGGATGGTGGTGAAGACGGGAAATAAAGCAATGCTTAGTATGGCCAATGAGGAGAAAAACAGCAGCCTTGCGAAACAGCACCTGAGACACTGAAAGTCGGTCTCTCCAAGGGGCTAATAACAGCCCTGCAGTTGCATAGCAAGGGAGGTGCTTGCAGAGCTGCGACCTTGGCAAGGCTGTGCTCTGGCTGATGGCGCCTTGTTAGCAGGGACTACTGACTATCGCAAATGTTTACTCGTTGGACCGGTTGTTCCTGGATCCCAAGGTGACTGTAGGACAGACTGGCTGGAGAAAGGACAAGTCAAAATGAAGACAGAAATTTCCCGCTTTTCCAGCTCTTGGTGTCCCTGAGAACACCTGCAGGCCTGGCAAAGAGTCAGTGCATTGTTTTATTTTCAGCGAAGTAGCCTATAGATCCTTGCTACAGATCCCTTGCAAGCTATTCCCTCTTAGCTCTTTGGACATCGCAAGTTATTGATACCACCTTCTCCTCCAGAGTTGCGCTCTTCCGTCATGTCCTCCTGGCCCACATAGATCCCACCAACAATGACGAGACAGGATGAAATGAGGCCCTCCTTTTCCTCAGTCCAAGGTCTCTATTTCTTTCTCTATTTCTTCCCTGCACTTTCTCCTCCACCCACACCTCCAGGGAACATTTGTCTCCATAGCTTATACAAAGTAAACCTAATCATTGACAGTATACTTCTTTTGGAAAGTAATAGCCATTCATCAGTTACAAACAGCATCATACACGACACATAAGCTATCCAACCCACTGTAGGCAGTGGGGAAGAAAGTAGACCTGTGCATTGTCTCTGGCACAGTCATAGCCTCATGACTTCCCATGAGGAAATATTAACAGCTGAATAAAAAGGCGCTTATTTCTCATAAAGTTATTTTTATTTTTGGATTAGTGTACCTTTCTCTGCACTCTGTAGCAGCCTCAATTTAAGAAGACATAATACAATGTCAATTGCTTAATAAAACTTAAAAATTCAATCATAAATATCTCCATTTGGCTCACTCTGTTCACATAATGACAAGGTATTCATTTTGCAGCAACATGGTTTTATTTTATCTTTTTTTTTTTTTTTGGTAGTACTGGGGATTCAACCCAGGGAAACAATCATGCTAGGCAAGTGCTGTACAGCTTGTATCCCAAGCCCAACAACATAATTTTAAAAATTCACCAGAGTAGCCAGAATTAGGTTCAAAGACAAATTCCAGGTATCACATTTGTAAACACTGCTCACCACTTTCCAAAATGATTTTCAAGTTTTAGTAATTTCTCTAAGGCACTGATTATACTGGGATGAGGTTGGGCTCCTGCTAAGTCTTGGCTTGTTGAGTTCTCTGGTGAGTTGGTTGTCCAGGTCAGCTAATGCTACTTAGCATCCAAAGTCCAGGAACACTGGCTGTAGTGAAAACCATGTTTATGTTCTTTATTCAAGCAGTAGATATAAATTTCCTGAAAATATTTGAAAACATCCTCCAAAGCCTCATGTACCCATAAATACTGTGTACTGGTAGAGGTGGGGCCTAAGGCTTGGTCTGGAGGGGTGTGTGCCGGTCCTGCCCTTCTCTGACATGGTACTGTTCTGCCATGGTGTGAGGAGCTGTGTCTCCAGCTCTGGCCCCCACCATGTGGTTCTGCCATTTCACGCTGCCTGCCCACTCATGAATATACTGTGACCTTCTGAAATTGTAAGCTAAAATAAATCTTTCATCTCTAAAGTTATGGAGGTCAGGTATTCTCTCCCAGCAATGAGAAAGTAACTAAGACAGTATCTCGTTTAATTTAATCTGCAGTAGAAATGCTCATAAATACACCCCATCCTATAATTGGCCTAAAATACAAGCACATCAATGTTGTTGTGTGAATTCGTCAAACGGCATGTACGTAAATACAGTAGGAAAATTATCCAATGGAAACCACTTAATAACATGCACTACTACATTAGGAGAGCAATTACGCAGGTGTGTAGGTGAGGTAAGCCCTTGTGTCTTTGACAGCGTTACCTAGATCTCGCGTTACCTAGAAATAGTTACTGTCTTCAGAAAGAACTATTACTGAGAACACAGCTATGAAAAATAAATTAAGTACATTTGGAGATTTACAGATTATTTTTCTCTCTTTTAACTAATTGTCTATAACTTTTATTTTAAATTCATTTGGCTGTATTTTCAGACTAATTAAGATGAATAATTAGTTTTTAAAAATTCCTTTAACAATAAAAACATTTACATTTAAGAATCGGTCACTTAGTATAGGAATTACTTCATGTGTTTAATCTCATCACCAATGTAATGTTAGTTAATGTAAATTTCATTGTTAATGTTAATTTTATTTTAACTTTCTTTTTGACTGAATAATTATTTAGGCAAATAGTTGCCTTTTTCCCCAAATTTCAAAGTGGTTAGGGCTAGGGGTGTAGCTCAGTGGTTGCCATGGTTTGGATCTGGAGTGTCCCCCAAAAGCCTCATGTACCTATGGATACTCAGTAGTGTGGGGAGGTGGGGCCTGGCTGGAAGGGGTGGATGCTTGGGGCTTGAGCTGGAGGGCGTGTGCTGGTCTGCCCTTCTTCCCTGGCCTCTCTGTTCCATCATGCTGCTGGGGGATCTCTGTCTCCTGGAGCCCTCCAGCACTGGCTCTAGCTGCGGCCCCACCATGTGGTTCCATCATTTTCCAGCTGCCTACCTGTGAGTGGACTGAGAACTGAACTGTGAGCTAAAAGAAAACTGTTCCTCCCCTAATTTGTGCATATCAGGTGTTGAGTCACAGAGACAAAAAAGTAACTAAGGCAGTGGTTAAAGAGATTGCAGTACACGGATGTTCACAGAGACAGCTCGGGGCAAGCAAGAGCCAGGCAGGCTCTGGGCAGCGGTGCCTCATGGGGAACAGCAACTGAATGTGGACCACGAAGATCCTCAGGAGCCACGAGGCAAAATGTCATCGTGTAGTTTCTTTGCGTGAACTTACCAGGAGGAGCACAAGCAGCAGCACCCCGGTACTTCAGTTAGTGTCTCAGGAGTTTTCTGAGCGGTTCTCAGAGAGGTGGCAGACCCCACCTGCTAAGAAAAAGGAAAACTGGGACGCATGGTAAAGGTGACGCAAGCATGTTAGGTAAGAGAAATGAAAACCCGCTTTCTTCCAGTGGAGGAACGAGGATGGAGTGCAAGTATTTGGGTGTACCCGAGGGGCCCCTCCTCTGTCCTCTTGTTCTTTCCTGTGTTGCCCCGCATCAAAGGAGAAGACCCATCCTGTCAATTAGTGATGGTGCAAAGGACCTGGGAGAGCAGCAGAGCAGCACCGCTGCAGGTGACAACAGGAAAAGCATAGTGTGGACTCCCAGAAAGCAGATGCAGAAGAAAGAAAGGCACCAAGCTGGCATGGTGGCACACGCCTGTAATCCCAGCACTCAGGAGGCTGAATTAGGAGGGTTGCTGTGAGTCCAAGGCCAGCCTGGCCTGGGCTCCGTAGTGAGTTCAGGACCAGCCTAAGCTACAGAGAAAGACCCTGTCTCAAAAAAGAAAAAAAGAAAGAAAGAAAATAAAACAAAGGAAGAAAGGCATCACAACTGCAAAGAGCAAGAAAAAGGAGGAAGAGAGGTGATGAAGGGAGATAGAAAGGAAGAGGAGGGGAGGGAAGGAAGGGCACGAAGATGACGAATATGTCGGTCTGAGCACAGTTCTCCTCTGCCTATAAGCGGTGTGTTGTAACAACACACCCCTTTCAAAGTCTTCTGTCTTTTCGTGCACAGTCAACACACTGCAAGATGTGTTCTCAGGTGGCTCTGTCCGGGTGGCATTTTCAGTAGCCACTGACCTTGCCGGGTCCGGGAGGCACTGTAAACGCATGGGACGTAAAGCAGGTTCTCACAGGATTACTGCACGGGTCAGTTATGTGTGAGGTCATCATTTCTTTCATATTTACTCATCCCTGATGCGGCTTATGTGAAATAATTACTGTTATAAAATTACTGAATATCAGCCTATAATTGTAAAAAAATATGCCACATTGTTGACATTCTGAATGTTTCTAAGAAAGGGCACCCAGGTATTTCTTTGTCATAATGTCTGCGTTTCACACACAATTTCTTCATCTTTGCTTAAAAGGGATGTTGATGTTTCTTTATCTAAAAGATGAGAACAGAATAAAAAGGGGGACGCTAACTGGCTCACTGGCTCAGTGCATGCTCTTTCCAGGATGCTCTGCCACTGCTGTTAACTTAGAGGAAACACACTTCTCTTGTTCTGCCATGGTAGGTGTGATGATTCCCTGCTCAGATGCCCTACCAAGAAAAGACTGGAGCTACTTCCTGGCAAAAGGCAGCACCCAGCAGTCATAGGCCCCCACAAAGTGGGAAATTAAGCTCCTTCCTTGAGTCTCTACACTGTTTTTTTACATGTTTATGCCACTTGAATTCCTACCAGCCACACTGTGGTTTTAATTTCTCTACCGAGAAATACGAGGCAAGCCAGAGAGGCAGGTCTGAACATACTCCAGCAGGGGACTTCAGCTATGTGGAGAGGGCGCCACTCAAAGAAGTGCCCATACAGGTCAGCAGAAAACTGGACTCCCAGCTGGCCTTGCACACTGCCCCAGATGAGTGGACAGGAAAGACACTGAGATAGCCAAAGACTAGACTGAGGGTCAGATGGCAAGAGACTGACCTTTCAGTTGTCGGGGACAAATACATGCAATCTTTAATTTGGCTTTGGATGGCCTCAGTGTTGTTGCTGTCCTCCTCTTTCATTCTTCTCCCTCAGGCATTTTCTCTTCCTCCTCTTTTTTCTTCCCTCTTTCTCATACTTGGGCCTTTCCAACCAGGCACAGATGAGAGCAGTGTTCAAATGTATTGGTAGAGAACACGAGCCAACCAAGGCTCGAAACAAATGGCGTGATTTGGATGTGGAACATGTTATGAAATGCCTATGGAACCATGTGCTATTAAGACATGGGGCTGGGTCAGCAGGGGTGGGTTAGATTACAGGCATGTGTGGATTAGGGGCATGTAGTAGATTATGGGCACATGGCACATTGCTGAGTGTGTGATCTGGAAAGGGAAGATCACTGAGGTTTGACCCAATGGGTGAGATTACTGGGACAGGGCCTGGAAGGGTATATGCTAGCTCTGCCCTTCATCCCTCCCTTGGCTTCCTGACTACTGGGCTGCGAGCAGCTTTTCTCCAGCTATGCCTTTACCCTGTACTTCCACCATTGCCAGCCACCCATGAGAGGATTGGGATCTCTAAAATTATGAGCTAAAATAAATCATTTCTCTCTTATGGTGTGGATGTTAGGTATTCTGTCTCAGCAACAGGAAAGTAACTAAGGCAGCCAAAAAGCACCATTCTAGGTTCCTGTAGGTGAACTCCCCCAAAAATTGTATACAAAAGACTCTAACACAGTTTTCTTCCAGAGTAAAAAATAGTTCAGACTCTAAAACATCACTCTCCAAATTCCAATACCTCTCTTCAGCATCCACAGATATCCTCTCAATTTCCTCTTCCCCTCAAGAAATAAGGGAAACATTTCTACCATCCAACCTATTAATTCATTTATATCAGCATTTATCTCTAATTTCTCCTTCCCTCTCTTTCAGAACCTATTTCTCTCCATTATCCAGCTGTACTTCATTTTATATCCTCAAAACTTAAGCTTTTTAGTCTTTTACATAAATGCACTGATTTCCAGGGATATTTGAAAGAAACTTGTGAAGTTCTCAAAAAAAAAAAAAAACCTCTGGGATTGTTACATGGTTGGATATATAAATATTATAGTAATAGATAATGGCTCTCTCCTTGCATAATAAGGCTTAGGACTAACTCAAGCACTCTGAGCAGCTGAGTAGTTGTAAGAGAAATACAGAACCTAAGAAACAACCAAACAAGAGAACTTCCCTCAGGGAGGCATACAACAATGATAGAGAAACCCATAGTAGCCCAGAGAGCTTCTACCCTTGCTGATCTTTAAGTGTTACTATAAAAGCAGCAGCAACATAAAGAACAAGCCAACAAGATGTCCCACAAAAACCCTAAGCTAGCTCCAAAGGCTGGCCAAATGAGGGTGGAAGAGGTATTAAAGACCTAAAGCTTCTAAAGTAAATAACCAAACTACCACAGGAGTATAAGACAGAAGAAATAACACAACACCCAGTCAGACAAGTGAGGAAACAAAGAGGATGTTAGCTGAAGTATACAGGTCAAAGACATGAATGTCAAATTCACTGAAGAGTTCAAAACCATGGAAAGTTAAGAGCAGAGCTCCTGGATATGAAAACATTAACGTAAGGCATGGAGCATAGAGTGATCCCGTATTAGGATACTTGCTGTGCTACCGTCTCCGACTGGTGTTCTTTTTATCTCATGTCTAAGCAGCTATTCGACCCTCCAGCTCTACATGTGCAAGTGGCCATTTGGACTCTCTCTTTAAACTCTATAGTATGTCCTAATAAATTCATATATATATATATATATATATATATATATATATATATATATATACACATTCTCATATATGTAATAGAAATTATAAACATCATAAATTCCCAAATATAATATATTTTCATGTGTTTTTCCAAGAACCCTAACTAACTAATACAGATTTTGATACCTGGAGAATCAGAATCATAACAACAAATTTCTCTAAGACTTAGTGGCTCCTGGAGTTGGCTTTGGTCTTACTTTCTCATTGCAAGGACAGAATACAATTTAGGCAGAACAGATTTATTTTATCACATAGTTTTAAAAGGTCTCAGTTCATTTATGGGCAGCTGGTGGTGGTAGAAACATATGGCAGAGCCAGAGCCAGAGATTCTCACAGCATGGCAGAACAGAACCAAGTCAGAAAAAGGACAGAACCAGCACAAACCCCTCCAGGTCAAGCCCCAAGCATCTGCCTCTTCCAGCCATGCCCCCCTCCCAACAGTATAAAGTATCCATAAGTACATGAGGCTCTTGGGGGTCACTTTAGATCCAAACCACAACATTTCACCGTGGCTCCCAAAACTCACATTCATTTCCTTATGCAAAACGTGTTTAGTCCTTCTCTAAGAGTTGACAAAGTCTTAACAGTTCAAGCATTATCAAAGAGTCTAAGTCCAAGGTCTCCTCTGAGATTCAAGGCAAGCAATCTCCTATGAAAACAGAGAGTTAAGCACTTTCAACTTACAATGGCACAAGATAAATATTCCCATTCCAAAAGAGATGAATGGAAGGATAAAAGATAATTGGGTCAAAAGTCCTAAACCCAGCAGGGCAAGTGTTAAATCCTGTAGGTCTGTGTCCTGGGTAATCCCAGGTGGCAGTGGCTCAAAGTGAACTCCAAAGGGCTTTGGAAACCCCAGCCCCTCAGCATTGATGCAGCTGAAACCTCCATCTTCTCTTCTTTGAGCTGAATCTGCTCACAACCTGCAGCTTTTCTCACCTGACAATCCATGCTCCTGGCTTCTCTAAATTTTGAGCTCTCCATTGTACCTTAAGCTTCTCTTTCACAACTTCATGCACTGCCTTCCCGGGGCACACCGCTTGACCTCCGGGCCTTTATCTGACTGATATCTGGGTAGAAGCCTCCGTGACTCCATAGCACTTCCACTTTGCAAGCCTGTAAAGCCAGGACCGTGTGGATGTTACCAACACTCACCACCAGCTTGAGCAGACTGGTCTGCTTGTACCATGGCTGCAGCAGCTTCAGAATGCCTAGATGGCTGAATTCTAGGGAGCTGAACTCCAGCATAACACGTCCCTCTTTTGACCTACAGAGAGCCCTGGAGTACTCTTTTCAGAACAAGATCTTTTGCCTTTACAACATTTAGTTGGTAAAGGATAGGGTCTTGCTGATTCCTGAGACACCCTCAAGGCCTCTTTTTTATAGTCTGGTTCCAAGCCCCTGGCTTCTTCAATGCTAATCACTTTAACAACTAAATGCCTTTTTACACCAGACTGTAAGCGTTTTACATCTGTTTTCTCTGCCACTTTCTCCTGCCTTTTGCCATAGAGTTGGCTAAAAGCAACAAACAGTACTCATGTAACAGTTGAACATTGGGCTATTTTGAAATTCCCTCCACTGCCCTTAATCTCAGTTTCAGGAAAAGTCCTTAGACAAGGGCAAGATGACAACAAACTTTCTGGTAGAGAGTAGCACGTGTGGTTTTTAGACCACTTGCCTATACAGTTCTCCTTCCCATCTGAAACTTCTTGAGCCTGGCCTCCCCAATCCATACTTCTATCAGTATTCTGGTCTTCTGAGCTCCAACCACAATCTCCCATCAAGCTTGGCTCAGAACATTTTAAGCCTTCTCTAGCTGGTATCTTCAAATCTTTCCAGACTCCTTCCACAAACCAGTTCCAGAGGCCTCCAAATCACTTGGTTGATAAGGTCACAGCAACAACCCCACTTCTCTGGTACCCATTTCTGCCATAGTTACATTTTTTTTTTTTTTTTTTGCTGTCTCAAATATCTGACATGCACAAATTAGGGGAGGAAAGTTTATTTTAACTCATAGTTTCAGAAGGTCACAGTCTACTCATACATGGCTGGCAACAGTGGAAGCATAAGGTAGAGGCAGAAGTGGAGGCAGCTCCTCACAGCATTGCAAACAGGAAGCCAAGCTCCAGAAAGAAGGGAGAAAGTAGTATATATCCTTGCAAGTTCTGTCCCAATGATCCTACCCTTCTGGGTCTAGCTTCAGTGTTCTGCCCTTGTAGGTTTAAGCCCCTAATCTTCCACACACCAGTAAGCTATTATCTACCACATGCCTGTCTTCTACCACGCAACTATAATCTACCACATGCCCATAATCCACCCCTCCAGACCAGGTCCCCATCTCCCAACAGCACATGGTTCCATAGATAATCCATAACATCCAAATACATGAAGTGTTGGGGGACATTCCAGATCCAAACCACAGTAGGTTTCTAGTTTGATGAGACCTAAAGTTACCGTGCTCTCTCCTAACAGAATAGTCAATAGCTCATGGTGTAAATTGTTTAAATTAGACCCTTTTGATTACCCTAAATCTCCACTTGTAATATGTGAGGATAATTTGGTGATTCAATATATAATACATTTGAGTACTTTTGAAAAAGTTGAAAATATCACGGTGCTGATTATCTCCTCTTTGTATCACTGGACACAGTAGAAAGGAAAGAAATGAACTCCTGACACTCATCAACTGCTTAAAAGTCTTCTTGGTGTGTTGATATGAGAACAAAGAGCCCAAGGATTGGGATTCCTGGCTTCAGACACTCATAACCAATCTGACAATTTCTATGTGTGTCCTGAAGGAGAATTGCCCCACTTTAGGCATAGAGTTGAAGTTGCTGAAAATCAAGGACAACCCTCATAATATGATTAACTGAAGTACAGAGCCAAATTAATGTTCAGCCTCAAAGAGTATTTGCAGTTAAAATAAGGAAGCCGATTGAAAGAGAATGGGATCTTGTTCATTGGAATGGAGATGTGTGGGAGGAACAGGAAGAGGCTGGAGAATGCCTAAATTCTAAAAAGATTATTTTGACAGAGGAAGAGATTTTCCTATCCTCAGCAGCAGAGGCATCCCCACACCTCCTCTGTATGGTATGGGCTTTTCATCTTGTAGCCAAGAAAATTAATCCTGTGCTGCCTACAGAAACCATTAGGACACTCCCTGATGCCATTACGATGCAAGACAATGCTGATGCTCCTCAAGACACCCTTGCCACATACCTTTGCCTTTAGGCCTATAATGAAGCTTAAGTCTCAGAAAATGCCCTAGGGTGAGATCCACTGTAGAACTCACAAGGAGTCACAATACACTCCCAAAGAGCTAACTGAGTTTTCTAATTCTTACAAGCAAAGTTCCAGGGAATAATTGTGGGATTAGATTTTAAAAGTGTGGGATAATGGTAGGAGACATCAAAACTTGGATTAGGCTGGGTTTCTTGATATGGGCCCACTGAGCAGAGTCTGGACTTAATGTCACATCTTATGAAGTTAGAAAAGCTATTAGTAGGCGGCTGGGACCGAACTGGGAGAGAACCAGGCAGCGCTGCTTCCGAGGCGGCAGGTAGGCCTCTGGCGCAACCTCCCCGACCCGTGCCTCGGGCGGCTAGCAGCAGGCCGGGCCACTCCTGAGGCAGCTGGTTGGTTTGGCAGACATTTTCCATGCCCCTCGCCTCTGGGAACTGTGGCTGAGACTGAACTGGAAGAAAGAACCAGCCAGGGCTGCTTTGGAGGCAGCTGGTTGGTTTGGCAGACATTTTCCAAGCTCCTCGCCTCGGGCTTCGTGTCTGAGGCCTGGCTCGGTGAGAACTAGGCCGGGATATCCCCACCGCCCCTAGTGGTGACTGCGTTCTCCAAGAGCTGGACAGAACCGTACTGGGGACAAAAACATAGGTGAATCCAGGGACAGACGACCAAAGACAATAGAACCATGAGGAAATGTGGAAATGAACCTCCTTCGGAGAGTCTTGAAATACCAGAAGAGCATACTAGGATTTCTGAAAATGCAGAAATTAAAGATGAAAATGGCGCAAATGATGGTAACTTCTGGGCCCAGATGTACATCGAATTGAAGCAGGAATTAAAGCAAGATTTAAAGCAGGAATTAAAGCAGAAGTTACAGCAAGAAATGATGCAGGAAATGAAGATCATAGATCAGGAGAGAAGCCAAGACCTAGTTAATCTAAAAGCAAGCACTGAGAAGCAAGTAGAGGAGATCAAAGAAGAAATGAACTGGAAAATAATGAAGAGCATACAAGAAATAAGAGAAGAACACAACAGAGACATAAAAAAGTAGATATACAGAAAGTGAAAAACACACAGGTCACAATAAGCAAGGATATCGAACAATTTCAAAATAGATTATCAGACCTAGAAGACAAAATGATGGAACGGGAAAAGAAAGACGATAAGGATCACAAAGTAAAAAAAGAAGAAAGTGAATCATTACAATGGTTGATAGACGATTCAAAAAGAAACAACCTGAGAATTATGGGAATTCAAGAGAAGACCGAGGACAAAAATGAAAGGATTAAAAGTCATATTCGAGGAAATTATGGAAGAAAATTTCCCAAATCTAAGAAGAGAAATGAATATTGAACTACTGCAGGCATTTAGAACACCAAACAATATTGATCAGAAGAGAACCTCATCTCAACACATCATAATTAAAGTACTAGAAACCCAACACAAAGAGAGAATACTAAAAGTGGTAAGAGAAAGCAGAAGGTGACCTACAATGGTAAGCCCATCAGGATAACTGCAGACTTCTCAACCCAGACTCTAAAAGCCCGGAGATCATGGAGCAATATCATTCAAACATTAAAAGAACACAAATTTCAACCAAGACTACTATATACAGCAAAACTATCTTTTAAACTAGAGGGAGAAATTAAAATCCTCCACGATATAGAAAGTTTAAAGAAACTTGCAGCCACTAAGCCATCACTGCAGAGAATTCTCAAAGGAAACATGGATAGTGAAAGAGAAGCCAATGACACAAGAGACCCCAGAGAAAATGAAAAAGAGACAAAAGTCAGAGGAGAATGAGCTGAGAAAAAAGTAAAGCCAGTAAACAACAGGGAAACATTATAATGTTGGCAAGATACACCAAACATACCTCAATAATTACCCTAAACGTGAACAGCCTCAACTCACCTATCAAAAGACATAGACTAGCTGACTGGATCAAAAAACAGAAATCCACAATTTGCTGCCTACAAGAGACACACTTCACCCACAAGGAAACTCATAGACTGAAAATAAGGGGTTGGAATTCAGTATTTCATGCAACAGGACCCAGAAAACAAGCAGAGGTAGCTATATTAATCTCAGACTCATCAAATTTTGAAAGAAAATAGGTGAAGAGAGACAAAGATGGACACTACATACTGTTTAAAGGAACATTAGAACAGGAAGAAATCACAATTATCAATATATATGAACCCAACTCTGCAGCACCCAATTATGTAAACCAAAAATTACTAGATTTGAAAGGACACATAGGCCCCAACACAATTATAGTAGGTGACTTTAATACCCCACTAGCACAAATAGATAGATCAACCAAACAAAATATCCACAAAGATACACAACTGCTGAAAGATACTATAGAAAACTTGGACATAACAGACTTTACAGAGTCTTCCACCCAACATCAACTGACTACACATTTTTCTCAGCAGCACATGGAACGTTTTCTAAAACAGACCACGTCCTAGGACATAAGTCATGCTTAAACAAGTACAAAGGGATAGAAATAGTTCCCTCCATACTTTCAGACCATAGAGGAATAAGACTGGAACTTAACAGCAGCAGAAACAGAAGAAAATACACAAACACATGGAAACTTAATAACTTACTACTGACCAAACAATGGATCATGGAAGAAATCAGAGATGAAATCTAAAACTTCATAGAGCAAAATGATGATGGAAGTACATCGTATAAAAATCTGTGGGACGCAATGAAAGCAGTCCTTAGAGGAAAATTCATAGCCATAAATGCACACATCAAAAGAACAGAACAGTCACAAATAAATTCACTAATGATGTACCGCAAGGACCTAGAGAAACAAGAACAACGTTACCCAAAAGGCTGTAGAAGAGAAGAAATTATAAAGATCAGATCTGAAATAAATGAGATTGAAATTAAAAAGACAATAAAAAAGATCAATGAGTCAAAGAGCTGATTCTTTGAAAGAATTAATAAAATTGACACACCTCTTGCCAACTTCATCAAGAAAAGGAAAGAAAAGGCACAGATTAACACACTTAGAAACAAAAAGGGTGAGGTTACAACAGACTGCAGAAATCCAGAATATTACAAGAAATTACTTTGAACACCTATATTCTAACAAATTTGAGAACTGGAAAGAAATGGATGACTTTCTAGATACATATAAAATACCAAAATTAAATGAGGAAGATATAAAAATCTTGAATAACCCCATCACGCACACAGAAATTGAAGCAGTAATAAAAGCTCTACCTACAAACGAAAGTCCAGGCCCAGATGGATTCACAGCAGAATTTTTTCAGAATTTTTTTTCAAACTATTTCATAAAGGAGAAAGTGAAGGAACACTACTAAACTCATTTCTTGAGGCTAGCACCACACTAGTCCCAAAACCAGACAAAGACTTAACCAGGAAGGAAAATTACAGACCAATATCCTTAATGAATATAGATGCAAAAATCCTCAATAAGATTCTGGCAAACAGAATCCAACAAGTAATCTGAAAAAACATACATCATGATCAAGTGGGCCTCATCCCTGAGATGCAAGGTTGGTTCAACATACATAAATCAATCAATGTAATACACCATATCAACAAAAGCGAAAACAAAAACCACATGATCATCTCTATTGATGCAGAAAAAGCCTTTGACATAATCCAGCACCCCTACATGATAAAAACACTGAGAAAAATAGGTATAGAAGGGCTCTACCTAAAACTCACAGAAGCCATATATGCTAAACCTACTGCAAATATCATAGTAAATGGAGAAAAGTTGAAATCGTTCCCTCTCAAATCAGGAACAAGACAAGGCTGCCCACTCTCACCACTTCTACTCAACATAGTTCTTGAAACACTGGCCATAGCAATCAGACAAGAAAATGAAATAAAGGGAGTCTGCATTGGAAAGGAGGAGGTCAAACTTTCCTTATTTGCAAATGATATGATTATCTACATAGAAGACCTTAAAAACTCCACTACGAAACTCCTGGAAATAATAAAAATATTTAGCCAAGTCACAGGCTACAAAATTAAAACTAAAAAATCAATAGTTTTTCTCTATACTAATAATGAACTTATTGAGCAAGAACTCAGAAAAACAATTCCATTCTCAATAGCTCAGCAAAAAATTAAATACCTAGGTGTGTACCTAACTAAGAAAGTGAAAGACCTATATAAAGAAAACTACATTACATTGAAGAAAGAAGTTATAGGAGACACTAGAAAATGGAAAGGTATCCCCTGCTCTTGGATAGGCAAAATAAATACAGGCCAAATGACTATACTACCAAAACTGATATATAGATTCAATGCAATTCCTATCAAAATATCTACAAGTTTCTTCAAAGAACTTGAAACAACAATTCTTAAATTCGTATGGAACCAAAAGAGACCAAGAATAGCCAAAGCAATCCTGAGCAACAAGACCAAAGCAGGAGGCATTACAGTTCTAGACATCAGGCTACACTACAAAGCCATAGTTGTAAAAACAATTTAGTACTGGCACAAAAATAGACAGAAAGATCAGTGGAACAGAATTGAAGATGCAGAGACAAACCCAAATACCCTCAAGTACTTAATCTTCGACCAAAGGGCCAAATGCATTCAACGGAAAAAGGACAGCCTGTTCAACAAATGGTGCTGGGAAAACTGGACATCCACATGCAGAAGAATGAATCTAGCCACACAACTATCACCATGCACCAAAAGCAAATCAAAGTGGATCAAAGATGTAGACGTTGAAAATGAAACACTAAACCTTCTAGAATACAAATTAGGCAAATTTCTAAAAGACATAGGGGTAGGCAAAGACTTTCTTGACAAGACACCAAGAGCAAAAGAAATTATCCCCATTATCAACACATGGGATCTTGTCAAATTAAAAAGTTTCTGCACAGCAAAGGAAACTATTAACATTGTAAAAAGAGAACCAACAGAGTGGGAAAAATATATACTACCAACATCTCAGATAAGAAGCTTATAACTAGAATATACAAGGAACTGAAGAAATGTAAGCCTACCAAAATAAAGAATCCTATTGAAAAGAGGGCAAATGAAATGAAGAGACAGTTCATTCACAAAGAAATGCAAAAGCCCAATAGATACATGAAAAGATGTTCAACATCCCTAGCCATAAGAGAAATGCAAATCAAAATAATGCTAAGATACCATCTCACCCCAGTGAGACTAGCCTATATCAACAAGTCAAATAATAATCAGTGCTGGCTTGGCTGCGGGAGAAAGGAACCCTTCTGCACTGCTGGTGGGAATGTAAATTTTTACAACCCCTTTGGAAAGCAGTATGGAGAGCCCTCAAAAGACTAGAAATAAATATCCCCTTCAATCCAGTGACACCCCTCCTGGGAATATATCCAAAAGAGGTCAAAACAACACACGACAGAGATATTTTATACCCATGTTCATTGCAGCACAACTAACAATAGCTAAAATATGGAAGTCACCAAAATACCCATCAACAGACCAGTGGATACACAAATTGTGGTATTTATACACAATGGAATACTATACATCAATAAAGTCCAACAGTGTGGAGGCTTTTACAGGCAAATGGAAGAAACTTGAGAACGTCATCCTTAGTGAAGTGAGTCAGAAGCAGAAGGTGAAACATCGAATGGTCTCGTTGATATGAGAGTCCCAGAGCACGACTCCTATGGAACTTAAAATGAAAAACAAAGTGAAACATGGGGGTCGGGTAGGGGAAGATGGAGGGATGAGAGGGTAGGGGGAGGGACAAAAAGAGAGTGGGAAAGCCCTTGTCATCTTGACAAGATACATATGTGCATAAAAGGCTCAACTCCATTATAAACCTTAAATTTTGCACACACACACACACACATATATATATATCAATAAAACGGGAAAAAATAAAAATAGATACAATGAAACTTTTAAAAAGAGAAGGTATTAATAGTTTATTTGATTGTTTGGAAAAAATATGGGTCAAGAGTTGGTCCACGGTAAGTGAACTGAAGATGCCTGATATTCCTTGGTTTACTGTTGAGGGTGATATTCAAAGGCTCAGAGAAATGGGAATGCTGGAGTGGATTTTCTGAATCAAACCTTCTCCTCCATATGGGAGGGTCCAGAGGAGGTACACCTTACTATTTTCTTAAGAAATAGATTGTTGAGGGGAGCACCATCATCTTTAAAGTGCCCTGTCGTTGTTCTTTTCTGTATGCCAGACCTGACTGTGGAGATGGCATTCACTCAGTTGGGACAATTAGATGCTGTGGGTGTGATAGAATTTTGGAATGGCAGGGGCCAAGTGGCAGCATTTACTTGTCAAAGACCAGGTGGGCATACTTATCATAATGTACAGCAGAGGCAAAGCAGTGACCAAAAGGGTCTGACACATAGAGACCTATGGGGTTGGCTAATCACTTACGGTGTTTCCAGAAGTAAGGCAGATGAGAAACCAAAGCTAAATTCTTCTTGAATCTGAACAGATAAAAGTTTCTAGGACAACTGAACAAAAACCTACTTCAAATGCTAGGAACAGAGAAACATTACCCCTGAATTAATTCCCAGACTTGAGTCAGTTTACAGACCCAGCACTCCTTAAATGAAGGGGAGGCTCTACCAAATGCACTACTGAAAAGCTACAGTGTCAATATTTCTCCCATCTTTCCCCAAAAGATCTATGACCTTTTCCTAGAGCACCTGTCCTTTGGGGAAAAGGAAATGATCAGACAGTTTAGAGGACTACTGGCACTGACTTTGAGCTAACTCTAATTCAAGGAGATGTGAAACATCATATTCGACCTCCAAAAAGAGTAGGGGCCTTTGGAGGCCAGGTGAGCAATGCAGTATTAGGCCCAGTCCAACTCACAGTAGTTCTCAGAGGTCCCCAAATTCATACTGTAATCATTTCACCACTTCCAGAATACTTACTACTAGGCATAATTCTCATATTGGTTTTCTAGCTTGTGATCTGAGAGCTATTATGGTGGGAAATGTCACATGGAAGCCATTCAAGTTGCCTCTGCCTAAGAAAATAGTATATTGGAAACAATATTGCTTCCCTGGAGGGGCTGTAGGAATTAGTGCCACCATCAAAGACTTGAAGGACACTGGGTGGTGAGTCCCACCACATTCCCATTCAGATCTTTCTATTTGGCTGGTGCAAAAGAGAGATGGATTTTGGAGGATGATGCTAAATTATCATAAACTTATCCAAATGGTGACTCCATTTGCAGCGATTGTATCAGATGTAATTTCTGTGCCTGAGCAGATTAACGTATCTTTCAGTGCTTGCTATGAAGCTATTGAATTGGCAAATGTCTTTTTTTCCATACTTATCCATAAAGCCCAGATGCAACTTGCTTTCAGCTGCCAAGGTCAGCAGAATATCTTTTCTGTGCTTCCTTAGGGATGTATCAACTCTCTGGCCCCAGATCACAGCTTACTCCAAGGAAAAGCCTCCCAATTTCTATCGAGTAAGCTTGCTCTTCCACCAGGTGTAATACTGGTTCACTACACTGAGGACATTGTGCTAAGAGCAGGCTCTGGCATCCGGTCCAGGCTGCCGTGCAGACTGCTCAGCCACTTGGACCATATGACTCAGCAGATCCAACACTGCTTGAGGTGTCAGTGGCAGACAGAGATGCCTTTTGAAGCCTCTGGCAGACCGCCCTAAGCGAATAACAGTGGAGGTCCTTGGGATTTTGCAGCAAGGTCCTGCTGTCATCTGCAGGTAACTGTTCTTTCTTTGAGAAACAACTGGGCCTCCTGGGCCTCAGAGGAAGCTGAATGCTTGACCACATGACACCAGCTTGCCGTGCAACCTGAGCTGCCCCTTATGAACTGAGTGCAGTCTGACCCACCAAGTCATAAAGTTGGATATGTGTAACAGCAGCCCATCATTAAGTAGAAGGGGAATATACTTGATCACAGTGAAGCAGGTATAAAAGGCACAAGTAAATTACATGAAGTGGCCCAGATTCCCATGGTGCCTACTCTTGCTGTCCTCCCTCTGTCCTCCAGCATGTACTTATGGCTTTAAGGTACGTACTCTATGATTAGCTGACAGAAGAAAGTACTAGGGCCTGGTTCACAGATGGTTCTGCACATTATACTGACACCACACAGGCGTGGACAGCTGCACTGTGACTGTCACTTTCTAGGACACCCCTAAAGAACAGTGGTGAAGGAAAACCTTAACAATGAGTAGAACTTTGGACTGGGCCTCTGATTGTGCATTTTGCTGTTTCATAGACTGTAGCCAAATGGTCTGGCTGTATGGTGTGCGTCATGGAAGGAACATGACTGGAAGATGGTGAAAAAGATATTTGGAGTGAGGTATGTAAGTAGATCTCTCCTTATGAGTGAAGGATGTAAAGATATTTGTATCTCAGGTAAATGTTCACCAAAAGATGACCTCAGCAGAAGAGATCAAGTGGATGAGATGAACAGTTCTGTAGAGAACACTCAACCTCTTTTTCAACCACCTCTGCCATTGCCTAATGAGCAAAGTGGCAACGGTGGCAGTGATGGAGGTTACACATGGGCTCAACCACACGGACTTCCCCTCACTAAGGTTAACCTGGTTATAGCCACTGCTGAATGCCCACTCTGCCAGCTGGAGCAACCAATGCTGGGTCCCTGATATAGCACCATTCCTCAGGATCATCAGCCTGTAACCTAGTAGCAAGTTGATTGTATTGGACTATTTCCATAATAGAAAGGACAGTGTTTTGTTATTCCAGTTATGGATTTGCCTTTCCTGTCCAGAACTACCATTCATGGACTTATGGAACACATCATTCATTGTTGCGGTATTCTACACAACACTATTTTTGACTAAGGAACACATTTCACAGCCACAGGAGTGTGGCAGTGGGCTAATGCTTATGGAATTCACTAGTGTTAGCATGTTCCTCACCATCTAGAAGTAGCTAAATTGGCAGAACAGTGGAATGGGCTTTTGACAACACAATTACAGTACCAGCTAGGTGGTAATACCTTGCAGGATCAGAGGAAAGTTATTCAGAAGGCTGTGTATGCTCTGAAAAATTGTTTGATGTATAGTGCTGTTTCTCTCATAGATAGGCTTCACTGGTCCACAAATCAGGAGGTGGAGATAGGGATGGTACTGCTCCTAGTGACCCACTAGCAAACTATTTTATTCCTCTTCCCAAAACCTTATGCTCTGCTGACCTAAAAGTCTTAGGTCCAGAAGTGGGTAAGATTTGTACTACGAGGCATAACACAAATTCCATTAAACTGGAAGCTAAGATACTCCCTGGTCATTTGGCCTCCTTGTGCCACTGAACCAACAAGCTGAAAAAGGAGTTACAGTATTGGCAGGAGGGATCAGTCCAGACTACCAAGGAGAAATTGGACTAGTATTCCATGGAGGTAAGGAGGAATATTTTTGAGGTACAAGAGACCTTTTAGGACATCTCCTAGTATTACCATAGCCCCCCTCCTTTTTTGAGACAGGATTTTTCTCTGTGGTCCTGGATAATGCTGAACTCACAATGTACCTGAGGCTGGCCTCAAACTCATGCAGTCCTCCTGTCTCAACCCCCAAGTCCTGGAATTCCAGGTATGTGCCACCATGCCTGTCTTATGTGATGATAGAAAACTGAACCCAGGGACTTGCACAAGCTAGGCAGGCATTCCAACTGCTGAGCTACACCCAGATCCTACAATGCTCTGTCGTTAAAATCAGTGGGAAACAACAGCAACCTAAGCCAGGCAGGAGCTTTCTGAACAGTTCAGCCTCGGGTTCTTTTCTTTTCTTTTCTTTTCTTTTTTAATGGCTTCTGCTTACATCATTGCCTATTATGGCTGTCATGCACTGTTTCTGATCTAGGCTTCAGGAGGCCTTTTCTCTGGGCAGCTTGCATTGAATTTGTAGTATACATTACCTGCAGCCTCATTTTTTTGGAGGCTGTCAATCCCCACTTCTTCTGACATATCATAATTAAAACCTCAGAAAGGTAACATAAAGAGAGAATATTAAAAGCAGCAAGGGAAAAATAGACATTATTCTACCAAGGCAAACCCATTTTAATTATCTCAGATTTTTCAATGCAAACTTTAAAGGCCAGGAGAGCCTGGAGCAAAATCTTTCCAAGTTTAAAAGGTAGCCAAGTGTCAACCCAGGTTGTTGTATACAGCAAAATTATCACTGAAATTAAAGGAGAAGAAAAAGTTTTTCATGATCAAGAATCCCTAAAGAAATTTGTGACCGCTAGCCCAGCACTGCGGAAAATACTGGAAGGAATCTTTGAGAGAGACAGAGACAAGCAACACCAAAGAACATAAAAGAAAGGAAACATCTAAAGAGAAAGTATATTAAAAAATTGGTTTTTGAGTCATTTGATTGATATCCTACTAAAACAGTACCAGCTGTCTCATAGAATCTGTGAAACTTCCTCCATAATTATCATTTTAATAGTATATTAGTTTGCAAAATATAATAATTATATTCTACATGGGGAATTGGCATAAAATCTTTAAAGAATATGCATGTATGAATTTATGGATGGATAAGTGATAAAATGTTAAACCAAATCTGGCAAAATGTTAGTGATTAGTGAAATGTGAGTAAATAATTGATGAAAGTTAAAAAATTCTGAAATAAGTATGCCATTATATCTATTGCTTTAATATGTAATATACTTTTGTGATATCGACTTAAGTTCATTTAACGTAGCAATTCTCTTAATCGGTCTTTGAGTAAGCTTATCCTAAGACAATTGATCGATGTAATGATAAACTGAATGTCTTTTGAATGTACAAACATTTACCTTTTAGTACTCAGTTAAGGAATTTGTAATTTAAGTTCTCTCTCCCTCTTTCTCCCATTTTTTAGCCTTATGAATTTCATTGTTATAGTCCTTTTCATATGTAGACTGGTGGATGAGGCCATGTTAAAGAATCTCAAGAAAAAGATAGTAAGATACAGACAAAAAGAACTTTGATAAATAGTCCCACTAAAAGACTCTGCTGGACCCAGAGAAGAGGTATAAAGATATGGCCACTGCAGCCCATTCTCAGGGTGGGAAGCTGAGCTAAAGAGTGGTGATTTAATGGTGAAGTGAGTCAGAGGTAGAGGATTAAATATGTTAAATATCACATGGCTTCTCTTATTTGGGAAACCCAGAATACAGGCATTCTATAGCACCATATGGATGTGATAGGGGAAGTTTTGCGGGGAGGGGAGGACGTGAGAGGGCCAAAAATGGGGAGGGATTGTAATGTTGATGTGATATATATGTGCACAAAACACACAAAATACTCAAGTTCATTGTAAAATCATGTATCACACACACACACACACACACACACACACACACACACATAAATGGTGGGGAACAAAAATGAAACAAAAAATAGAATTGTATATAAATACACAAAATGAATGCTTCAGCATTAGAACTTGTTAAATTTACATTACAATATTTATGTAACTGAATTATCAGGAGAAGAATAATCATCTCTCAAAGAGGAACTCTCTTCTAGGGAGGAATTTCTTGTGTTTCTCTTTCTAAATGGGATAGTTGAATTATGTTAGGCTTAATTAGGAATTTAGCTATTGTGTTTGGAGATTAAATATAGTTTAAGGAGTTGTGTCTGTTTGCCAAACTGACAAGAGGTGGGATTGACCACTTAAGGGACTATGTCAATTTAAAGAGACTAGGGAGCACACAGCTAACACGTAGACTGGAGCTTTGGGTGTGAATGAGTGACTTACAGGCCAGAAAATGAGAAAAGAAGGTCCACCCTGGGTATGGGTAGCCCAAGCCAAGAAAATGGCAACTTGGACTAAATAAAAAGGAAGAAGACAGCTTATTTCAGCATCTTCTGGGGGAGCCCTGGCCTCACCATCACCTCCAGACATTGGCTTGCCCCTGTCTCTGCACCACCGACCTTCATTGCAGACTTGCTCCACTCTTCAGGCTTCGTCATCTGCTCAGGATGTCAATCTGCATTACAGACACATGCCAGCTGCTCCATAGTCTTAAGCGGTGTTCTATCACATGCCAAACAGCTATAGGACCCTCCAGCTGTCTCATGTGCAGACAGCTATTCTGGACTCTTTCTTTAGACTCTGGAAGCTGACGTAATAATTTCATATACTACATTGGAGAAAGGACAGTCTCTTTAACGAATGGTGCTGGGAAAGCTGATTGTCTACAGAAGAATGACTCTAAACCTCTATCTCTTACTCTATACTAAAACCAAATCAAGTGGATTAACAAACTACACCTCAAAACAGAAACACTGAAACTGCTGGGAGATAAAATAGGCAAAACACTAGAAGACATAGGGACAGGAAAGGACTCCATGAAAAAAACTCCATTCACAAAAGAAATAACAACTATCAACAAATGGGACTACAACAAAATAAAATGCTTTTCACAGCAAAGGAAAAGAGAGTGGAGACAACTTACAAAATGGAAAAAAAGTTTTGCCAGCTATTCTTTGGACAGGGGATTAGAAACTAAAATGTACAAGGAACTAAAAAACAAAACCCTTCAAAATAAAGATCCAATAAAAAATAGGCAACTGAAAAGAATAGACACTTCTCAAAAGAAGAAGTACAAACAGCTATGAAACACATGAAAAAATGTTCAGTTTTGGTCATCAGAGAAGTACACATTGAAACAAAATTCCCATCTTACTTGAATGAACGCAGCGATCACTAAGAAGTTACAAAACTACAATTGTCAACAAGAATTTAGGGAAAAAGGGACATTTCTACGTTGTGGGTGGGACTGCAACTTGGTACAGCTACTATGGAGGTCAGCTTGGAACTATTTGAGAAAACTGAAAACGGAAATTCCACTTGATCTATCCATACCTCTCTTGGACATCTTTCTGAAAGAGCTGAAGACATCATATTACAGAGGTAAGTGCACATCCTTGTTTATAGCACACAACTTGTGGTAGTTAACTACTGGAAGCAGCCTACGTGTCCATCAGATGGACACATAAAGAACATGGAGTATTATTCTGCCTTGAAGACAGTTATATTTGGAAGCTAGAGGAATGGCTCAGCGGTTACAGCATTTGTCTAGCAAGCACTAAGTTAAGTGTTAAATACCCAAGTTTGATTCCCCAGCACCACATAAGCCAGGCGTGGTGGCACATGCCTATAATTCCAGCACTTGGGAGGCTGAGGCAGGAGGATTGCCGTGAGTCCAAGGCCAGCCTGAGCTCCATAGTTCCATAGTGAGTTCAGGACCAGCCTGGGCTATAGAGTGAGACCCTGTTTCAAAAAAATAAAATAAAATAAAAATAAAATTTTAAAAACACAAGAAAGTTATATTTGAAGGATTTGTAAGAAAATGGGTACACCTTGAGACTACAGCCCTTGATAAAATAAACCAAATATAAAAGGTCAAGTATGAAACCAAAATATAAATGACTAAAAGAGTAAAATGTAAGAGAGAAGACAGGAAATAAGGAGATGAGCTTTTTGGTTGGAAAGGGCACTTGAAAGAGGTGGGGAAAGGAAAGCAGGACAGAAAAAACAGAGGCCAAACATTGATACGCATGTGTGTCAACTCCCCAAGCTGTTTGTGATCAATATGAAAACGAGTTTGTAGTACTAACGCATACAATAAAGTATGAGAAAAAGGGAGAAAGGACTGGAACCAGGCATGTGTCATACGCATGTAATCTTAAAGTAATGAGCACTCCACCATTTTAGATTTCCTTCAATGTCCTCTTTGCCCTGTCATGTTTCCTGTGTAGCTGCCTCAGTGGCCCAGACTCACTCTTTGCTGATACCCTGCCCCCAGTCTGCTACTGGAAATACCCAGGAACCAGGCACAAGGCATCGACTGAAATTCAAGTCACTGCTAGATTCTTGCCATTGTCAGCTTATTTTCCTACAAATCTTCTAATTATTCTTCACCCCTTCCCTGTTGTTCATGTAATCCTTCCCATTCCCGTGGTCTTTGCCTTTATAAGCCCCACCAGATATGCCCCCTGCTTTGGCACTGACAATTCTTCAGGGCATGAGCCCATTCTCAATTGCTTCTCCTATGTGATAGCGTGTCGCTTAGTTATAACTTTTGGAGGTCCTGCAGAGTCTTGAGAAGCTCACCCCAGGAAGACCTCACTCCAGTCCTTCCCAGGGTCAGCTAACACTCACAGGAGAGGCACTGCCTGAGACATTACAGGGCCCTGTGAGACTTTGCCCACCTGGAGAGCTCCAGACCAACTTCTCCTGCAGAATTCAAATTGGCCAAGGAGTTCTCTGGTTAGCGCTCCCGGCAATTTCTGGTCTGTTTGGGGAGTGAACGACTGATGAGACATCACCCCATGCCCTCCTCGTTTGAGCACAACGGTGTTAGGGTAGTAGACTTGGTCTGTTTACTGGTCTGTTGACCTGGTCTGTTTGCCTGGCTCTGTTTACTGGTCTGCTTACCTGGTACCTGGTCTATTTTGGTCTGAGAAACTTCCCCAATTTCAATCTAAATTTCCCTTCTTTTCGCTCAAGATCTGTCTCTTACTTTTCCTTTCCTCCACCTTTATTACTTCTCTCTCATTTTTAAATTTGAGAAATGGGGGCCTTACACAGCCACCCATCTTCTCCACTTTGGTGTATGCTTCAGAACTTCTCTCTTGGATTTAACAGAGACTAGGGACACGCTGCACTCGAGGTTGACCCTAAACGCTGTGTGAAACAGATTGATGTGATTTTGGTGTTGGTTGTTCTTCCACAAATTCTTTTGATCCTGGAGTTGCCAGAAGGTCATTGGCCACAGGGACACCCAGACTAATTTGCTTACACCAACTAATGGCTATATGGATTAGAAAAAGGGAATTGTTTGAAAAATGTTACATTTGGCTAGAAATAATTTTTGCATGGAAAATATCACAGTATGTTACATTTATTGAAAGGAAATTGTTTGGGAACTGTCTGTTATGTTTCATTTATTTCTTTTATTTTAGGTGGGTTTTTTTTTTTTTAGGTTTTTGCTTTATATGTCTAGTAAAATTAGGGAAGGACAGAAAAAAATATTGGCAGCCTTTCTGCACATATCTCTGCCTGCCCACAGTTACCTAAAACAGTGTTCTGTTTTGGTATTTTTTTTTTCTTCTTCTAGAGAAAAAGACTAGGGTTGGGAACCATGTGTCTTGTCTCCATCTTTGCCAGGGTTCACATGTCTGGCCACCATCTTGAAATGGCAGAGATAATCATGCACGTCACTGGCTTCAGCCGGGCACATGCTTTAAGGAACAACACAGATAAAGATCTCATGTGGCCCCTACAGGTTCTAGAGTTTACAGAGGTGAATGTTAAGGATTAAGGCTATTGTTTGTGAGTACAGTATGTCCTGTTGCTTTTTTGATTTTATTCTAATGTTTGCAAATCAAAGAAAAGAACTATAGAGATATTTTAAAAACTTTTTCCTGGTTTTTGGCTTTTTAAAATAAAGGCTTTTAAAAAATTTATTCTTTGCTGCTTATATGCCATTTTCCTCCCAGGGTTAACAGAAAAGTTTCGTTGTATTTTTGTCTTTCAAGTGCTACTTAATAGTGGAAATACTATACTATCTAATGTTCATTGAAAATAGCTGAAGTGTTAGATCAAAGAAAAAATGTTTTGTATTGTGATCATCTTTTTAAATTAAAACCCAACCGTTCTCTTCTCTGTTAAAACTCATAAGGAAGATCTCCCCCTTTTCCTTATCCCTCTTCCCCGATCTTCCGGGATCTCCTTCACCTCTGTCTCCCGCAAACCCTTCCTGTTCTCCCAACTCTGTTTCTCCACCATGCCAGTCTGTTTCACCTTCCCCTTCTGCCTCAGAGACCTCACCATTCCCGTTGCCACCCTAGTCTGTTCTATACCTTCACTCCCACGATCCAGCCTCATCCTGCCCTTGAGACAGACAGCCCCTCTGCTGGAGGGTGCTGCTCACGCACGACTTTTCTTACCTTATACTTGTCACCTTTTTTTCCTCTGAAGAAAGGAACACATCCTTATCAGAAGCTAAAAACCCACCCCCGACCTCACTTTCGGGAAACCCAGAAAAAAGAAATCAGCCCTTTCTGAGCAAAATATTCACTGCTACCTGCCCTAAGTAGCACCCTAATTCAGAAGCGGGATTCTGTTCTTTGCTTACCGCTGTCACGTACTGTAGTCTCTCCAGCAGATCCAGGCTGCCGTTCAGACTCAGGTCCATGCAGAGCTGCCACTGCCATCCTCCACACCTTGCCACCTGCTCCAACCCAGTAACCTGGTCTACATTAAAAAATTCTATAAGGAAAGACTCCTGCCTGAATAGTACCACACACTGTCATCCTCATCACTCCCACAGCTGTCAAATTCACTAAGATTCTTGCCTGGATTCATCACTTCCAAATAAAAGTCACCAAGGATAAGAACCCCAAGGACTAGACATGCAGACTCAAGCCTGGACCGGATCCTCTAAAGCTAAGGCCACTGACCTTCTAAGACTGCTGATGTTCTTCTCTCTGTTGATTTGTACCATTTCAGATTTAAATTATTCTAGGGTCCTCTGTAAATATGCTTTTACTCTCTTACTACTGGGCAAGGTTACAATCCATTAATTGGACTGAGGGCCTTCCCTGTTACTTTACATAAACCTGGTTGATTTCTTTGCTTCAGACAAATTTATTTCCTGTTATGGGATATTAAAAAAAATTCAGGATTGTTAATTTTTACCCTTGCCCAAGAAACCTAACCAATCAAAAGAGCCAATAGTTATTGAGGTTAATAGCCCTCCTATCTGCTGTGGTTGGCTCTTTAATTCTCTTCCTTCTCAAACTCCTCATAGGCCCACATATCATAAACTGTCTGCTTATGTTTGTCTGAGACAAAATTGCCTCAGTTAAACTTACATATAACAACCCACTGTGACGACCCTCTCCCGGAGGATCATGATTCAAAGCTTTGACTCCTCATAGATAGGAGAGAATGTAGTGGCAAGAGCTCTGCCAGTTTAGACTTTCCCTCTGCCCTGTCCCCTTTCCTGTGTTGCTGCCTGGTGACTTGGTGACTCACTCTCTGCTGGTGCCCTGCCCAGGCTGCTATCGGAATTCCCCTGGAATCAGGCACAAGGCGTGGGCTGACATTGAACTGACTGCTAGATTCTTGTCATTTCAGTTTATTTTCCTGTAAATCTTCCACTAATTATTTTTCACTCCTTCACACACATGCACACACATACACACACCCCTACTTTGGCACCGAGAATCCTTTGGGGCATGAACCTGTCCTCAGTCTCTGGCTAAATAAACGACTCCTAAATTTTCCTCTACAAGTGTGCTTTTCCTACATAATAGCGTGTCACTCAGTTATAACAATCTCAGTGCTGGGGCTGGAGGAATGGCACAGTGGTTAAAGCACTTGCCTTGATCTTGCAAGGCCCTGAGTTCAATTCCCCAGCACGAGGTGGCGCAGGCCTGTAATCCCAGCACTGTGACTGAGGCAAGAGGATTTCTCTGAGTCCATAGGCCAGCCTAGCCTACAAAGTGAGTTCAAGACCAGCCTGGGCTACAGAGGAAGACTCTGTCTCAAAAACAACAACAACAGAAAAACCTCCAAGTCGGGCATGCTGAGGCAGGAGGAGGATTACAAATTCAAGTCCAACCTGGATAAATCAGCAAGCCTGTGATTAAATATGAAATGAAGGCGTGTCAGGTATTGTCCTGGCCATAGGAACGTGCCTAGGACACCTGCGGTCCTAAAAATTCACTCTCTAGCTTCTTACGAAAAAGAAGAAAAAACTTTTACAAGGACAGTTTATGACATAAAACACTACCTGCTTTTCCGGTCAACTGAAATGCGTCCAGTGTTTAGAAACCAAATCCCGGGGTTCCATGAATGGCCACCAAGGAGGAACAGAGCAACTGCAGGAGGCCTAGGACGCGAGGAAGGTAAGGGGCAGGCCGGCCAGGCTGCTCAGGGTGAGTGAGGGGCTCTCGGCACGCGTGGCGGGGTTGGGCACAGTGAGGAAACGGCGCTCCGAGAGTCTTTCTGAACCGTGGGAGGAGTGGGAAGAGCAGGAGCCAAGCGCGGCGACCTGCGGCCCTGGCCGGGACAGTCGCCGCAGGCCGCTGCTCTCTGTCCAGCCCCTGCGGGGCCAGGGCTGCGTCCATAGAAGCCTCTGCTCTTCCACTGTTTCCTTAGCTGTTCCAGCCCGGACCAGGTGGTCTACATTCTCAGTTTCAAAGAAATCGGTGCATCTCATTTATTCTTTTTTTCCCCCAATTAATAGTTACTGCAGGCAAATTGCAGCCTGACGCCCGACCCTTCGAGCTGTCAGATGTTCTATGCCTGCCAGTCGCAGCTAGGCACAGGGGTCAGTCTGAGCAAAACAGGTGGTCAAATGTGTCCTAAGCCTATACGTGCTTCCAGCAGAAAGAGGTACAAGTATGTGAGCCCTCTGCTGTTTTGTGACTCCTCCATCCTGGGCCGCCTCCCTGGCGGTGCTCACATTGGCTCTTTGCAAAGGTGCTAACGCACCTTTTTTTTTTTTTTTTTTTTTTAATGATTGTGTTGTAGTCAGGAAAGGACCACTTTTAGGGGAAATTTTAGGAGTCCTTTATTAGCTGGCGACTGAGAACTGGCTCATGACCCAAAGGATTCTCCGTCCAAAGCAGGGAGGGAGGGAGGCTTATAAGGGAGAAACCACAGGAGTGGAAGGATTGCGAGGACGAAAGGGAAGGGGTGAAGACTAAAAGTAGATTCACGGAACCATAGTGGCAAGAATCTAGCAGTGATTTGAACCCCAATCGATGCCTTGTGTCTGCTCCGGTGTGAGGGGGAGGCGATATTCTCAAGAACAGCCTGGGACAGGGTTCCAGTAGTCACCGGGTCACCAGGCAGCTACACAGGAAAGGTGACAGGGCAGAGGACATCAGGGAACATCTGAGATAGCGGAGCTCTTGCCATTTTAATGTTATACTTTCAAGTTCCCAACCCTACTTATATATCACTAAATGAAGCTATGCTAAGATACCACTTCTCACTGGATTCCAATCCTACATTATAATTTTCCATTTGAAATAACAATTAGTTTATCAAAAAGAGACAGCTGCAAATGCAGCAATTTTTCTGAACTGCCATTAACTGGATGCTCCCTGCTGTCAAGCCAGATGTTTAGCTCCAAATACTGAGCCTTCTGTTTTTATCTGTGCAGGAAGCCAGGCAAAGAGCCCCCTGCTGCATTGGCCAAAGCCCTTGCTCTGGGCTCCAGCCCTGGAGGCAGATGCTGTCCCATCACTCCTGCCTTTGATGCTGTTCTGGGCCCTGGCCCTCCAGCCCTCACCTCCTTGGTAAATTTTCAAAAGCCAGTGGAATTCTCGGTGTTCAACTGTCCATAAGTGGCATTGCAAAAATTTCTAGCGTTTGAAAACACTGGATGTCCAGTGTTTAAATTTCTAGTGTTTAAAAAGTTCCACAGGATTAAAATTATTACTGACTGCTGTTGTAGCTACATTGCTGGGACAAAGCACCTAACATGCTAAGTTGAAAAAAGGTGTCAGGCCTCGGTTTGCCAGCTCTAAGGCAGAAACATCATGGCCGAAGAAAATTACTCACCTTGCGGTGACCAAAGCAGAGAGAGAGGGAAGACAGCCAGAAAGAGAGCAAGAGAGGAAGGGAGTAGGGACTAAATATACCCTTCTGTTGTAGCCCCAGTGATGCTTCCTCCAACCAGGCCTCATCTGCTAACAGCACATTCAGCTCTGAACTCACTGGTAGATTTTCACGCACCCAGAGCCTCTGAACACATGAGACTTCGGGGAAATATTGCAGATCTAAACCAAAAAACTAACTTCTTGTCCTATCCCCAGGAGCTTAGTTGGAATTGCCATGTTCTGGGTGCTTTTTCAGCTAACCTTTCTCATGAGGCTTACGAGAGAGGGGAGACTGAGGAAGTCCAGAGCCGACACCACTGTGTTGTTAGCAGTTTTTGAATAAGAATTGTTTTCACATCAGTGGCACAAAATACCTGAAACTTGCAGCTTAAGAAGGAGAGGTTTCACTTGGCTCACTGCTTCAGCAGGAACAGCCCGTTGTCAACTGGCCCAAAGGCAAGAACGTCATGGTAGAGGAACATAGCAAAGCAAAGCTGGTCTCCTTCTGGTGGCCCTACGAAGTGCCAAATACAAAGGCCAGGGGCCACATACATATCCAAAGCCTTCATGACCTTCATGACCCGCCCAGACACACCCAGAAGTGTGTGTTACTAAAACCTTAGAGGGCCCCCAAGGCAAGCAAACTGACAAAACCTAACCATTACAGGAGTCAACAACAATGGGAAATATGGTCTTGGAGTTCTTTAACTTGGTTATAATAGAAATTGAAAACCAGGTCAAGAAATATAAGTGTAGGCAAAGCTTTTAATATGGAAGGAAAAAGGAGGGGAAGGAACTGCAACTTAAAGAAAAAAAGAGTTGAAGGGGACATAACACCAAGAGAGAAAATCAGGTTGGCTTGTTAATAAAAGAAAGGGGCCATCATCTATAGGGCTGCTGGACTGGGCTAGTGCTCAGTCAGTTATTTTGGTCCTGGCTCCGCGAGGTGGCTCAGAAAGAGCCCTTATTGCTTGAGAAGGCAATCTGGCATGAATGAGGTAATTGCTGGGCTGGGTGGGGAGTGTCTTTGTCACTTCCACATGGCTTGGGCACAGTGCCCAATGTCCTTAAATTAAGGGAGGAAAGATTTATTTTAGGTCAGTTTCAGGAAGTCTCAGTCCATTCATGGTTGGCTGACAATGGCAGAAAGGTCTGGTAGAAGCCTGCTGGAGAAAAGCTCTCCACCAGCCTCATGGTGGGTGGGAAGCTGAGTGAGAGAGGAAGGGCAAAGGTAGCATGTACTCCTTCAGATGATGTTCCATGGCTCAATCCCTCTGAGTCAAGACCCCATGATCTACCTGCTTCCACCAGGCCTGACTCTTAGCAGCACAGGGAATCAGTGGATTGACGCCCGTGATTGAACCACCTTCCAAACATGGGGTTTTGGGGACATTCCATATCTGAACTATAACTGGGCAGCCTCAGTCCCTACGTGGGATAATTTCTCCGACTCAGTGGGGATCTTCTCATGGAGTACTCTGCCTTGGAGGCTCTTCTCTTCCTGTAATCCAAGGTGACTACAGGTTTAGGGCAACAACCAGTGATCCCTACAACTTGCTCCAGGAGGCCTGCAACAGGAGGACTTTGTGAGAGCTGGCAGTTGAAGGTCCCTACAAGTCTTTCTTGAATGTACCTATGTTATTCTTGCCTTGATGTCCACAATCTTGAAGGGCGATGACATAGGACAAGTAGATTTAGGGCTAATAACACTTGTATTTCCAGTTTTTAGGTAGATACTGCTTAAGTGATTAAGATACTTATGTGCTGAGCTGAGAGGGAATCTGACTCAAAGCTTTAGGAAGCAGGTACAAAGTGATGCAGAGGTGCCAAACTTTATCCTGCTTTTATTTTTATTATTTTTTATTTGTTTTGAAATAGGGTCTCACTCTGTAGTCCAGGCTGCTCCTGAACTCACTGTGTAGCCCAGGCTAGCCTTGGACTCACGGCCATCCTCCTGCCTTAAACTCCAGAGTGCTGGGATTACAGGCATGCACCACCATGCCCCGTTTTTATGTGGTGCTGGGAAATCAAACTCAGGACCTTGTGCTTGCAGGGCAGGCACTTTAACCACTGTGCTGTTCCACCAGCCCTGTCCTACTTTTATTTACCCAGTGGGTGTCAACAGGCCCAAGCAAAGACACAGAAATGCTCTTTAGCAAAAACAGCCTTGAAGCCCCCGACTGTGTTCTGGAGGGACTTTTCGGGAACACCTGCTTCTGGGTGACACATTGACAACAGCAGAGTCATAGACAGAGGTTTGTCCAGTACCTGAGTTGTGCCTCCTAGAATCTGTGAGAACTATGATTACAAAATCAGAGGTAAAGTTTAGAACCAGGGAAAGGGGACACCAAGATGAGGAGGAGTGTGAGGAGGGGAGTGCTCTCATCCTTCAGAGTAGGCAAGCCCTGAGGCGATGTGTCATTGTGGTGTGTAGTTTGCAGCTCAGGGAATCCAACCTTTTAACACTTCAGCACATTTATTAAAAGTCTGGATTCCCTGTGCTATAAATTACATACCACCCTTTAATATGTTAGCATATTTAGGGGCTGGAGGAATAACACAGAGGTTAAAGGGCTTGCCTAGATACCACAAAGCTCTGGATTTGATTCCCCAGCACCATATAAGCTGGGCGTGGATGCGCACAGTTGTAATCCCAGCTCTCGGGAAGCTGAGGCAGGAAGATTGTCTTGAGTTTGAGGGCAGCCTCAGCTACACAGTGAGTTCAGGACCAGCCTGAACTACAGAGCAAATAACTACAGAACTAAACTTGCCTCAAAAAAATATTTTAGCATATTTAGAATTCTTTAGAAAACAATGTCGCTGTTGTAGAGAAATATTTATTTGAAGTTCGACAATTCCTTCAGTTCATTTGCAACTTCCCCTTCTTGAAGGAAGTTTAATTTTAGTCCCAAGTTAGCAGAAATACTCAATATACTTTCCTTCTTTGTTTGAGGTTACTCTGTGGTGGTTTCATGAAGATGGTAGTAGTAAAACATTAGATCTTTACAGAGAGCCACCAACCAAAGATGGGTTTTACAGACACACATGAACAGGCCTGGGTCTATCACCAGGAACCACAGCCAGGAACTTGACTCTGAAGCACTGAACAGAGCCGATTTGGTCACCCACAGATCCTAGAGTCTAACCAACAAGGACAGAAGTGATGGCAATGTGAGGAAGTAACTTATTCTTGGTTTGGCTAAGTTGGGAAGACAACTAGTCCAGATTTTCAGAATAATCCAGGGAAAGGACAAAGCATGGAGCCGAGTGGTCACAGAGTCACAGCAACCCCGATGGGGAGAGGTGCTCGTACTCACCGCGTGGCTCTGGGTCCACCATGTCCAGGACCAGGCTTGGGGGCACTTCCCTCTCCTACCATGACAGGATGCTGGGAAGGAGGAAGCATAGAAAAGAAAACTGTTTAGAAGAATGGTGCTTCTTTAAATTCTTTAATTTTAAACAAGTTTTGTTTATAGGATCAACACAGACCATTATTTGTATAAAATTCATCGTGACAGATTTAAAAAGATTGCAGCAATAATCACTGTGCCTAAGAAAAGGTCTAAAAGAAGGAGGCACACTTAGTCCAGGAGAAAACTAGAATGTTAGGGGATTTCAAAACTGTCATAAAAATTATGCCATTCTAGATCTTGGCTGTTCTAAGGAGTCATAGGTTAGTCCCAGGTTAGGGCCATTTCCTACCCAGGAAAAAAGTTACCCCAGTAACCAAATGAAGAAATAATAAATGACAACCACATTAAATATCTCACTGGAAACATGTACAGACAATATTTAATGCGAATCAGGACATTATTTTATAAAATAGGAATGATGATTTCCTTCTGCATTCAGAAACACGAATAAGGGAGTGATGCAGAATGAATCAGATGCTGGAGACAGGGTATCATTATTCAAGCACAAGGATGTAATTAGTGACAGATGCTTCAAAACTGTTATCCCGCATGGGACTTAGAAGCTACAGTCCTCCATGAGTTAAAATGTTATATCTTCAATATATTATTTTCATAACACAATGCAACTGCATATAGAAGGAAATACAAACAAAGCCATTGTATGGCCTGGATCTGAAATGTCCTCCAAAAGCACCATGTGTTCGGATGTGATTAGATTGCTGGGTTGACTGCATTAGGTGGGTTGTCTGTGGGTGATTTCATGTGCTGTGAAGAGGTGGGGGCCCGGTCGAAGGGTGGGTCACAGGGGCACAACCGGAAGTGTATACCTCCCTTGCTAACTCTGACCTTCACCCTAACTTCTCTTCCTGGTCTCTGAGCAGCTTTTCAGTTCATGCTCTTTGGCCATTACCAGCTTCCAATGAATAGACTAAAATTTTCAGACAGCTCAATGTTCAGATCATCTGAAATTGTGAACTAAGACCAAATCTTTCTTCCCTTGCACTGTGGGTGTCAGGTGTTTTGTCTCAGCAATGAAAAAGTGATGAAGAAATTGGTGCTAGAGAAGTAGAAACATTGCTATGACTATACCTGACCATGTGGCTTAGAAGCCTTTGGAATTGATTCATAGGAGGAGTTTGGAAAGTTTTGGAAATGCCGGCGGGAGAAGCCTGGGAGTGCTACAGACCAAGCTTAATGTGAGATTCTGCTTAGAGCTCACAAAACCAAAATGCTGAGAGAAGTGAAGATTGTAAATGTCAGGCTCTTGAGGCTTCTGATGGGAAGATGATTCCACTGGCAATTAGTCTAGAAACCATGCACGTTATGTTCTTGGAAAATGTATGTTGGCATTCTCCCCATTTTCTGAGACTTTGTCACTAAAGTTAGGAACACTGAACTAATTAATCTAACAGGAAATTTCAATACAGCTCGACATCCAGGCTATCACATAGGTACTGCTTATGTCTTTTAACCAGGTACATACTGAAAATCATGAGAAAATGGCACAGCAAAAAGATGTAAAACCAGTTTTGCCAAAAAGAAAGTGGATACAAAATTGGGGTCAAGGAAAGCATGTTTGTTGAAGAGATTAGTATTAAAAAGGAGCCATGTGCTGTCCATCAGGACGATAAGAAGGATGCCTTGGGGGCATCTCAGAGTTCAGGATATAACAGCAAAACACTTTGCTCTGACAAAAGTACCATAGGACACCCACAGGGCAACCTAGAATAGTGCACCCCTAAGAGTTCAGCCATGTATGAACTCAAAGGCTGCTGCATCCAAGTTCCAAGTAAGGAAGACTACTGCTCGAGCTGGTGGCAGACTTTCATATGATTCATATAGGCATTCAAAAATGCAAGAATTGTGGGGTCATGGAGCCTTCCATCTGGATTTCAGAAGAAGGAAGTGAAGGCAGTGTGGGGAGCTGTGAGAGTACAGCCAAAGTGTATTGGAGACCCTAGGAATTTGGAGACACCAGGAACATGGACTGTCTGCTGAGGAAGGCCACAGCTATAAGCAGAGCCAGCCCAAATCAGAAGGCATGGAGGTTGCAGCCTGAGTCCTGCTGTAAAGACAAGACCTTCTGTAGCTAAAATCTTGCTACAACTTGTCGTAGTTGCTGGACATGAAGCTAGGGGATTTAATGTTTGCCCTACTAGATTTTGATCTTGTTTTGGTCCTATTGTTTTCTGTCTTCCTATTCTTTTTTTAAAATGGGTATGTTTACCCCATGCCATTGTATATTTTTAAAAAAACACTTAATATTTCTTTGATTTTCACAGGGCTTTAGGCTGAGTTTGCCTTAAGTCTCAGAGGAGATTGTGAACTTGAACTTTTTAACCATGCTGGAATTTTTAAGACTTTGGCAACTGTTTCAAATGAGCTAAATAAATTTATTTTGCATATGAAATGGACATGATTCTCTGGGGGTGGGGGGTGGGCAGGGGTGGAATTTTATGTTTTCTGTCTGGAATGTCCCTCAAAAGCCTTGTGTTTGGAGGGTTATTAGATTATGAGAGTTACTTGGATCAAGCAGATTTATCTGTTGGTGATTTCATACACTGTTAAGAGGTGGGGCCTGACCTGAAAGATATCCTTCCCTTTCTAATACTACCCTTTTCCCTCACTTTGCTTCCTGGCCATGACGGGATGAACACTTTTATCCAGCTAGCCCCCTCAACCTTGCCTTTCTGCCATTGCCAGTAGCCTATGAATGGACTGATACCTTCCAAAACTGTGAGCTAAAATAAACTGTTCATCCTGTACATTGCAGGTGTCAGGTATCGTGTCTCAGAACCAAGAAAATGACTGAAACAGGCACACATAAAAAACATTTTTTTCTTCTCATTTTTTATAGTAGTGGGATTGACCCAAGGTCTACACATGATAGGGAACCCCTCTACCACTGAGCCAATAAAGCACTGTACTACTGTTTGACTGTACAGAGATTATATCAACTTGAGATAATTAGGAAACATATCCAGAGTAGAGCTTATAGGTGTGTGTGAGTGACCTGTGGGCCAGTGAATGAGGGAAGAACAGAATTGGGAGGCCCAGCTGGGAGCTTGAACTGTATAAAGGGAAGTAAGAGGTCAGATTGTTACAGCTTTTTCTTTTGGGAAAGCTCTTGCCTTAGCAATTGTCTACAGATGCTGACTTGCTTGCTACACACTGCAGTTCTTCATCATAGATTCACCCCAGTCTTGACTTGTGCTTGTCTACCCATCTCCAATCTTCAGTCTCCGGTCTCTGCCATTGTTCTTTGGATAACTGAGATCCATAGCAGACCCTCACCACTGTCCTGTGATCCCAGACGAGTGTTCTACTTTGCAACAGAGCAGCCACTGGACTCTTGCATGTGCAGGCTGCCATCTTGGACTATCTCACCCCTCAAACTTGTAAGCCCTCAAATAAATCCCTTTTTCTTATAATTTCTGTCAATGCTGCCTCTTGTAGAACCCAAACTAATATACACTGAGTCTTCAGTTTTCTATATATCTTCATCCACACTTCTTTTTACTTTCCTTCTCTCATGAAAAATTCTCTTTACTTTTATTTTTTCCTTGCAAATTCATTTATTATTAGCTCATTCTAACTAATCTGTTTTTTGCTTATAAGTAAATATGCACTACCTTATGATTTTCTTTTAATTATTTTCTCTGCAGAAGCCTTACTGAAACTACAGTTGAGTAGTTTAAATGGACTGTCTGCATTAACATAATTTTCAAAAACTTCACATACATGTTCTCAAAACTACTCTGAAATTGCAGTGAAATGCTTTAATATTACATATCTGAAATTTTATTGTCAAAAGTATTTTTGGCTCAATCATTTAAGCGCTAGAGCTAATTACCATTTGCTTTTCTTTGTAATCTTGGTAATTATTTCCCT
Organism: Ctenodactylus gundi; assembly: GCA_004027205.1. Lineage (NCBI taxonomy): Eukaryota > Metazoa > Chordata > Mammalia > Rodentia > Ctenodactylidae > Ctenodactylus > Ctenodactylus gundi. The sequence goes on along the minus strand of PVKB01003150.1, from coordinate 39,154 downwards.
GGAGTTTTCTTTACAGGCATGTAGTTTGTGCTCTTCTCATTTTTCATATCCCAGCAACCCTTGAGATGAATTCACAGTAATTTGCAACTAGAAATTGTTCATGTACTTCTTAACAAATGAGTTTTCTAACCCATAAACATCAAGGAAACCATCTCAGGAAGATCCTAACTGGCTGCTGTGCTCCACGCTACTCCAGGCCTCTCTGAGAATTGTTGTCACCATAACTGGATAGGTTTTGCATGATGTCAATATGTTAGGTGAAGAAATAGAAGATTTGCATGTTAAGAAAGGTCAAGATAAGCCACGTGGGGTGTACATATCTATAATCCCACTGCTCGGAAGGCTGAGGCAGGCAGACAGCAAGATCAGGGTCATCCTGAACAACTTAGCAAGATCCTGTTCGGAGGCTGAGGCAGGAAGTCTGCCATCAGTTTGAGGTCAACCTGAGCTACTTAGTGAGTTCAGGACCAGCCTGTCAAAAAAAAAAAGAAAGAAAGAAAGAAAGAGAGAGGGAAAAGAAAATAAACAGCAACAAACAATCAAATATAAAAAGAGCTCAGCATAAAAGCCCTAGGGTCCAAGCCCCATGCTGAAAAAGAAAGAAGAAAATATAGAAAATATATATGTCTAACACCTTTCTTCTAACTGTAAAACTTTCATAGGGCGAGAACATGAAATTTTTAAGAAATGGCGTGGTTCAGATGATTAGGCATGCCCTCTGGTTGTTGCCACGTATAGGGCAACTCAGACTGTAGGCAGTGCCTGCCTCCGAACCACACATTTATATGGGAGTATTTAGGCAATGAGAAGACTGGAATCAAATACTATTTTTATTTGAAAACTGGCTTTTTTGTTTTTGTTTTTGGTGACTTTTGGAACTGTGTCTCTGGTCAGTTTCAGGGCAAAGAGCCTGGTGGAGTAGAGTAAGAGCAGGTGGTCCACTCAGGAGGCAGTCCCTGGGAAGCTGAGGACCTAGCTATTCTGCAAATGAGTGTAAATCCTGCTTAAAATGTTTTATTTTTTGAGCCTTCTGAAGGGGAGGGAAGCTATGAAAAATGTTTTCCTTCCAGGTGGAGGAGTGAGCTCTTGGCAACACGGTGCAGTTCAAATCTTCCTTCAGTAAGTTCTACTTCAATCACAATTTCTCTACTTTGCTTCTTTGATACCCAGCTGTACTATCCAAAAACTATCCACCTTCAGGATCTTCTACACAACCTGCCAGCTTAGGGCAGAGTAAAAATGCAGGGCCCCTTGTTAAAAACTTGCTACAACTTCCAATGCAATGACGGCAAGTTTTAAACCAAGCACAGACCCATCTAAGTCTAGACTTTGCATGAATGCACAAGGCGCACACCCCTGAGGATGGCTCTATATGGAAAGATGGGACCATCTTATGTGCAGTGTTCAATATGATAGCCACTGGCTATATGTGACCATTGAGTAACTGAAATGTGGCTTGTAATTGTGCAGCTGAATTTTATCTTTTAAAAATTAAAATGCCTAGATTTTGTTAGTGGGATGTTAGTAACAGTACAATAGAAAAAGGATTGTAAATTTAGACATGTTATTCAATCTTGCTATTTTCAGAATTCATCATCTATAAGAAGAGTATAAGGATAATAATACCTTCCAAGGTTATTTTGAGAATTAAATTGTTGGTAGTTAATGTACCCTAAGTTACAACAATAAGTTACAAAATTGGACTAGCCATAGGATTGGCATTAGCCATAGGATTAGAGAACACATTTTATTTATATTTTGCTCCTCTAGAATAAACTAGCAAATAATGATACTCTTATTATCCTTGTCAAAAACGTATTCGGCCATAGACAAAATCTGAGATGTGCATAGAGGTTTTGGGGATGGTTTGAGAATCCCAGTAATTATTAATTTTTTTTGAGACAGAGTCTATAGCCCAGGATGATCCTGAGCTCACTATATAGCCCAGGTTGGCCTTGAACTCAAAGACAATCCTTCTGCCCCAGAGTCCTGATTGTTGCGATTACGGGCATATGCCACCATGCCCAGCTATTATGTGGTGCTGGTGCTGGGGGACAAAATCCAGGACCAAATCCTTCCTAGGCAAGCATTCTAATCACTGAGCTATGCCCCTAGGTCAGATACAAGGGAAGAGATAAGAGATGAGAGAGAGAGAGAGAGAGAGAGAGAGAGAGAGAGAGAGAGAGAGATTTTTCCAGACATGTAATATAGTATCATGGTTAGGACAGTCAGTAGCACCAGACAATAGAATCAGTCAATAGAATCATACATTCTACATTGGAATCCTACCACTGTTATTAGCTGGGTGACCTTTGGCAATGTGTTTAATAATGTTTTGCATTTTTCATCTGTACAAAAGAGTTATTGAGTTAACATTGTGAAAGTTCTTAGAACAGAGCCTGAACATAGTAAATTTTTCAAGAATTTCAATCTCACTACTATTCCAATTCTGGCTTTGATTGTTTTTTTCCTATTTTTAATTGAATTTTTATTTTTTCTCACTATTTTTATTAATATACATATATAATACATAGTGTTTACAATGAATTTGGGTATTTCGTGCATATATGTGTCATATCAGTTTTACAATCCCTTCCCATTTTTGACCCTCCCACCCCCTCCCTATCCCTTCCCCCAACTCCGGCTATCACTTCACGTGGTTCTATAGAATGTCTGTGATCTGGGTTTTCCAAGACAGAGAGACTATACGGTACTTAACATATTAATCTTCTGCACCTAAATCATTTCACTTAAGTCTGTGTTCTGGGTTTTCCAAGTCAGAGAAACCACACATTGTTTAACATATTAATCTACCGCACCTAAGTCATCTCACTTCAGTCACCACTCTAACTCAGCTTCCCATTCCTCAAATGGATCGCAGTAGTTAAATCTTGATGCCTCTTCTCTGAATCCAACCAATCCCTTTATTGGGATATTTACCAAAAGATTTTTTTCCTATATTTTGCTATATCTTTGTTGCTATTCTTAAATCTGGCCTTACCCACCAGTCCACATTAGAAAATAACTACAAGCACGTAGTTCAAAAGACTAGTAAGTATGGGAAAGAAGAAAAAACAGTTAAATTTCAAATGCCTTAGCTGAATACTGGAAGGTACATATTTGTACATTCACAGGGTTATCTTTACATCAATCAGTTTCCGTAGGATAAATTTTCATCAGTGACCTAATAAGTGAACTGTTACAATAAAAAAAGTTAAAACTATATCACATTGCTACATTAAATGAACTTAGTTCTATACAACATAAATATACTTAAAGTAACAAATATGAAGGCAAATATAATTATTTCAAAATTTTTCAACTTTCATAACTTGTTTACTCATGTTTCACTGGTTACTAACATGCTGCTAGACTTGGCTTATAATTTTATCTATCCATCCATATATTCGTGCATTTGTATTCTTAAGAGATTTCATGTCAATTCCCGATGTTGCATTATTAATTAGAAATTATTCAATTTTGTACACTACTATACTATTACTAATAATAATGTTGTGGGGAGATTTCACAGATTTTATAGAAGAACTTATACTGTTTTAAAAGTATATCAATCAGACGATTTAATTACCAATCTATCTTTTATTACATTTTCTTTTTAGAAGTTATCTTTAAAGTGAATTGTTTCATTCAACAAGCTTAGGCCTTTATCAATTTGCTACATAAAATGGACTTAAATCTGTATACATAAGTGTGCTACAGTTAAAGCAATAGATAAATAGCTATGCTCAGTTATTTCAGATTTTTTTGACTTTCATACATTGATTACTCATATTTCACTAATAATTAATATTTTGCCCTATTTAGTTTTTCCATTTACCTATCAATTCATCCTTATTTTCATGCATAGCCTTACTTTTATCTCAGCTCATTTTCCTCAAGCTGTTGTTGCTTTTTCTTGGGGTTATTGGTGTCGCTGGCCTCCCTTTAACTTTCTAAGTTTCCTTTAAGTATTCTCTGCAATGCTGGCTTAGTGGCTGCAAATTTCTTTAAGCTTTCTATGTCATGGAAAGTTTTAATTTCTCCCTCTAATTTAAAAGATAACTTTGCTGGATATAGCAGTCTTGGTTGGCATTTATGTTCTCTTAGTGTTTGGATGACATTGCTCCATACCTCCTCGCTTGTAGAGTCTGGATTGAGAAGTCTGCCGTTATCCTGATGGGCTTATCTTTGCAGGTTACCTTCACCTTCTATTTTTCTCTTACCACTTTTAGTATTTTCTCTTTGTGTTAGGTTTCTAGAATTTTAATTATGATGTGTCATGATGAGGATCTCTTCGGATCAAAGTTGTTTGGTGTTCTATATGCCTGCAATAGCTCCATGTTTATTTCTTTTCTTAGATTTAGAAAATTTTCTTCCATAGTTTCATTAAACATGTCCTTTAAGCCTTTTGTTTTGTCCTCAGTCTTCTCCTGGACTCCCTTAATTCTGAGGTTTTATTCTCTTTGAATCATCTGTCAGCCCTTGTAATGATTCACTTTCTTTCTTATTTACTTCTGTTCTTCGTGGCCTGTCTGTTGCAGCTCAGTCACTTTATTTTCTAGGTTTGACATTCTATTCTCAAGATGTTCAAGGTGGTTGCTACCATCATTTTTGCCATTTTCATCTTTGGTTTCTGCAATTTCAGTATCCCTGGTATCATCTTCTGGGGTGTCAGGTCTTTTTGTAGGAGATTTGTTACCACGTTTCGTCATGGCTCTGCTGTCTCTGGCTATCTCTTGCTTTCTCTGGTGTGCAGGAAAGAAGGGTTTGGTGAAAGCTCAGTCCTAGGTGCCTCCAGAATCCTCTGGCCAAGGGAACAGACAGGGTGATGGAATTCCCTGAAAGCCTCTGGAAGCCTTTGGATCACGGGATGAACGGGTGATGGACTTCCTGGTCCTAGATGCCTCTGGCGTGCAGGGCAGTGGTGAACTGGAAGCCTCTGGGTCGTGCTGGAGGAACGGGGTGATGATCCCCCTTTGGAGGTGTCTTGTTCCCCCCAGTCCACTCAGCAAAGCTCTCCGTCTGTCCTGGCTTCCCTCCCCCAGTGTGGGACTCTCCACCCTCAGAGCAGAGGTGCCCCTGAGCCGTTCAGGGGATCGAGAGCCTTTTCCCCATCTTTTTTTCCTCTCTGCCACTTGTGCCAGTTTCTTCCTAGGCACTGTTTAAGGATGACTCCCGCAAAGCCCTGATGTGCTCTTCTGAGCTTCTTCTACTCTAAAGGGTTCCGTCTTGTGCTTTTTCCCCCCTTCTTTTTAAAATGGCTCCTGCTTATGTCATTGCCTGTGAAGGCTGCTGAGCCCTGTTTATGATTTGGGATCCCAGGGCCTTTTATAGGGGGAGCGCACGTTGGGTTTGTAGTACACACTACCCGTGGGCTTGTGTTTTGGAGGCTGGGACCTTTAGCTGCTGACAATTCCACTTCTCCAGATCCGCGCTGACCTCAGGCTGAGGTTCTGGCTCCAGAGTCTCCTCCCTCTGTGGTCTGTGGATGCCAGCAGCTCAGGATGTGTCGAGTCGGTTGCTTTTTTCCTCCTCTTCCAATGTGACTTCAGGATTTCTGACCCTCCCACAGCCTCCTGTTCGTTGTTGGGGTGCTCCGTCCTCTCCCAGCTTCCTCAGATGTTCTAGGCCCACGTGAACTTTCCTTTGGCAGCTTCCTGGGTTACTGGTATTTTTTTTTCTCTCTGCTTTCAATGATCCTTCGGAATTTCTGACCTTCCCTGGTTTCCTTTCAGTTGTTGGGAATGCTCCTCTCTTTCCTAGCTACATTGAACACGCATTTTCTAACAAAATTCTTGACTTTTTAAGTGGATCGATGAGGAGACATTGTGCAGTGCTGTTACTCAGCCACTATCTTGATCAGAAGTCCTGGCTTTGATTGTTTTTATGATCTTATACAACCTCTCTGCGACTCAGAGACTTAAGGCATCAGATATGGACAGGGAAAATACTGTAGGAGGCACACTAGATGTCAAGCGCAACGAAACTATCAAATTTTTATCTATTTAGAAAAAAATTAATTGGAAGCACTCAAGAGACTAAAATGTTTGTTTTAAAATTGTAAAATCTAAAGTGTTACTACTGAAAATTGGACTAGCCGTAGGTTGCAGACAGACTTGCAATTGATCTGATCTTCAGAGTGCTCATCAGAATTTGTTTTCCCACACAGAAAATGGGCATGTTCATGATCCAAGTTATTACACAAATGAAAGATTAATTTTCAGTGATAGGAGGAGTTATGCAAATAAATATACTTAAAGAACAAATAGTATTTATATGGTCTATTTTTATTGCGAGAAGAGCAAGAGCTACAAGTCACTAACTTAACCTTGGAAAAAATCAGATGTCAGGATTCAGAGACTATGTAATCTGTAATTTGGAGAGGATGCAATCTTTGTTTATTTTTCAAAAGCTCAGATTCAATGGCTAGAAATTCAGCTTCTATTTTCTTTTTATGGCACTTGGTTCATTTTCTGCAGAGGTTTAATTTGTTGCCAAAGAGACTCATGGCTAATTTGAATAATGATATACTGAACTGTAGGATAAAACTGAAATTAGGGTTGATTGCGAGGGCTGGAAACAGCAAAACTCCTCCTGCTATAATAATTACAAATTCCTATGCAACTGAATATGACAGTACACATGAGCATTTCTAGTGGATTAAATTTGGTTTGCTGGAAGTAAGCAAAACAAAACAAAGCAAAAGGAAAAAAACTCACTTTCAACCAAGAGAGAACAGCAAATGAATACTACACCAACATATCATTTGATTTCTTTCATCCATCTGTTTGACAAAATTCTGAAGTTTGAAAACATGCTCCTTTTACAAGACTGTGGGAAAACTCTTCCGTATGTATCAGTGGAATCCAAATTGGCAAACAATCTTGTGAAAAATTCAACAGAATCTATCAAAATTACAAAATGAAAGTACGTATGACCTGTCTTAGTTACTTTCTCATTACTCGGACACAATACTTAGCACTCACAACTTAAGGGAGGAAAGATTTATTTTAGGTCACATTTCAGAGGTCTCAGTCTGTTCATGCATGGCTGCCAATGGTGGAAGGGTTTGGCAGAGAGCAGCTGCTTACTGCATAGCAAAAGGAAGGAGAGAGGATTGGGGGAAAGTTGGAGCAAGAATATATCCTTCCAGCCACCCGTCCGTGATCCACCACACCCTTGATGATTCAGCTCTCCATACCAAGCCCCACTTCTTCACTGCTTGCAAAACCCATAGATTAATCCACAACATTCAGTTAATCCCACAATCCAATCATCTTCCAAATATATGAGGTTTTTAGGGACATGCCAGAGCAAATCCATAAGGTGACCTTTGACTCAGTAATCCTACCAAAGGCTATTACCCTGAAAAAATGTTTGTACTGTTGTGGAATTTATATAAAGATTTTTAAAAAGATGAAATGTTTGCATGCCATGAAACTCATCATTTTGAAGTGCATGATTCACTGATTTCTAACTCGTTCACAGGATTGATCTAATTCCAGAACAAGTCCTCATTCCTTCCACCCCCATCCCTTGCAACTGTTGATCTACTTTACATCTGTAGAAATTTTCCTATACTGGACATGTCACACCAACAAAATCATGCAATATGTAGCCTTTGTGTTTGGCTTATTTCACTTAGTATGATTTTTTTTCAAGGCTCCCCCATGTTGCAGAATGTGTCAAAGTTTTATTATTTTAAGATTGAGTAATATTCCATAATATGGATACATCACACTTTTTATCCCTCAGCTGATGAATGTTTTGGTTGTTTCCAATTCTGGACTATTATGAGCAATGCTGTTGTGAACATTTGTATGCAAGTTTCTGTGTGAATAGGGGTTAGGAGAGTTGGTAGTAGTCTCAATTCTCTTGGGTACATGCCTAGGTGGGGAATTTTTGGATCATGGGATAATTTTTTCATTTAACTAAAAGGTTATTTCTTGCAGCATTGTTTGTGACAATAAAATAATGTTGGAACAACAAATGTGTTCCTTAATAGAGAAGGACGTGCTAAATAAACTATGCCGCATCCAGACAATGGAATACTGTGCACCCTTAAAAACAAGAGAACAAACTCTATTGCACTTAGGAAAATATTTTTGTATTGTTAAGCTAGGTAGTACATATAATAGTACTACATATAGTTAATAGTACAAAATATAATGTATTTCCAAAATATTTTAAAATATTTTAATTTGGAACCTCATCCCAGCACTGCAGAAAGAAGCACACAGAAGAGGGAGGGTGGGGATCCAGCCTGCAAAGAAAAATCAACCTTCATGACTCAAGGAAATAACCTCTATACAGAGGGGGGAAAAAACAAAGACAAAACAAAAATGTTACTTTTTCTCTAGAATTTATTTCCCCCCTAATGATTATTTTTATTAGTATTCCTTTGAGATACTTAATAATTACATTCAACCTGGGGGGGGGGGGGCTGGTGCATACACATGTTGCATCTTAATCATTTTTTTTACTTCCTTCCCGCTTTTCCATCTCCCAGTCACCCCTTGATTCTCTTCTCTTCACAAAATCTATCCCCTCTTTATTACCACATCTCTCTTATTTTGCTCCTCATTTGTATCTTGGGTGTTGCATAGCAGAGAAACCATACAATATTTAACATTTCATGTCTGATCTATTTCACTTAGCATTATGGTCTGAAGGTGCATCTGTTTTCCTACTGACGACTGACATTTGTCTTCCTTTTTGATAACATGTACTCACCTGTGTACACAAGCCACATTGTTCCTTATCCACTCATCTCTTGTGGGCATATGCTTCCTTTCAAGATTTAGCTATTATGACTTGTTCTGTTATAAACATGAGTGTGCGTTATATCCCTGTAATACATTCTCTTGAACTCTTTCAGAAAGATACCCAGAAGTGGTATAGCTGGATCAATGAATTTCAATATTCAACTTTCTGAGAATGTCTGTACTGATTTTGATAGTGGTTTTACTAGTTTACAGTCCCACCAACAATATAAAACGGTTCCTTTTCCCCCACAGCCTCATCAGAATTTGTTGTTTTTTGATTTCTTGATGATAGATATTCTTATTGGAATAAGATGGCATCTTAGAGTCATTTTGATCAAAGACACTGAACATTTTTATGTACTTTCTTTGTACATCTTTTTGTAAGAAATGCCTATTCATTTCAATTGCCCTTTGTATTGGGTCTTTTATTTTGGGGGGATGTAATTTTTCTGAGCTGTTTATATATTCTAGATATTAGTCTTCTGTCTGAGGAGTAGCTGGAAAAATGTTTCCTATACTGTAGGTTCTGTCTTTGTTCTTGTTTCCTTTGCCCTGAAAAGACTTTTTAATGTGATAAAATCTCATTTGTTGATTTTTGGTATATCTTATGTGATTGGTGTTCAGGAGTCTTTGCCTATGCCTATGTCTTCAAAGTTTTTTACCTATTTTCTAGAAGATTCAGTATTTCTGTTTTAATATCTCCGTCTTTGATCCATTTTAATTTGATTTCAATGCAGGTTGGCAGCTATGGGTCTAGACTCATTTTCCAGCATTCATTTGTTAAAGAGACTGTCTTTTCTCCACAGCGTGTTTCTGTTCTCTTTGTCAAATGTCAGATGGCTGAAGGTGCTTAAGGCTGTTCCTGCATTCTCATTTCTGCTCCTCTGCTGTCTGGTTTTGTGCCAGTACTCTGCTATTGTTGCTGTTTAATCACTATTGCTTTGTATTATAACTTGAGATCAGAGAATGTAATGCTGTTTGTTCCTGTCCTGTTGCTCTTGACTCCTTTGGCTGTTCTGGGTCACTTCTGATTCCACATAAATTTTAGAATTTTTTTTTCTAGTTCTGTGAAGAATGTTGTTGGTATTTTGGTTGGAATTGTTTTGAATCTGTATATCAGTTTTGGAACTGTGGCCATTTTGATAAACTGAACACTCTGCTTAGTTAAAATTCAGGGTTCTGCTACAAGAAAAAGAAGAAGAGAACTCATATTTGCTAGGTAAAAGTAGTCCCCATAGTACTGTGAATTTTGGAGACCATAGTCTAGTAGGTAAGACTCTGGATGAGATAACAGAAGCCAAACTTGGAACCCAAGCCCTGCAATTCGTTCATTATAAGATCTTGGAAAAGTAGCATTTCAAATTGTAATCACATTCTTCATTTGTAAATAAAAAGATGTTTGTTAATAGAAGAAAGTATGTTTAAAGAGCAAGGCACAACGAAAGTGCTCAAGGCAGCACCGTTACTTTACTTGTGAAATGTTAGAGATTTGGTGATCTAAAGAAAAATTTTCTCTGCCCTGGGGTGAGTTCATTTTTATATTAGGGGGGAAAAGCATAACACTGATGAAAGTGGATGAGATTATAAATTCATTATTTTTTCATTTTCATGAATATAGAAATAATACAGTAGTCAGTGATATCTCCAAATATGAAAATAGTTACAGCTTATTTTCCTTCAACATCTTTAACCCATAGTCTACAAAATTTAATAGGTGATAAGTCATTCCCTTTCAATTTACCTGCCCAAAGAAGGCAGAAGTAGACCTATTTCCTGTGGATTGGAGAACACGATTTCCAATATTTGGCCTTTGGTGAAACCACAAAATACTGAGGGATTACAACATTTTAGATTAAAATAAATGTGTACGGGAAAGGTATCTCTAATTCATTTATTTTTTGATGGAAATGAGGGAAAATAGTGGAAATGCCAACAATATGAACTCAGCTTTTTCTAATAAGAAGCTGCACAGAGAGAAGAAGCTGAATTATGTGGGAAATTCAGGTTGAAATGAACTTTCACCCTCATCTCAACTCAATGAAGTTCCCAGTCAAACTTCTTGCTCTTTCGGTGGTATTTTCAACTCTACTGCTTTCCTGTATAGATTTACTTCACGTGAATCCACTTCTGAAAATGAAAGAGGACAGGAAAAAAAGCAACTGTTAAAGCAATGATTTTTAATATTTTATTGGATTTAACTTATCAAAAGCTGGATTTAGTTTTCCATTCTGGATTGTAATGACTATCACGGCTATGTTTTTTTAATTAAGGTGAAAGTTAATCATAGGCTCCTCAAACATCACATAGGCCATAATCCGTCTGATACTTGAAATCATCTTCATGTGGTTACCACTCACCCACCCCCATCCCCAGCACACGGCCACATACCAGCACCAAAACATCTGCACTTTGTCAACAAAAGCTGGTGAGAACCTGGGGAAGGGGGATACAGAAGAGTCGGGAGGGGAAGTAGGATGGATTAAAATGTGATGTGTACACTACCAATTTCTCCAGATAAATATAATTATTATGTATGGTAAACTAATAGAAATGATGATTATGGAGAATAAAAGTACAAGCTATTCCTGTTGGGATGATTTTATCCTGCTAGAACAGACCTATCACATCATGGTTTCTCTCAGATTCTCCATCCCCTGCCTTAATTTTCCTTACTATCATGAAGCATAAAAGACCTAACCCCTCCCCCGCTTTTTTTTAAACCTGGAAACATTTTGAAATCTTCAAACACATGATTATTACACCACCCAGTGTCTTATGCTTCCAGACTGAACATACATCCTTTGACCGGTTTCCTAGTCTCTTGTTCAGTTCTTTACCTTCTATGTGGCTTCTTATTGCTGAAGAGCTCAGCCTGAATCAGGACTTCCAACTGCTCCTTGGTGACTTAGACTAAAACATCTGTCTTAGCCACTCTGTCACTGCTAAGACGCCATACCTGGCACCCACCACGTAACAGAGGGGAGGTTTATTTTAGCTCGCCATTCAGAGGTCTCAGTCCTTGCATGATTGTCTGTCAATGGCGGTATGGCAGCTAGCTGCTTGTCCTATTGGGCCAGGAAATAGAGAGACGGCCAGATCCTGCAAGGCAGGTGTCCCCTTCAAGCCTATGCCTGCAGGGACCCATCCCTCCAATGAGGTCCTACCTTCTAACAGCACAGGAAATCACTGATAGGTTAATCCACTTGATCCAATTAATTCCCATGATCCAGTTGCCTTGCAAATGCACTAGGCTTTGGGAGACATGCCAGATCCAAATCATAACATCTCATTTCAACTCAGTGTCAATACCACACAGGGATTCTATCATTTGGGTCATTATGTATGCATTTGTCAGCCAGGTTTCATCATCCTCTTTGCCTCTGAAAAGTCACCGCTGCTCATGGGTCAACGTTGCCGGCAGTCATAAACACAGGGCTCCTAGAGTAAATTTGAACTTTGCAGCACAGGGCCTGGAGGATGTATGGCCCATCTGCCTCTCCTGTTGGAGGGGGATCTGCACGGCCTCTGGTCTATCTTGGCACCTGCATGCCTTCTGGTTCCTGCTGTTTGGCGCGAGGAGGCCCAGGAGGAGAGGGAGAAGAGGCAGGTGACCACAGGGTATGAATGTTCCTGACTTCCTCTGTGGGACTCTGCCTCAGGCTGAGCGCTCACCTCCAGTGGACATGCATCTCTGGTTCCAGTCGTCTCCCATGCCTCTCATTTCTTTTGGTCCATAACTAATACAAACTGGGTTGCCTTGAAAACCGGGATTCTTGCACAGCGTTATGGTTCCCCTATAACACAGCTTCTTTTTCTTTTTGTTTTCAATAAACTCTGAATTATTTTATCCCAGTGGGAAGAGAGCGTTCTCTTTCTTGTCGTACTCCTGCTAAGACAACCTTTTCTGGATGTCTGAGATCTTTACCTGGGGCTGCTCCGTGGCCCTGCCCTGCCTCCTCCAGAGGCTGTGCTACGCTCTCTTCCCACAGCACTTCCCCCTCTCTCAAGCCAGCAGTTGCTGCTTTCTCAGGAAAGCTCCACTCATCCACAGAAGATGCTTTCATTGCCTTTTCCCTCTGGAAACCTAAAAATCACATGAGGACTTCAGGGGAAAAGGAAATGAGTCCCAGAACTCAAAGAGACTGAGCAAGGAGATCACTGTGAGTTCAAGGCCAGCCTGGGCCACATCGTGACCAGCCTGGACTGCAAGAGTGAAGTTTGTCTCAAAACAAAAAGAAAGAAAGAAGAAAGAAAAAAAGAAAGAGACAGAGAAAGAAAGAAAGAAAAGAAAAGAAAAAGAAAGAAGGAAAGAAAGAAAGAAAGAAAGAAAACAAGCAAGCAAGCCACTGGGAACCTGTATTGGGTGTTAAAGGGAGATCAAAGAATTTCGGAGTCCACACGAACAAGAGGTTAGTCAGAAAAAGTCTCTTTTGGAATCAGTCTTCTCTGCTAAGTTTGCCTGTTGTTTAGACAACAGGCAATAGTCAGAAATCAATCAAGATATAGCTGTGCAGACCTGCAATCCCAGCACTCTGGGAGACTGATGCAGGAGGATCACAAGTCAACCCCAGCCTGGGTAATTTAGCAACTTAGTGAGCTCCGTCTCAAAACATGCCCTGAGCTTAATCCTCAGTGCCAAAAAGCAGAAATAAAAATGAAAACAAACAAAACAGGTACAGCAGAAAAAGTTTTGCAGGTGAGGAAATGTTTCTTACTCTCTTCCCCCAGCACAGGGAAATCAATCCAGGATTGGTCCCCTGACCTACATCTCCAATGCTTTCCTAAGTTTATATTCTGATATAGGATCTTGCCATGTCACTAAGCTGCCCAGGCCAGACTCAGTCTTGCCATCCTCCTGCCTCAGCCCACAAGAGTGCTGGGATTCCAGACCAATGTCACCACACCCAGCTTTTTTCTTTTAAATTTCCTTTTTTTCTTTCTTTTCTTTTCTTTTCTTCTCTTTTCTTTTCTTTTCTTTTTCTTTCTTTCTTTCTTTTTTTTTTTGAGACACAATCTCATTACAAAGTCTAGGCTGGCCCTGAACTCACTAGATATCTATCCCAAGCCGATCCCAAACTCACAGAGCCCTTTGTGCCTTTGTCTCCTGCAGCTGGTGGTACAGGTGTGTACACCAATGCCTGGCTCAGAAACACCATCCTCAAAAGCCTAAAGGAGAAACTGAGCTTGAGGGTCTGGAGTGCAGAGCAAATGTCTTCACAGTGTGGGGTGAGGAGGACGATTCCAGGACACAGAACAGTCTATTCAGAACTGCATTCTCTGGTTCTAGCCCCTTCCTGCTTCCCAGCTGATCCTGCACCGTCCAATGAGGAAAACAGCTGCGAGTGATGGCCACTTCCTGCTCACTCTCACTGAGTCAGCTGTCTAGACTTATCTTTCCCTTCTTCCCTGTTTTCAAAGTTAGTTCTTCCAACTCTCTCCTTCTCTTTCTCTCTCTCTTTTGAGACAGGGTCTGGTTCTGTAGTCCAAGCTGATCCTGAACTCATTGTGGAGCCTAGGCTAGCCTTGAACATGCAGCAACCATCCTCCTCTAAGTGCTGGGATTACAGTTGTGTGCTACTACATGTGGCTCATGTGGTATTGAGGAATTGAAACCAGGGCCATGGACTTGCTAGAAAAGTGCTTTAAGCACTGATCTACACCCCCAGCCCTCAACTCTTTCTCCAGTACAAGAGGAAAAGTGCAAACAGAAAGAGCAGTTACAGAGCAAGGCAGCCACCCCGGTAGGAGTCAGCAAATCATGGCCTGCAGTGCAGATCTAGACCAATGCATGTTTTTGCAAATCAAGTTTTATTGGCACACAGCCACTCCCATTCATTTAAATATTGTCTGTGGCTGCTTTCCACCTATTCATTTAAGTATTGTTCATGGTGGCTATTTACTCAGAGCTGCAGAGTTGAGTAGTGGCAAAAGCACGAAATGACCATCAAAGCCTAAAATATGTATTTACTCTTTGGCTCCTCACAAGCAAAATCTGCTCACCCTGGTCCAGAGAAATAACCCAGCTGAGAGAGTCGTATCTGAGTATGAGAGAGAGAGTGGTCAGAAGTGATCAAATTCCAGGCATAGCTTGTAAGTAGAGAGCCTGAGACTTTAGCAATGGATTGAACATGAAACACAAAATAGAAGGAATAGAAGGACTGAGTTTTTCAGCCTGAGCAACAGAAAAAAAATCTAATTGTTATTTACTGAAATGGGGAAGCCAGTGGGAAAAGTCAGTTGAGGAAGCAAATTATTTTTTATTAGTTTAATTTTATATATGTTTAGGCACAAGCTTGCAACAATGGAGAGGTCAACAGCCTGTTGAAGAGGCAAACTTCTGAGAAAAGATCAGGGATAAGGGATACAAATGTAAATTTGATAGTCATCAGCGTATAGGATTTAAAACCACCATGTGATGGAATGTGACACTTTGGTAATGGGTCAGGAAGACAGCAGAGGAGTGAAGAACACGTTGTGAGGACTTCATCCATGCAGATGTGGGGGATATGAGGAAGAAAGAGAGAATAGGACCAAGGAGGTGAGTGAAACCAAGAGGAAACAGCGAGCCAAAGGCAAGGGAAGGAAACGTATCAGGAAGGAGGGAGTGGCACAGCCCTACTTGACTAAAGGACTTGTGGGTACAATGGAGATGTCATGGTCCACTCACAGGAGGACAGGTGAAGGGGAAAGTTTGTAAGTCTCTGAAACCATCTTGGGGCCAGTTAGTCAGACAATGCCAAAGAAGACATGGGGGACTTCATGTATTTTTTTAGTTGCTGTAACAGAGAACTTGAAACTGAACAACTTCAGCAAAACGGAGGCTTATTTTGACTCAGAGTTCTCAAGGTTTGGAAATCCAAGACAGTCGGTTCCGTCTGCTCAGAGCCTCATTTGGCTTTAACTTTTGCCAAAAGCAAAGCAGCAAGTGAGTAAGAGCAGACGAAACTCGAGCGGCAGCCTTGCTTTTCAACAGCCCACCGCCACAGAATGATTCCTCTCAACACTGTTGCACTGGGGACCAAGCCTCAGCACAAATGTTGGTGGGGACAAATTACAATCAAACCACAGCAGTAACCAAAGTGCTTAAGGGGGGAGGGGGATGACAGATTTCAGGTTTGACATGTCCCCATCCCCCATCAGAAGTAGTAAAATCAGAGGAAAACCATAATGTGGCCTTTCTTAGACAAATGTAGGATGATACTCTGTTCCATGTATATTTGGGTCTTTTTCCAGACCTTCTAATTTTTTCCACTGATTTTTTTATAATACAACAATACCGTTTTAGTTATTATTAACTACAGTAGAGTGTTGAATGTTAAATAAAATGACTAATTTAATACATTAATGATATAAATAATAAGAGGTCTATTAGGGATCTTATGGAAGTGCTTCGGGAAAATCAATGAAGACTGAGTGGAGGAGTTGGGTTTTGACCTAGGTGTGAGGATCCGTAGGTCTGGTGCAAGCAGAGAAGTATTCCAACTGTGTGCGAACAATGAATGCCTTAAGACAAAACGTGAGTGTTAAAGCGCAATGTATTATTGAGGCTATGACTCAGTCCACTTATAGCAAAGTTTTGGAAAAAGGCTCAATGATAGATAAAAATATTATCTATAAATAAGATTATATGTATAGAGGCAAGATTGGAGATTGTGTATAATAGTCTATGTATGCAATTTGTCAAATATGATGAAGCTCTTACCCATTGCCCGATGGGTAATGTTCATCCTCATTTTGTTGCCTGTTTGATCTCTAGTACCAGCTATTATGGATCTCTTCCTTCCTCTCAAAAACTTCAATCTGGCTGGCTCTCGTTCTGCTGGTCTTCCTCCTCCTGACGGTTTGTTGCAGTTCCTTTCCTACTCTCTTCCTCTCCCTATTCTTTAAATCTCTCCTCTCTTTATGTTTTTCTTCTTCCTGATTGATCTCGTCAATGTCTATGGCCTCAACCTTGGACAAATTATTCCCACATATCTACCCCCATTTCCTATTTCAGCCCCATTCTGCACACTATTAGATCCTACTGCCATGGGAACATAGTATATGAATGGGCCACTAGTGTTCCTTACTTTACATGGATAAAATATAATTATTTCTTTCACCGACCTTGCTCTTCTTCATGGATAACTTATCCTGGCTATGAGTCATCCTCAATCCTGTCTCCCAAGTCACTAACAGGTAATTTTATCTCTGTGACATCTTCACTCTCACCACAGAATTTGTCACTACATTCTATAACTTCTATAGGCCACACATATCTCCAAGATCTGGCCTCCTGGCTATTACCATCGTCCTAATTAAACCTCTTATTTTCTCTTACCTGGATATTGCACTCTCCTATCTGGTTTCTCTGCTTTATGGCGTTTTCAAAACACATAATTTCAAAAACTTTTTAAAGATAACATCTTTCAAATACCTTTTAAAGATAAAATCATACCATCTTCTTCTAAAAATTCTGACTCTTCCTCCTCTGTAGCAATGATTTTTAAATTTTTTAAGCATATCATACCCTATTTTCAGTTGAAATTTTAAATTTGAATTAGCTTCCATGGGCATTTAGCGGATCTGAGAAAATAATAAATCTATATTTATATTAAAATTATTAATTTCCTACTATATAACAATTATTGTGCTGAATAATAGCAAAAGTGAAATATTTACTGACTAATTTACTTGTGCCAAGTACTGTATATTCTTTGTACACCTTAGTCCATTTAATTATGACAACCATACAGCAAGAATATGGCATGGTTCCTTTTAAGAAAATTTCACTATGTGCCTGTGTGTGTGTGTGTGTGTGTGTGTGTGTGTGTGTGTACCCAATCTCATGGCCAACATTTTGTTTCACTGATAGCTCATCTAAGGAATCACAGAATTCTTGATGACCATTGATCTAAGCTTACTCACAAGCTTATTGGAGCCTCACCAAATTGATAAGACTGTGGATAAGGAGCTTGGAATGGGTGTTAATCTTCCCAAGGGCAAGTTAAGTAAGGAAGAAGCTCTGCAAAGTCATCTTAGTTAAAAAAAATTAGACAATAGCATCTATGTCCTTTCTCAGCCTTTCCAAGCACCTCTTTCTTGTAAATATCGCTTGTCATTCAGGCTTATCTGATGACTTAACTACACAAAAGGAACACAAGAAGGGCCAAGCAGTTGCAGTTTGGTGGTTCATGATTTGATTCGTATTGTGATTTAGTAAATTACTTTTTCTAAGGGTTCTTTTTGGAATTGCTTAAAGCCAAGGACTAAGTGTAGCAATAAAAATGTAAATGACCTTGGCTTTTGCTTGAAATGCTCAATATTCTAGTCTCTTACTTCACTGAGGTGCCAGGGGCAAGAGCAAAACAGCTGACAGAGATTCCATGTTCCAGGCTCCTGATACTCATTACATTGGACTGAAATGGTAGGACTTGCTTGGCTCAGAGTTATGTACCTTTGCCTCTCCCCATTTCAAAATGATTTTTGTTGCTTGGTAATATAATAAAAAAGTATTTGAAGTGAGGCTTTTTAATTGGAAATGATCTTTTTTATTAGGAAATTAAACCCTTCATTAAATAATGTTAAATTACCCCCAGAATTATATTTTTATGAATAAGTAACCAATATCATTTTCAGTTTAACTGTTTTAATATTTTTGAACTCTAGTAATTATTAGGTTTCATATATCCTTTCTCAGCAAAAACAGAATGATGATATATTTGCACAGTAAAATATTATCTTCTTAGGCAAAAAACAAAACAAAAAACCCAAATCAATAAATTAATCCCAGGAAAGTATGTTTTTGCTAAACATATTCCAAAGTATAATAGTTTCATTAGATTTCCCACTTCAGGTTTAACAGAATTCTTTTATTTTAATCAAAGTAAAATGTTTTCATCAATATAGCTTCTATAAAACTTTTATATATTCCAGAGATTTTTCTACATTTATTTGCTTTTAACTGAATGTCTGATCAGTGTAACTAACATACACGTTTTGGTTGGTGTCTTAGTTCCTTTTTTGTTCTGTGACTCAATACCTGACATCCACAACTTAAGGAGAGGAAAAGTTTATTTTAGCTCTTAGGTTCAGAGGGTCACAGCCCATTCATGGGTGGCTGGCAATAGTGTAAGCACATGGCAGAGGCAGAGGTGGAGGCAGCTCCTCAGGACACTAAACAGGAAGCCAAGTCTCCTCAAGTCAAGTCTGATCTAAGAGGAAGGTAGCCACACACACACACACACACACACACACACACACACACACACACACACACACACACACACACACATATATATATATATATATATATATATATATATATATATATATATATATACTTCCAGGTCCTGGCCCAGTGGTCCACTTCTTCTGGGACCAGCCTCAGTATCTCCTGCCTTCCAGGTGTGGTTGTAATACACCACATGCCTGTACTCTAAACCACGCACCTATAATTCTATCCATTTTCCTGTAATCCACCTCTCAGTCCCCAATCTCCCAACAGCGTACGGTTCCATAGACAATCCATAACATGCAAATACATGAGACTTTGGGGGGACATTCCAGATCCAAACCACAATTGGATTATTTATTTGCTCCCTCTGAGTAAAGAGGACACAACAATGGCCTATTTTTACTTATTCGCTCAGGGCTTCCAATGATCCAAGATAGCACAAAGCCGTTTTTACTTCATTGCACAAAAAAGGTTGCAGTTTACCATAAATATGGTAAAAACAGATATAAAACATCTTATTTTAATTACCATACCTTTGGAAACATCTTTAAATGATTTTTACTATAACTCTGTGTGTGGAGTGTGTGTGTGTGTGTGAGTGTGTGTGTGTGTGTGTGTGAGTGTGTGTGTGTGGGTGGGTGGGTGCGTGCACATGGTGTGGCACTGAAGATCAAGTCCAGGGCCTTCACACTGAACCACATCCTCTGATCATTTTTATTTTAGATTTTGAGACAAGGTCTTGCTAAGTTACTAGGCTGGCGAGGCTGGGCTCCAATTTGCAGTTCTCCTATCTCATCCTCCCAGAGTACTGGGATGACAGGCCTATCCAGTCCAGCAGGTTACTGTGGAGATTTAGAGGGTGAAAGCCTCACCCAGAATTTCCTACATTACACACTAAGTGGAGTTAATTGCTCTAGCAGCCACATCAGTGGGGGTTTTATGGAAGGAACCAAGGATTTGGTGCATTTCCCTCTGAATGCTGACAATAGAGTCTCTTATGGTGTCTAAGGACACCATAGCCCTTAGATAGTCACATGAAGAATTTGGAATGACATCATCTGCAGAGGTAAATGCTTTTACTTATTTTGGACAAACTCTTGGCTTAAACCTCTTGTGCTGTGGTACTTATTTGTCTTTATTATTCTCACATCACATTCCATAATATACCATGGTCATTCAATACTGTTAATTGAATTAAAAAATCTTCTTACAGAAGTAACAAGAAGCAGTCATCTTGTGATGTGGTACAATTCTAACAGTGTCTACTCCCTGAGATACGTTTTGTCATAGTAACTGAGAGCCCAATTAGAGAGTTGAAAGCTGAGTAAACGAAATTCATTGTTAATATTGGCCTGTTCAGCAAAACATATTTGCTATAGGAAGGGTGAGAGAAGAGAGGGAGGGAATTATAATACAGAAGATCAATAATTCATAGGATGTTCACATTTGAACGTAAAATTAAGAAAGAAACTCAAATACTAGCAATTAGTACCTTGTGGTTTCTGTGAAAATAACTACCTCTGCTGCCTACAACTGGAACTGCCACTTACAAGAGCTTCTTTGACTAATTGGGTCAGATTATATTTTTAGTACAATTTTATTCTAATGAATGCAAGTCTTTTCTATTAACCTTAACAGTCAAGAAACATGAATCGACAGGAGAATGTCTCATTTTGGGACTTCAAACTAACTGTATATGTTAATGTGACGGAAATGACTGAGGACAATTTTATCTATCTATTGCAATTATAATGGGAAAGTAAAGTCTTCTCATGTAGCCTTCACTCTCTGAGTTAATTAAATTTTATAACCTTTGCTAAACCCTTCTAACAATAGAATCTTAGTCAGACAATAGAAAAACCATAGAGAATTTTATTATCCTCCAAAAATTCTATTGTGTTGACAGTAATTTCTTTTTTCATTCCAAGAAATTGTCACCAACATTACTGTTAGTACAAACGTGATTACTTGTGTCTTTCATTAAATCTGTAAGACGTTGTTCTAGGTATAGAGACATTAGGAGGTAAAAGGCATAGTCCTTGATCTTGAAAAACGTGTAATGGAGACATTTAGATTAGCTAAAATTGGTTCAATACAATGTACTCAAATCATAAAATTTATTGAAACCTGCAGTGGGGACACATGGGGTGATGTTGGTGTGAGTTATAATAAAATAATTCCTATCCCCTACCTTTGCTAATGGGCACATGCATGTTTTAAATGATGATGTAGATGGTATTACGTACCTTTCTGCAAGTTGAATGAAGTCTACTGAGTCCTGGAGGATTCAACCACCAATTCTCCAGCACTTAAGTGGGTGACTTGAGAAAGTGTTTCAAGCTCCATCCCTGTGACTGAATGGTAGTGTAATTACTACTTATGGTACATTATTTTTACAGCTGTTAAGGCACAGACTTTCTATGTCTTTGACATGAGAGAAATCCTGTGTCATTGAGCAGGGTGGCATGTTTGTGTCACTAAATCACAAGAGTCTCTCCTTCCTCTGCATGATACATTGGTTAGCAAACAGTGCTGAACTTGTAATGGAAGTCTCTGATGTATTTTTACACCAGCCTTACATGGAAAAATGTAAGAATCCTGTGATGTAGACATAGTTTATCAAACAGTCATTTTCTATTTGGCGATAAAATTATACTAATCAGGTGTTAACATCAAGAAAGTAATTAGTAATGGGTGAAACTGATCGATGTATATTACATGCATATATGAAACTCATTGATCTGCATAACTAACATGAACTAATGAGAGAGATGGGAGACAAAAAAAGTAAAATTTAAGCAACTACTATGATGACATTTTATACATACTTGAGAGAAATGAGAGAAGAGAATTTTTTCTTTTTTCTTTTTCTTTTTCTTTTGGTTCTATAGAATGCCTGTATTCTGGGTTTCTCAAACCAGAGAAACCATGCGATATTTAACATATTTAATCTTCTGCACCTGACTCACTTCCCCACTCAAATCACCACTCTTGATTTTAGCTCAGCTTCCCATCCCTAGAATGGGCTGCGGTGGCCAAATCTTGATGTCTATTCTCTGGGTTCAGCAGAGCCCTTTAGTGGGACTATTAACCAAAAGTCCTTTATTTTCTGTATCTTACTATATCTTTGTCGAGATTCTTTAACATGTCTTCACTAACCAGCCCACGTTAAGAAAAGAATTATAACAATGAAATTCATAAGGCTACAAAGTGTGAGAAAGAAAAAGAGAGAAGTCAAACTTCAAATTCCTTAGCTGAGTACTGAAAGTAAATGTACATTCAAAAGACATTCAGTTTATCGATATCAATCAGTTGTCTTAGGACAAACTTACATAAAGGATTAAGTGAATTGCTACCTTAAATGAACTGAAGTCTATATCATGACAGTACATTACACATAAAGCATACTTAGTTATTTCAGAATTATTTTAACATTCATAAATTATTTACACACACATTTCACTAATCACTAATATTTTTCCAGATGTGGTCTATCATTTTTTCTTTCCATAAATTTATGCACACATATTTTTAAAGATTTTATACCAATTCCCCAGGTTGAATATAATTATTGTGTTTTGCAAACTAATATACTATTAAAAATAATGATTATGTTGGAAGTTTCACAGCTTTTATGAGACAGCTGGTACTGTTTTAGAAGGATACCAATCAAATGATTAAAATACCAATCTATTTTTTTGTTACACTTTCTCTTTAGATATTTCCTTTCCTCCATGTTCTTTGGTGCTGCTTGTCTCTCTGTCTCTCTCAAAGATTCCTTCAGGTATATTCTGCAATCCTGGTCTAGTGGTCTCAAATTTCTTTAGGGATTCTTGCTTATGAATTTTTTTTCTTCTCTTTCAATTTCAGGGATAGTTTTGCTGGATACAACAATATGGGTTGAAACTTGCTGTCTTTTAAAGTTTGAAAGATCTTCCTGCAGACTTCCTTGGCCTTTAAGGTTTTCTTTGAGACATCTGTGGTAATTTGAATGGGTTTGCTTTGGTAGAATAATGTCTGTTTTTCTCTTGTTGCTTTTAATGTTCTCTCTTATGTTGTATGTTGTTGAAGTTTTGGAGAATTTTTTTTTCTTTCCAAACTGTGATGTTGAAATAAATCACAAATAGAATTGCACAAGTGCATTTCCTGACAATATGATGGTGCAACTGCAACTTTCTGGTTTCTTTTGTTTGCCCTAGTAATTTTTATGGTTTTGATCCGGAATGCCTCCAAAAGGCTCATGTATTGGGATGTTGTGATTTATTTATGGAATTAGTGTGCTTTTAGGAAGAGGGATCTGGTCAGGAGAGGTGGGTTATATGCATGTAGTATATTGCAAGCATGTGGCCTATTAACAGGTCTGTGGCCTGGAAGGCTATACACTCTGGTCCCAGTGTCTTCCAGAGGCCCTGCTCCTTTCTCTCTTGATGCCCTGAGCAGCTTGTTCTCCACCAGGCCCTTTCTGTCATGGCCAGCTGCCTATGAGTGGATTAAGACCTTGTGAAATTGGCAGCTAAACTACACCTTTTCCTCCCTGAAGTTGTGGGTATTGGGTAATGTGTCCCAGCAATGAATAAGTAAGACAGTAGTTAGGCCTTTTACAATTACCAGGTTTTGTTTATTATTACATTTAGTCAGAAGTTAATGACCTATTTTTCTACCAATAGTATCAGAAGATGGCTTTTATAAAATAATGTGCAGTTACAGACAGCAGCATTTGTGGGTGATAAAGTCATTTGAGGCTTTCCACCTTCACCCTGCAGTCTCTCCTCAGTGAGGATACTAGAGACAAGGTGCTTAAACTATTAACACCCTTCACAGCCTGGAGATTATAGATGAATGTTGTATGTGTTTCTTAAGTTTTGTTTTGAAAACAAATTTTGAAATAAAGTAGAAAGAAGGAAAGAATGAACGCATCACATGTATTCTCTCTACTTGCATCTAACAAAGGTTACCGTTTTCAGTTTCTTTCACTCTACACATACTTTAAAAGGTATTGAGAACAAAAATATTTTTATAAATAAAAATCATCTTTCATACCAGCACATACAAATATTCTTCACTGATTTTTTAAATTTGAGAAATTTTACAGTGTTTGTTTGTATTTTAGGTCACTATGGATTAAAGCCAGAACCTTCACATGGAGCTATCAGCCTTTTATTATTATTATCAATTTTTTCTGAGACAAGCTCTCACTAAATTACAAAGTTGCACAGGCTTTGTTGGGCTTTCAACCCTCCTGCCTCAGCCTTCCATACTGCTGGGTCTACAAGTATGTGCCACTAGGCCTGGTTTACTTTTTAGAACACTTTTAGGCTCCTCCAAGAAAAACTGAATGTAAAATACAGGTGATATATGTATACTCTCTATTGTTTTCCCCCTTCACACCAACTATGAACATCTAACGTTGGTGTGTGTGTGTGTGTGTGTGTGTGTGTGTGTGTGTGATATTGCAGCATCTTCTTTCTAAGCTACATCTGTAGGTCCCATTCCTTTCCCCCTTATTTTCCAGACAGGTTCTCACTAAGTTGCTAAATTGCCCAGACTGGAGTTGAACTCAAAATTCTCCTGCCTCAGCCTCTCACAGTGCTGAGAGTACAGGCATGGACCACCAAACGCAGGTATCTGGTACCTATTAATGGGCCCACATGGACATTATATTACTTAAATAAGGCTGGGGGCATGGCTCAGTGATTAAAATGCTTGCGTAGCATGCACAAGGCCCTGGGTTTGGTTCTCCAGTACCACAATAAAATTACCTGGGCATGGTGGTGCACACCTATAATGTTAGTACCCGAGAGGCTGAGGCATATTAACTTGCTTCACATAATTCCACACATTTAAGTTTCTTCTGTATTTTCATGTGTTTATAGACTTCTTTTTCACATTAATATTCCACCGCCTGATTGTAGCACTATTTATCTATCTATTTACCTAGTGAAGACTTTCTTGGTTACTTCCAAATTTGCCAGTGGTGGGTAAAGACCTATGAACCTCATTATGCGTGCGCCATTATGTGGCCAAGTGCTGGGTAGGCACAAATCCGTATCTGTGGGGGATGCCTGGAGCCTGGAGTTTTGGGAGCCCTGGAATATGAGTCTGTGGCTACCAGCCTGGAACCTGGGCTGTGGAGGCTAGCCTCATAGCAGACTCTCCTGCGTCAACCTGCTGTGTGCTGGGGTGCTGGGGGCCACGTAATGCAGGTAATGTGAAGCTATCCTTTGTATCTTCTTCGAGGTGTCTTTTTCTATTTTGGTTAGTTAGGGTTCTCCAGAAAAAATAAATGAGAAATGTGTATGTAAAAATGCATAAGGGGATTCATCAAGTCAATTTACCGGGTCAGGAATAAAGGAGTCCAAACGGGCCATCCACGCAGGCCGGTGGATGGCTCAGGCAGGAAGGCAGAAGCGGAAGCGGAAGAGGCCAACAAAGTGGGTGGGGAATAGAGGTCAGCCACGGGTCGAAGGCCCAGGAAGCTCCGGGACAACTGTCATGAGTCTGTGCTGCAGATAGAGGTCTAGAGCCTGGGGCTCTTTCAGAATAAAAGGAAACATTTCCCCCCTTTGCTTTTTTATACTCTCCAGGTTACAAGCCTATTAGTTAGTGCCACCCACATTCATGTGGGTCTGCTTCCCTTGGTGTGCTGGCCTACATGTCAGCCATCCAAAGACACACCTAAAACTGTGTCCACTCATCTGCCAGATGTTCCTTAGTTCATTCAAGTGGACAAAGCATGGGTAATCATCACATATTTCTACACTACAGTTAAGTGCTGTAATTACTCCTTAGCATTATAATAATTTTTAAAATTCTTGAGCTGATAATTCCACCTTTCCTGCCACAAGACATTTTTTTGTGTGGGAATTAAATGCACAGCCTCAAGCATGCTAGGCCAGTGCTCAATCATGGTGCTATGCCTCTAGCCCCAGAGAGTGATTTTGATTGTTTTACTCTTTTTAAGCTGTCTTTTTTGTCTTTTAGTGGTTCTATTAGTCACTTTCCCTTTCCTGGGATAAAATATTAGGCACACACAATTTCAGAATGGAGAGATTTATTTTGGTTCATGGTTTTTACAGGATTCAGTTCACAGTCTGTTGGCTCCAAGGCAGAAAGGGCCCAGTGCAAGGGTGTGGTGGAGTATAGCTGCTCATCCCAGATCATCCAGTATTGTGGTTTGTCTCTGGAACGACCCACAAAAGCCTCATGTATTTAAATGTTAATGTATTGTTCATGGAACCACGTGCTATTGATAGATTGAGGACTAGTCTGGAGGGGTGGATTTCGGTTAAGTTAGGATTAAAGGTGGGTAACGTAGGATTAAAAGGCGTGTAAGTTAGGATTAACGGTGTGTAGTGGCCACACCTTAGACACATGTACGCAGGAGGGGCTAATCACTGGGCTGAGATCTGGAAGGATATAGAAGCTGCTTCCTGCCTTCCTTAGAGGGCTAGGACTAGTCTTAACTTGACTGCCTGTTTGTGATGTTTTGAGAAGCTGCTTCCACCTCTGTCTCTGCCATGTACTTCAATTGCTGCTGGATGCCCTGAATGGATTGTGACCTTCTGAAACTGTGAGCTAAATTAAGGCTTTCTTTTCCTAAATTGGTGGGTGTCAGGTATTGAGTCACAGCAATGAAAAGTAACTAAGACATCCAGGAAGCAGAGAAGATGAAAGGAGCCATGGACAGTAACACACCCTTCCAGGTCACGCCTCCAGTGACCCACTCCAAATTGGTCCCACCTCCTAATAGCACATTCAGATTGAACTCATCATGGATGAATACATTGATGCAAACAGCACCCCATGATCTAATTACCTTCCAAACACATGTGCCTGTTGGGGATACTTTATACAAAACCATCACATTTCACCCATGGGCTCCAAAAGGCTCACATTTATCTCATTATGAAAATGCAGTTAGTCCACCGCTAAGAGTTGTCAGAATTTAAATAGTTCCATCATTGCTAAAAGCTGAAGTGCAAGTCTCTTCTGAGACTCAAAGCAAACTTTTACCTATGAATCCATGCAAAAAATAAAAAAGAAAATTAAATATTTCTGATATACAACACCACAGGGTAAATCATTTCCATTCTAAGAGGGAGAAATAGGGGCTAGAAAGAAATGGTATCAAAGAAAGACCGAAACCCGATAAGATGAACATTAAATCCTGTAGTTCCCTATGCAGATTGTGATAAGATGTAAGCTCCAAAGGGCTTAGCAGCCCCCTCTTTACGGCACTGCCAGTTGGCCTCTTTCTTGCACACTGTCAGAAGTTCTTCCTCGATGTTTCTTGTTCTTGGCATCTCCAACTTCCCCGGGTCTCCACTGCACATTTAGCTTCCCTCCTCCAGCTTCATGCACTGCCCTATCAGGGACAGTTCTTGCACTTGCAGGTCTTCTTCTAAACTCTACATGGAAGCTTCCCTGACACTACAATGCTTATATGCTTCATGCCTTTGAAAGGAGTACCACAGAAATGACATCACGGTCTGTTGCCAACTGGACCAGTATCCAGGACCCCTTGGATTATGGCTGCAGTGTTCTCTGAGTTCCTGGATGACTGAACACTATGAAATGAATCCTAGGGAACCAATTCACTAGGTGGCCCTTCTTTTAATGTTTGTCATTTGTTTGTTTGTTTGTTTTTGGTACTTAAATTGAACACAAGTCCTTCACACTAAGCTACATCCTCAGCCTATTTTTAGTTTTGGTATAGGGTCTCTTTAAGTCACTAAATTGCCCAGTTTGGGCTTAAACTTGGGATCTTTCCTGCCTCAGCCTCCCAGAGTGTTGCAATTACAGGCCTGTGCCACTAGGTGCTTCCTGAGTAGGGCCGTAGGGTCTTTCTCCACACTAAAAAAGCTTCATAGTTTCCTCCTTTCAGCCTATAAAGGATGGAGTCTTGCTGATTCCTGCGATGCCTTCAAGCAATTTTTCCTATTGTCTGATGCAAGGCAGTTGGCCTTTTAAAATGCTAATATTTTTAGCAACCAAGCTCTCTACAGCCCCAACTTTGTGTGCACTTTCCTTTTATTGAAAAGTTTCACATATTTTGGCTCTAATCTTTGCCCCTATTTTCACTAAATATCTCACAAAAAGCTGCCATAAGTATCCATGCCATGTCCTTGACATGGGACTGCTCTGAAATTACCAGGTTAGCTAGTATCTTGGCCTTAATCTTAGCCTTCTACAAAAATCTGAGGATATCCAGGCAAAATAATGACAAGTTTTCTCCCAAAGTGTAACACGCGTGGCTTCTAGTCAATTGCCAATGGTAGCCTTGCTCCCATCTGAAACACCTGAGTCTGGTCTTTATAGTCTGCATTCCTATCAGCATTCTGACCTTCTTAACTCTGACTAGAGTCTCCCATCAAGCTCAGTTATGGCACTCCAGGGCTTCCTGTAGTCAAACTTCCAAACTTTTCCAAACTCCTCCTACAAACCAGTTCCAAAGTCTTCTATACCACCCAGGCAGGGACAGTCCTAGAAACAACCTCACACTTGGCACCAACATTTGCAACAGTCATTTTCCTGTCATTGAGACAAAATACCTGACATCCATAACTCAAATATGGGGGTTTACTTTGGCTCATGATTTTTATAGGATTCAATCCATAGTCAGGTGGCCCCAGGCAGAAAGGGTATGTGCAAAAGCCTGGAAGAAGACAGCTGCCTACCATGAAAACCAGGAAGGAGAGTAAGAAAAGAGAAGCGGGGGACAGAATGCATCAGCCTAGGTTACACCCACAGTGACCCACTTCTAACTGGGCCCCACCTCCTACCCGTACATTTAGCTACTGAACTGTCAGTAGACGACTCCATCAACGAGTATGGTACCCTCTGACAGAGTTACATTCCAAACGATATGAGACTTTGGGGGAACATTTTAGATCCTAACAACACTTTTTTGTTTAAAGGAGGACATAGTGATGTACTAGTTAAAAGAGTTATAATAAACAGGACTTTGTTAATGTGGTTGAAAGATGAGAGGAACAAGGAAGCCCTATGATTAGGTATTGGTCTTTAGGTGAGCTGTGCTCTTCATCTGTGACTTTGACTAATGCTTTTGTGTGTGTATATGTGTATTTTTTCTCTCCTCAGGAGGGACAGGACACTTAGTGAAGGCTGAAGTTGAGAACTTTTCTTTTCTTCCCTCAAACAGATGGCTTTGAAATAGCCCAGAGAGGTGGGCCTTGACAAATTGTTACCACCGAGGGCAGATCTTGTCAAGAACAGAGTGCTCTAGGACATATCAGAATAGCTACTTTTTCTTTTTCTTGTAGGAAACATGGGAAGATTCCCACCCTCCACCCCAATACTCCCTGTGAGGACAATGTTGGCCTTCTGAAAGTAAAACTCACACACTTAGCCCTGATGATCAGGTTTCCTAGCATTTTTAATCTTCATACTTGTTTATACCAGGCCTCTGCAGTAGCAATCAGAGTTTAGGTTCCTGTGGCTCTTTGTACTTGAGTTTTTGCTTTTGTTCACTGTGACTGTGTATTTACCTGTCTGTTTCTCCAGTTTTAGCATAACAATTTATCCTCTGATCTCACTTTGGTATATGAGAAAAGGTATTGATTTTTCATTTTGTTCAATCTTTTACTTGTTAGGAGAGAATGACAATTTCTAAGTTCTTTACTTGCTGAACTGGTGTCTTAGTTACTTTTTTGTCACTGTGACTCAATACCTGACATCCACAACTTATGGAGGAAAGATCTATTATAGCTTACAGTTTCAGAAGGTCTGAGTCTGTTCATGGGTGGGCAGCTGGAAAATGGTGGAATCATATGATGGGGCTGGAGCTGGGGTTTCAGGAGACAGAGATATTCACAGCATGGTGGAAAAGAGAGATTGGGAAGGTGGGTGGAACCAGCATACGCCCCTCCAGGTCAAGTCCTAATCATCTGTCCCTTTTAGCCAGGCCCCACTTCCCAACCCTGCACGTGAGGCTTTTGGAGGACACTCCAGATCCAAACTATGATAACTGGAAATCAAAAGGTAAAACCTAGAATATAATCTTAAAAATACAATCAAGCATGCACACACACACACACACACACACACACAAAATGTTTTTTGAGACAGGATCTTGCTATGTAGCCAAGGCTGGTCCTGAACTCACTGTGTAGCCCAGGCTGGTCTAGAATGCACAGTAACCCTCCTGCCTAATCCTTCCGAGTGCTGGGATTACAAGCATGTGCCACTACATCCAGCTATTATATTTGGTTTTTATGTCACTTCAATCCTTTTTTATTCTAGACCAATCCCTGCCAATTTGTACCCCTAACAGAACTAGTTGAAGACTCAGGTCAATGTGTTATTTTTTACTTAAAAAGAAAAGTTTAAAAAATAACACTGAAAGAAAGAAAATGTTACTTTATTTTCTGTTGTTGATGCTTTGAGAAAAAACTTATTGGCTCCAAGTCTTTCAACAGGTTCTATGATATACATTATATAAAAGTGTTGAGAGAAACAGAAATCCTGTAATGTGCATATAAAAACAAGGAATTGTTGTGACTTAAACTAGCTATGAACAGCATTAAAATTTGACTTTCCTAAGTGTGCTTGAAAATCCAAGACAGTGTCATAGAATTTTTAACTAGAATAATATTAAAAGCAAGTTAACTAGCTTGGTTTCTTCCATTACCAACAAGGAAACTTACTCTCCAAGAATGTGATTGGTAATTTGCAAATACTGGGGGTTAACCAACGAGATGAGAGAAAACTAAGGTGTCTTGATTTACAATTTTTTATTTTTTTTTGAGACAGGATCTCACTCTGCAATTGAGGATGGTCTTGAGTTTACTATGGAGCCCAGGCTAGACTAACTCACAGCAATCCTCCTGCCTCAGCCTTGCAAGTGCTGTGATTACAGACACGTGCCACCACGCCCAGCTTTACGTGGTGCTATGGAATTGAACTCAGGGCCTAGAGTTTGCTAGGCAAGTGTGATTTACTATTTTTATGTTGACAGGTAAGATCCTCAGAGTGAGGACAACCTAAGACAGGCGCATCCCTGGGAGGATACCCAAGGCCTGGGGACAACAATGTCATGGCATGCACAGTGGCTCCCAGGCTAATGATGGGATCAAGAACAGGGCTGAGACCAAAGATCTCAGCGGCTTTTATAAACAAAAGAGGGGGACCCTGTGGGGTGATATCTAAGACGGCGCCAGCCAGAAATCCTGGGGGTGGCCACCTTGGGTGTTTACCAAGGAAGGTGATTGGGCCAAGCTGTTTCCACCCTGGTGGACTACGCATGATCCCACTATGACTGCTACCAGCGCCTGGTGCCTGCCTGCATGGTCATCTGCTGATTGGCTTGATGCCCGCTTACGTAGACACCACGTCCAATCTCTTGCTCTCCCCTCCTTGCCATGTTCTCCCTCTACCCTATATAAGCTTCTGTACTTCCTGAATAAAGTGAGTTCCTGCTTCGACAGACTCCGGGCTGGGTCTGGTACTCTTGGGAGGAGGGGGCCCAGCTGCACGCTCACCTTTCCTCTCCTCCAGCCCTTGTGTGGTGGTAAGACCCCCACATTATGCCTCTATTTTTTTCTGTTGCCTGTAAGTTTTCATCTTTCTCATTTTCTATGTCAGCCCCCATTCTATTGAGCAAAAAACACAATTTTAAAAGGTAAATATATCAAACCTGTTACTCATAGGTTAGGGTTTCTCAGTTGCAGTGGTATTGACATTTCCAAGTAGATAATTCTTTGTTGGGGGTGCTTTTCCTGTGCATTTTAGGATGTCTAGCTGCATCACTGTATTTTACCCATTAGATACAAGTAGCACCACATTTAGGACAGCCAAGAATACCTCCAGACATTACCAAATATTTGGTGGGGGTGGATGGGTGCAAAATCATCCCTATTTTGAGACCCACCACCTGTGATTTTTTATTCTGGCAATGGTTTTTTAAAAATTTATTTTTCATTTACTTGAAGTCAACATGAATTCAAGCTTCTCTGTAGGTGTAATCATAGCATAGACAGAATTTCTATTCTATTGTATAAGTATTATTTTCACTGCTACTACATGCATGGAGATCTGTTATGTTTGCCTACCAAGTATCTCAGTTTCCCCCTCTTTTCCATTGAGGAACTTTACCCCAATCATCAAATTTGAGGATATTTCTCTGTTACAAGTGTGGGCAAGTGACTCAGCCTTGACAGGGAAAAATAATGTTTTCTCAGTTGCAGTGATTGGTCTGAGTGGTAGGTACATCACCCATGTTGGGTCAATCAGAGCTTTTTTCTAGGAATTTGCTAGAAGACAGGCTCTACTTCATTCGGATGCTAAACTGATGGGACGAGGTTGAAACTTCTTACAGCTCTATCAGCTTGTTTATAGTCCAAGAAAATGAAGCCAACATTGTAGAAGGGAGATCCAAGAGCTGGAAGGACAATCCCACTGGCACCATTTGACTCCGTACATCCATTC
Source organism: Ctenodactylus gundi (assembly GCA_004027205.1). Lineage (NCBI taxonomy): Eukaryota > Metazoa > Chordata > Mammalia > Rodentia > Ctenodactylidae > Ctenodactylus > Ctenodactylus gundi. The sequence goes on along the minus strand of PVKB01003150.1, from coordinate 6,727 downwards.
ATTTCTGAGGGCAGCACAACTCTTGTCTCTTAGTCATGAAATAAATCTCTTGACCCTTTCTCTTTTTTCTATTCATTTTTGCTAAGTTAGTGTGAGGTTTTCTTTTTCTTGAAGCAAGAGTCTTGATCAGTACAAGAATACTAATGTTTGTATCTAATAACTTGTTTCTTCAAGCTGTGGTCACAATTTCCTTGTTTTGCTAACACTGATCTTCAAGACGATTTGAAATATTTTTCCATTATAAAAGCAGTGCTCTTTTCCAGTGCCTTTGGAATGACAGTTGCTAAATTTTTTATTAATTTCATCAAACATAGGCCTATGGATTGAATTCTTAACTACTCAACCTAAACTAGAATGACTTCCCACCTAACTGAAGCCGATTTAGTTTTGTTTTTTCCCCTTCTGCTGTTATAAATCCATTATCATCCCTCCATCTGCATTTGTACCAACCGTTGTGACAGCATTTGCCCCAGCTGCACGGGCACCTTTGCATGCTGTCAGTTGTTTAGGAAGTTATGTAACTATGAGGATTTATTGGAACTCCTGTAGGACATGCTTTATTATTTCCTTTAGCTAGTAACATCAAAAACAGTATCGTTGAATTTTAAGTCTGCAGATGTGCCTCAACCTCTGTCATGTGCTTTCCCTGTTGCTCGCTGCCCATGGATTGACTATAACCCTGTGAAGCTGTGAGCTAAAACAAACTTCCTCTCTGAGGTTGAGGACATTATGTATTGAGTCACACTGATGAGAAAGTAACACAGTCATGTTCCAAAATAATAAATCATGGGGTTTCTTTTAAACAGGGCATGATAGCTCATATTCATTTGGTAAAATAAACTTCATATTTCATGAGAAAATCATTCTTTTTAATGCAATGTGTAGCTGTCAGAATGATGTGTATGAGAATGCCATGCATGACTAGTGACCTGTCCCAACCAAGTGTGTAACCAATGGATGAGGGTGATAATTTAGCCGAAGCTTGTGTAGAATAAAGCCTGAACCAAGCTAAAGGAGCAAGTTACTTGAAGATCAGTTAGTAAAGCATCAGCCAGTAAGGAATCTCAGGTTGGGACAGAGGATAATCACAGGAAGTCAGGCTGTCCAACTTGTTACTTTGAGGGAAAGGGAGTTACTATCTTGGGTTACAAATAAAACAAATAATATAGTGTATATGAAGTAACAAAATTTCCCTTTTTATTATAATGTTAAAATAAAGTGATACAAACCCATGCTTAGAAATTACGTAAGAAAACTGTTCAGGAACAATAAATGCCTGTCTCCTAAGGCACACAGATAGGTATGCTGCAATACAATTCTCAGCAAGTGTTGTGTGTTACTCTCCAAGATACACAGTGCATGTTCTATATTACACATGTAGGTTTTGATTCCACTGATTGTGTGCGGCCAGCAGGGGATATGAAGTTAGCACTGTACAATATCCTTCCTTCCAGAACTTCCAGGTGTCACCTCCACCTTCCCAGCCATGCACGCTACAGCTAAAAATTAATAACTGCATTTCTAACAACTAGTAATAAAAGCATTACAAGTTTCTCAAGGTTAAAAATTTTTTCAATATATAATAAAACCTCCTGGGTTATTTTTTATTTAATGTTTAGTAGAGAGTGTACCATTATTCTTGCATTAAAAATTCAGGTTTTAAAATTATGTAATATATATATATATATATAATGGGGGAAAATAAAAATTCAGGCTTTCATATTAGTCATGTTCATCCTAGAAGATGAATTTGGAAGTGCTTCTAAAAATTCATTAATACCTTAAGCAAAATGATTATAGGACCCATATAACTATTGGTTTAGTACTCTTTTGGTGGTATATTAGTATTTCTGACAATGTTTCAAATTTCTTTCTATAACTCTTTAGTCTGATCAGGTTTCCCACCACATGTTGAATGAAATGTTGTAACTTAACACTCTCCTAGAAAATAGTAAAAATATTAACATTCACTATTTGTAAAGTGTGCTTACAAGTCAATAAAATAATTCTCTTAAAAATAAGCTACATCAGAGGGACATCACAAGATGGAGGCCGAGTAAAGAGCTGCACAATGTCTCCTCATCAACCCACGTAAAAAGTCCAGAACTTAGTCATAAAATGTGTGTTCACTGTTGCTAGGATAGGGAAGATCACCCCAGCAACTGAAAGAGGCCAGGGGAAGGTCAGAAATTCTGAAGGAACATCAAAAGCCAAGAAAAAAAAAAACCTAGCAACCTAGGAAGCCATCCCATGCTGGCTGCAAATGGTTGGGAGCCACAGGCATCTGCAGTCGGAGGAAAGCCTGCATGGAGCCCAGAACACTTGACCTCACTAGGAAAGGAGCACCCCAACAACTGACAGGAGGCCACGGGAAAGTCAGAAATCCTGAAGTCATACTGGAAGTGGAGGAAAACAGCTGCCAACTCGGCAGTCCCGAGCTCCTGGTACCCACAGACCACAGACAAAGGAAAGCCTGGAGGCTAGAACCTCAGTCTGAAGAAAGTGTGAATCCAGAAGTGGTAATTGTCAGTAGCTGGCAGCCCCAGCCTCCAAAAAATGAACTCGCGGGTAGTGTATACTACAAACACAACGTATGCTTCCCTGGAAAAGGCCTCTGGGAGCCCAGACCAGAAGCAGCACTCGGCAGCCATAATAGACAATGATGTAAGCAGGAGCCATGTAAAGAAGAAGAAGAATAAAAAGCCCAATACAGAACTCATTTGAGTAAAAGAAAGCTCAGAAGAGCACATCAGGTCTTTTGGAGTCACTCTTAAAACAGTGCCTAGGAAGAAACTGGCATGAGAGGAGAAAGGGGGAATAAAAGGCTGCTGAACAACTGCTGATCTCCTGAACAGCTCTGTGTAGTGGGCGCATCTCTGAGGATGGAGAGTCTCACCCTGGGGGAGGGAAGCCAGGACAGGCAGAAGAGCTTTGCTTAGGGGTGGGAGTGAACAAGACACCTCAAAGGCCATCGGACTCTCAGATTCCCCTCAATGCCCACTTCCAGCACAGAACTAAGAACTGCGTCTCCCCACCAAACACCATCACAACCATTCAAAGAAACCTCTCACTTACACCTTTAAAGTGAAGTTCCTTAATACCAGAAACATGGGAAGAACACAAAGCAACAGGGCACACACAAACATGCCTAGAACCCCAGAAACCTAATGGCATGGGCCCTGAAATAGTGGAATTCATAGAGAAGAAGGTCAAAAAGCAAATTAATGAGTAAACCTGTTCAAACGAGATATTCTCAAAGAAATGCAAATACTGATCAGCAGGCTTAGAGAGGATCTTACTAAGCAAATAATGGTCCTAATGGAAACAAAGCTCAATGAGCATATTGAAGCCACAAATAAATAGATGGCTGAGGTAAATAAAGAAATGCAAGATATGAAGGAACATTTTAGTAAAGTGGAAAATCTAAAAAATCTTGATAAAATTAAAAGCAAGAAAATTATATTTTCCCTGTAACAGGGAAAGATGACTCAGATATTGTCAACTGAGGAAACACATGATATAATTAGGCATGACTCCGAAGTTAGAAATAAGCAAAGTAGCTGGATACACTAGCCGATGGATGATTCAAACAGAACCAATTTCAGAATTATGGGTGTGAGAGAAAGAGCAGAAGACAGCACCAAAGGTATAAAGAATTTATTCATGGCAATAGTACAAGAAAATTTCCCTAATTTAGGAAAAGAAACTAACTTCCAGATACAAGAAGCTTAAAGAACACCAAGTAACCTCAACCACCAATGAGACTTGCCATGACATATCATAATCAACACCTCAGAAATACAACATAAAAAGAGAACATTAAAAACAGCAAGAGAAAAACAGACATTATTCTACCAAGGCAAACCCATTCGAATTACTGCAGATTTCTCAAGGCAGACTTTAAAGTCTACGAGAGCCTGGAGTGAGATTCTTCCAGCTTTAAAAGACAGCAAGTATTAACCCAGGTTGTTAAATCTAGCAAAGTTATTCCTGAAAATTGAAAACGAAGCAAAAAATTTTCATGACCAAGAATCTCTTAAGAAATTTATAACAAGTAGCCCCGCATTGCAGAAATTACTTGGAGGAATCTTTGAGAGAAGCAAAGAGGCAAGCAGCACTGAAAAAACCTGGAGGAAATGAAACACCTTAAGTGCAACAACAACAACAAAAAAAAACCAAATTGGTATTTGAATCATTTGATTGATATCCTTCTAAAACAGTACCGTCTCATAAAATGTGAATCTTCCCCCAAATTATTAATTTCAATAGTATGTAAGTTTACAAAACATAATAATCACATTCAACGTGGGCAATTGGTATAAAATCCTTAAAAATATGTATGTATGAAGTTTAGAGATGGATAGGTAAAAGGATACACCAAATCTGGCAGAATGTTATTAGTAAAATGTGAGTAAACAACTTATGAAAGTTAAAAAATAAAAATCTGAAATAATTAAGCATATATCTCTATTGCTTTAACTGTAGTATAGTTATGTGATAGATTTAAGTTCACTTAATGTAGCAAATTGATATAATCTTAGGCTTGTTTAATGTAGCATTTATTTGATGTTGAGTGTAAGTTTATCCTCATCCTCTCTGGAAGAGGCAGAAAGATAAGTGGCACCAATGGAGAAAACATGTAAAGAGAAAGTGTAACAAGAAAAGTAGATTGGTATAAATCATTTGATTGACACACTTCTAAAACAGTGACAGCTGTTTTATAGAATCTGTGAAACTCCTCACATCATTAATATTAGTAGTAGTATTGTAGTTTGCAAAACAGAATAATCACATGCAACACGGGGAATTGATATAAAATCTTTAAAAAATATGTATGCAGGAATATACGGATAGGTAGACAAAATTATAAACCAAATCTAGCAAAATGTTAGTAATCAGTGAAATGTGAGTAAGTTATGAAAGTTAAAAAATTCTGAAACAGGGGCTGGAGGAATAGCTCAGCAGTTAAAGCACTTGCCTACCAAGTGCTACGTCAATAGTTAAGTACCTGAGTTAGATTCCCCAGCACCACATAAGCTGGGCATGGTGGCGCACGCCTGTAATCCCAGCACTTGGGAGGCTGAGGCAGGAGGATTGCCATGAGTCCAAGGCCAGTCTGGGCTCCACAGTGAGTTCAAGACCAGCCTGGACTACAGAGAGAGACCCTGTCTCAAAAAAAAAAAAAAAAAAGTCTAAATGAGAGGAATGGTGGGACCAATGGTGAGGAATAGGTGTCTAGGAAGCCCACTTATGGCCCTTTCTGAAGTAGAAAGTCAGTCTGATTAGTGGGTTGTGGTGAAGCAAGACCTTGTCTCAAAAAAACCCCAAAAAACAAACAAACAAACAAAACCCTGAAACAACTAAGTATGCCATCATATCTGTTACTTTAAGTATACTCATGTGATGGAGATTTAAGTTCATTTAATGTAGCAATTCAGTCTTTGATGTAAATTTATCCTAAGAAAACTGATTGATGTAATGATAACCTTTTGAATACACAAATATTTACCTTTCAGTACTCAGCTTAGACATTTGAAATTTAACTTTTTCTTTCTCATATTTACTAGCCTTATGATTTACATGGTTGTAGTTCTTTTCTTCTGTGGACTGGTAGATGAGATCAGGTTAAAGAATCTCAACAGAGATAGCAAAATATAGGAAAAAAATTTAAAAAGAACTTTTGTCAAATATCCTAATAAAGAGATCTGCTGGACTCAGAGAAGAGTCATCAAGATTTGACCACTGCAGCCCATTTGAGGGGTAGAAAGCTGAGCTAAAGAGGTGGTGATTTGAGTGAAATGATTCAGATGCAGATTAAATATGTTAAGTATTGTGTGGTTTCTGAGTTGGGAAACCCAGAATACAGGCATTCTACAGAATTACATGGCGTGATAGCAGCAGTTGGGGGGTTAGGAATTGGGAGGGTGTGGGAGGGGCAAAAATGGGGATTGTAAAGTTGAAGTGACATATATATACACACAAAACACTCAAGTTCACTGTAAACATTATGTATGGGATATGTGTAGTAATAAAAATAGTGGGTAAAATAGAAATAAGCTATGTCAAGTTTATATAACTAATATAAGAAAATTTAAGTGGCCATTTAATGGGCGTTTTAACTGTCATATTTAAGTAACAATATATTGGTTTCCCTGGGAAAGTCCTGGTTTACATGTACTTCTTCAGAAAAATTATCAGCAATTATCACCTTTTAGTCTGAAAAATTTCCTATTTGGACAATGAATTTTATTACCTTCTGAGTTATGATGAGATCCAAGTTTAAATGCTTTTATTATTATTTTAAAACAGATTAGCAAGCATCAAAGACACTTATAATACCCATTTCCGGAAAAGGTAATGAGACAGAAAACTATTAGGTACACTACTGATATACTGTTTTGGGATTACAAATTTGGCAACATCTGTTAAGTAACTTTTTTTTTTTTTGAGATGACAGTTTCACTATGTTGCCAGGCTCTTAGGCTCAAGTGGTCCTTCCACCTCATCCCCCAGGGTGGCTGGGTCTATAGGCATGTGCTGTCATACCTGTGGTTTATGCCAAAATCTTAAATGAGCATGTAATTTGATCCAGTACATGGGACTCTTGGGATTATAACTTATGGAACTTCACGTGGCTGAATCAACTTGTTGTAACTGAATTCCTGTTGATGGCATGCCATGGTGATCAGATAAAGATACCCAAACTGGAAGAATTTGGATCCAATTT
>PVKB01003149.1:126806-221305 GCA_004027205.1 Ctenodactylus gundi | reverse complement strand
AATTTCAATACAATATTACTCTTTTCTGTTCTAGAAAGCAAGCAACACTTTGTATCTGCAACCTAAAATATAAAGCCCTAATAGTAAGGTTTGTAAAAACTGTATGTAGCACACAAATATTTTCTCTGTGGTCCTCCAAAACAAGTAACCCTTTCCTGGAAAGGGCATTATCTAAGTCGCTGCCAAACTTTCAAATTTTCAAATTTGTAAAGGGCAAATAGGAGCCAGTAATTATTATACTAAGAGAGTAGGAAGGAATTTAATTCTTTTATTGAACTAAATTTAGCTTTAAGAATAATAGGGTATGTTGTGCTTATTTCCCTAACGGTATTAAAGGCAAGCAAGAGTCCAGAATATATTTGGGAATCATGGACAAAACAAACTAAACTTTGGATCTGGATATGAAAAGACGAAGACTTTTGCTCCATTCTCATTTAACTTTCCTCCACTATTCTCCTATGATTCCATGCCTTGGGAAGATATGCCAACTGCAGCTTATCACAAACACAGTAATTATGAATAAAAAAACTTTAAAGGTAAAAGAAAAAAACTGAAAATAAGCATTCAGAGGTTACTTCTTTACTATTTTGTCTGCTGAACTTGAGAAGTAAAAAATACACTAAGACACAAAAACCAGTTACACAACTATAAATTTAACAATTCTAGAAAAGCTTATTACTTACTTTCTCCACTGCTTAATCTGTTCAGGATTTGCATACTCTTTCAGACATTCTGTGATGTGATCTCCGATTTTTATGAGACACTGTCTAGTATGTTCCAGCTGCTCTCTTTCTGAAAGGCCTTTCTCAGGCCTATCAAGTTGTTTCAAAGCTGCTTTGACAGGCCTCATTCTTTCTTTACACTTCAAAATGTGAAAACAGGAACATAAATATATTAAGAAACTGAATTCAATGAGATCCACCTCTTTCACTGATATTTACATGAGTAAATATTGCATGGTGTGGTAACTAATTAAATCTCACCTCAGAGCCCTCACATATCTGAGCTTTCCCCCCATAGATTTCTTTTAGAAATCCAGGCTTTACTTGTCATTTAAAAACAGTCTGTGAAATTTTACTTAGCCTCTACAAAAAAAGTTACATTCTATGCCATAGTGTGCCATTCTAAGTAGTCTTTTCCCTCTGTTGGTACTGGAGAAATGAACCCAGGACTTCACACTGAGTTACATTCCCCTTATTCTAATTTTTTTATCTAGAAACAAGAGCTTCAGCAAGTTGCCCAGGTTGGGCTTGAGTTTCTGATTCTCTTGGCTCAGCCTCCCGCAAAGCTGGACTTCCGGGCATAGATCATCATGCTCAGCCTACATAGTCTGAAACACAAAATACTAATTAAGACAGTACTACATTTCTAAGTACACCGTACATCTAGTATAATATACAGCAAAGTACCAATAAAAAGGATCTTCATTTTTAAGTTTTAGGAAGGTTCTTTATATAGAATGTATCAGCAAATATAGTATTAAAATGTAACATAGGCAGAGATATAAGTTGGTTATTCTTGCCAAACAAACTGAGATTTAAAAAATTCACAAAAAACAAGTTGACTTAATTCTCAGAATATCAAGGGGTGATGACTCAATACTAGAACATATTTAGTTGGTCCAAAGCCATTTATTTTAAAACAGCAATTTTTGCACTGAAGATTTGGTGTAGATTTGAGTACTTTACTATTTTAATGGCCTATTTTTCTGAACAAATTGGGATACTTTTCATTCTTTAACAGAAATAATTTAACGTTAGAATTATGCCAGACTAGATGCTGTGAGAAATCACTAATTTCTTATCCAATTTTTAGTATCATTACTAACTGCTCTCTTGGTATACAATGTTTCAACTTAATTTTAATAGCTTAGATTCCATTAGACAGCAATTTATTCAAAGTAAAGTGAGTAAATACTTGTTTCTTGGCATTATTTTAAAGCCAACAAATAGAACAGTGAGCAAAACAGTGATTTTTATAAAACTTAGTGTTAAGAAAGCCCATAAAGAAATAAGACATAATTAGTTACCTGGTAACAACTAGTATTTTAATCAAGAAAAGTAAAAAAAAAAAAAAAAAAAAAATAGATGGGGGATTCTTGTCTTTCTAAGTTTTTACGGGAGGACAGCGCTCAAGAATGCACCTAAAGAGAATGAATCAGTATACAATTCAAAGCACAGGAGAAAACAAGTATAAATGTCCTAAAATTTGCTTCACATGTTGAAGGAACAACATGAATATGACTGGCTGAGACCAAGTGACATGGGAAACACTGTGCATGCATCTTTTAGGCTTTGGTGAAGAATCTCTTATCTTAAAAGTACAGAAGGACCATCTTCTTCCAGTAACTACCATGATCACTCCAGCTGCCCAAAGCAGTGCAAAATGAAATAAAACAGCATAGGCTGGAAGCAACAGGAACAGCTACGGTGCAAAGTGAAATATATCAAGAAAGACATGGCTATGACCCTGATAAGAGGTGAGTGAGAGAGAGAGAGAGAAAGAGGAACTGATTGACAATCTACACCACGGTTGAGGCCTTAAGATGGGAACTGGTGAAACAATGGGTACCAGGTACTGGGGAGGGGCCTTGCTTTGCATGTGCATCTGGCTCTGGCCAATTATCCTCTTCAACAGTCTTGGATCTTAAAGAAGAAACTGAAGAAAGTGCAAATACCTTAACATTTGGAACAAAATGACACCTGTTAAATCCAGGTCCAAATGACCTAACATTCTGTGTTCTTTGTTGGCTACCGATTTATGTCATTATGAAGACAAAGCAGCAAAAGGAAAGGCAAATCAAGAATAGCCAAGTAAGGCAAAGATGTCACAGGAGAAGGATGACTGAGAAAAGGACACTGAATTTCCAACTGTAAAGAACTATCACCCAATAAACTGGAATTTCTTAAATTGAGTTAAAAATTCTGCACAAGCCCAGAAAGCATGGCTCCAAAGTCCCTGTGTAAAGCTACTATACTCTTCATCTTCAGAATTAGCAAAGTTTAGGAAGGAGAAAACCCATGCTCTCAGACAGCAGGAACTGTTTCGGCAGTTATATGAAAGTCAGAAGGCCAGAGAGGAGAGGTGAGCAAACAGAAGCTGGAGGTCCCATCTCCATCCCAGTGAAGTGTACTGAGTAAGAGAACTGAGAGTTCATGTGAAGAGCTTCAGTTTTTTTTCTCAAAAAAACCAAACCATTGAACGAACACACACACACACACACACACACACACACACACACACACACACACACACCCACCATTTCCTCTGCTTCCACTAGATAACTTAAAAAAATAAAAATCGAAGAGAAAACAAACGGCAAGTCTAGATTGAAATCTAAACCACAAACAGCCTAGTTGTCCTTAAAGAGGAAACGAGAAAGACATGTCTGAACCTGTACTGGAGATCTGAATGAAAGTGGGAAAAACATGGCTCAAGGAAACAAAACCTTCCTTGGAGTGTGCCCCAAATTCTCAGTGAATGGAACACTGCCAATAGTCAGTAATAAAAAGAAAACAAAAAAAACAACAGTGGTAGTAGGAATTGCTGTATGTAAAAGAGCAAGAAAAAGTACTCGAAGCTCCATTAGTGCATGTCACAGAATCTGGGACTGAACATGCTCATTTCTGTATTTCCTAGGAAAGGTACAACAGGAAGTGGGACAAGAGGATGAGCTGGATATCTAAAAAGATACAGTGGGTCAACATAAATGTTTTAAAAGAGCACATTTCTATCTTTCAAATATAGCTGGATTAGGTGTTATTTTTATTTTTATGTTTTATTTTTTGGACAGGGTCTCACTCTGTAGCCCAGGCTGAACTCCAACACATGGCAATCTTGCCTCCCAGTGAGTGAGATTACAGGTGGGCACCACCACACTCGGCGTACGTGGTGCTAAGGAACTGAACTCCGGGTCTTCAACTTGCTAGGCAAACGCTTTAACCACTGAGCTATTCCTCCAGCCCCGCAAATATAGCTGGGTTAGTAACAGTGATAAAGTGACTGATGATTATCTCCCAGTCTAACAAGTACCTAGCATTGGCTATTCATCTTCAAGCCAACATAAAATACTCAGATTTGAATAGAAATCCGAAATGAATATATTAACCTGTGTTTACACATCTGTATGTATGTAGCTGCTACTAGTAACAATGCCTTTCCTAGTCCTGATTCAAGCTTTAAACAATCTCATTAACTGTCTCATACTACTGAGACCTCTTCAATTATTACTCTTTTGGATTATGCTCTATATCTGGCCTTTGTAGTCTTTCTCAATGTACTATCACGTATCAGTTCAGGAATGACCTGTACCGTGAGCTTTTCCAATAGCACTGTTTTGGAAACGTCACATGTACTGATTAATTTCATCTTCACATGTAATGTTCCAAACAGTACCATTTTGACTGGAGAGCCAGAATATCTACTCCATACAAAGTGCTTTCCCACATGGCAATCTCACTATGAAGTTTTCCTCAAAATCTGTTATCACATATCATTACATAGCTGAAGCCATTTTATCAGTGCTTGATAATACTCATTAAAGCAGTCCTTAGGAAAAAGGCAAACATAAGTTCTCCTTTCCTTTAAGGAACATTAAAGTAACACAATTATAAAACCAGCCTTACTCAAACTAAGTTATGGGAACCTGTGCCAGTCCCTAACGTTAAGTTTAAAAACTGAGTGTGTTTAGCAACAATGACAATGCAACTGGACAGTTTGAATGCAGTTTAAAAAAAATAGGTTTATCTTTTATATATCCTTTTTCCCTATTTCACTTTGCAAGTGAAACATTAATTTGTCTCCTAGGCTCTTTAAATGAATGAGGTGAGAAAACTAGTCATTCATCATAGATATGAAGCACTGCCAACAGCGAACGTGCCAGTTCAGAAATTAAAAAGTTTAACATTCTGAAGATAAAGAAAAAATGTTCTAAGTACTAATTAAATGTTTCAGCCTTTAGTAATTTTTCCAAATTTAACGTAACTTTCAAAATTGAAGTTACTGCTTTTATTTATCTAACCTGCAGTACTATCGAATTCAAATACATTTCCAACTTTAACAAAAACTTCAACATAAAACGTGACATAAGTATTAATGATCGTAAGGTCTACTGCTTACAATGCTGAATGTCTTCTGATCCAGCTCTTCAGACTCTTCAGATACGGGAACCGGCTCACCACTTGCAGTAATGTGAACTGGAGCATCTAAGACTGAGGGTTTCTTGGATCTCTCCTTACTTTCAGATTTCGGTTCACTCAACTAAAACCAGAGACAATAAAATCCAATAACAAAGGTAAAATAATCAGTACTTTCAGAGAACTACTGTTTTATTGTATTCTCCAAATCCTTCTCAGTGAGTATTCTTTTTTCACCAAGTTTATTTGATTTCTTCAAAAAAATAAAGCTACTCTGTTATTCTGCAGATCAGGCCACTCAAAGTGTTCAAACCCTTTTCCTTTTTTCCCCTCCTCTACTACATGCTCAAACACAGTCCTGAAGAACTCCTCTACCGAGACTAAGATGGGCTAATGTTCAATAGTCTCCTAAAATGCAGTCAGCTGACTGCTTTGCTTTCTCTATTTTACATAGATCCGCATACCTTTTCTTCCTTTATGTCTTTTTCTTTTTGCAGTTTTTTGTTTTCCCTTTTTTCCTTGAACTCTTTTTCCTTTCTATCTCTCTCATCCTCTTTCTCCTTTATCTCCATTTTAAGTTCTCTTTTATTCTTTTCTTTTGTTTCCCTCTTTTCTTCTGGTTCCTTCTTTATACAAACATCTGGCTCAGGTTTTTCTTCACTGTCTCTTTCTGTTTTAATTTTTCTATTTGGATGTTTCACAGAAGTGATCTCATCCTGAAAAGTGTAAGTACGGCCACTGTATTACTAACTGAATAAAGACTAAATTTTAAGTAATTATCAATTGCATGTATATGGATTCTGAAAGTGAGAATCCCCAAAGTAACGATACATGCGATGTTTGCTTTCCTATAAACTAAGGTAGGGCAGTCCCACTCAAATTCATAATAAAATTAGACAGCTGCTCATTTAGTTGGCACATGTTTGAAAAGGAAGGACCAATGCTCTATGCTTCTAATATAACTATCGCATAGCAGAATTCTGTTGTATAAAGATGATTATAAACCACAAAAGAAAAAAATCAGCACCTGAAAGATTTCAGATCCCAGTTCAAAATTTTAAATGTAAATACATAAAAATATGCCATATTCCCTTTCCACAGAAAAGGCTGCTTCTTTACAAAATAAAGTATTACCTTATCATCATCTTCATCAGATTTCTCTGAAGGCAGGGGAGAAGAATCACTCTTTATTTCTTCTTTCACTTTTATAGACTTCATTGCTTTATTCTTCTTAGCACTTGCTTTCCTCTTCTTTGAACCTCCCTAAAATAGTTATTTTTATTTTAGCCAACTCCATAAATTTCATTTTTTAAAAACTTCATGAATACTACTAAATCGGCTAGATTATATTTAGTCTATTGGTAGTAAGCTTCAGCAACCTTAGCAAGTCATAAAAGTAATCAATTTATGAGTCAAATACAGTTATTACCAATAATAAAATACTAATCAACTATAATTACTATTCTAAACAGAGAATGAAGCTGGGCCTGGTGGTACAGTCCCAAAATCCTAGTAATCTGGGATGCTGAGGCAGGAGGCACCAACAGCTTGAACCCAGCCAGGGAAATTTAGTGAATTAGCAAACCTCCCAACCCCAAAATAAAAACAAAACAAAAAAATGAGCTGGGGTTGCGACTCAGTGAAAAGGTCCTGGATTCAATGGCAAGCGTGGATAAAAAGAAAAAAGAAGTGAGGAAAATATGAAAGAATTTGGAAAAATAGATTTTTTTCACTTCTTTAGACTACTATCATCTCCAAGTAATTTAATGATACCAGGGGTAGCATTAGAAATGATTTTTAATGCCACACAAGTAACCAGTGACGTTGTGGTCTTAAGTAAATTATAATTGTTTTTAAGGTTGATTTTACTTTCTAGTCACTCCATCCTTGATATCTTTTTTCAACCTATTTTGAACCCCATTCACAAATAACTCAGTGACCTTTCAAACTTTCCTTTAAACTCTCTAATGTATCTAAGTAAGACACTTTGCAGGTTTTCTCAAAAAGTACTCACACTGTAATTAAGTTTGCTCTCTCTCTAAACACTAGAAAAAAGATCCTACTTCTGCAAAATATGACAATTTTTACAATGTATGGTGAGGTAACTGAAGGCAAAATACTACCATTTTCAAATAAAGCTACTAAATTACAGAAAAACATACTTCAGAGCTTACACTATAACTACAGATGTCTGTCTAGCTTGGTTAGTAAAGTGGAAATGTAAACTGGTTTTAGGCATATAAATTTTAACTTACTGCACCAGAGAGTCGCAAAGCTTCTTTTTTTGCAAGATCTCTACTGAGTACTTTGATGAGGTAGTCTGCACGTGTCTGCAAATGTTTTGCTTGTGGTTTCTTATCAGGATCATCTGGAAGAATCTAAGAAGCAATTTTTAATTTTTCTAAATAACATTATACTGGAGAACAAATGCTTAGCTATTTAAAAACATGCATCACTCACTAAAAAATTACAATTCCTAATATCTGTGTAAATGAACACCTCAATACAAAATACCTATCATATATCAATACCACAGGCAAAGATTCAATTTTATTGGAAACGTATTTTTTAAATAAATACATCTCAAAAATGTATTCTCTAGGACATAGAATATTACTGACTTAGATAATAATGAAGTGTGTATCATCAGCCAGCAATTAGAGCAATGGAAATCTAGATTACTTAAGTTTTACAGTACATATAGATAATGAAACATCAATGTGTAAAGACTATTTGTCTTTGGAGAGGTTAGAATATAAAAGGATTACAAAAATTACAAACTGTTTCCAGTGTTTCCCATTTTACAGAAAGCTAGCACAACAGAGTCAAATGATCAAAGATCCTAAAGACTGGTGACTTTAAAAGTTTTTGAAAGACTAAACAGGATATCAAAGGTAAAATATCTCATATTTGTTTACATTCAATTCTTTCATAAAAAGAAGCTTCGAAAACATCCAAGATCACATAGCTAGCTAGAATTTTTTTGTTTTCCTGTTCCAAATTCAGTTTATTTCCAAAATAATTTAAAAGCCAAAATTACAGCAAATTTAATCTGCCATCAATAGTCAAGAGTCAAGAAATATGTAAGCACCTTGTGTGTCAGGCTGAGGTCAGGATCCATCTTGATCATCTCCCAGCTTCCATATCCATACTCATAGATGCCAATTAATAAGTTGGAGTCATCTTCTTTGCCCCAGTCTATATCAAAATGAGCCGGTTTCGTGTAGCCTAGGATTGTGTACCTACCATTCAAATTAATAATTACTGTCAAGTTCTGTCTTATTGAAAATTAATTTGGAAAAACATTTCAGCCATCAAAAATTTTGGCCCAAAAGTGGCCAGTAAGGCCATAAAAATATGACATGTGTTTTTATCAAAATCATTAAATAGCAACGAAAATTTCATAAAGTAACTCACTGCTTTCTTTCTTCTGGGTCTGAAGGAATGGATTTATGCAAAGGTATTAACTCTTCTTCGTGGGCGATGACTAGCTTGGCATTCACTTGTACTCCAGAAATTCGGAACGTCGGCCCCTTCACTTTACCTAGTCTACCACCTGAATTTTTTATACAAGAGTTATAAAAAAAAGTAAGACATAATTACACAAATTCCATTAATTTCATTTGTATTCTATAAAGCACAAAGCATATGCTATTATTAAGGAGACTGCTGCCAAGTCATGCATTTCACAACATACATAACGGTAATAACTAGCAGCTGCAAGGTCACAGGAGGTTATGTAATTCAAGCATTTTACCAACACACGTCATGTATCAACACTATCGTCCTCTAAAAGCTCTTGAATTTTTTTTCTGTACATCTTATTACTAAATCTTATATAAATATTCTTCTTCAGGCAGATGAACTGTAAACTAGGCACAATTAAATAACTGAGTCCCAGAGTACGACCACATGTGCATGTTTATATTTTCTTCCCTTAGTTATCCAAATTAAAGACAGTATACCTAACAGTAGGTAATTCCTGACACTATGTCCCAGACAGAATATATCCAAGGGTAGATTCTCCTGCCTTCAAAATCAATTCTGTTCTCCATTTCTTATTACCTGTTTATCTAGTAAACCATCTTTTAAGACTGATAAATAGGTAACTTAAGATATAATACCTAATTTAACAAAAGTACACTTTGGAAAAAAATTTCTCATTACCTTTCAAAATGAAATCAGTATGAGGTCACACATATCTTTGAAATATATAGAAGTGTATTTAACGTCCAATGTTATTGTCACATTATCCTCCCATTTCCTCGTCCTTTCAGTAACAGCTGAATATGCAGGACATTTACTTCTTTTTAAATCATTTGAGATTACCTGCTCGTTCTGTTCCTGAAGAACTGTCCTTTAAAGCTTTAATGCAACCATTATGTACCAATTCTCCTAGTCGTCTAAGATCTGTTTCTGACTTATCAACTAATTCAGCATCTCGAGCAATTGCATCTAACCTGTAATAAAATAACACACATTTGAGGTAATTATGTTAAATGTGAAGGAAGTGAGGCTGTCTAAGGTAAATCATGTTTCATTCTATTTCAGGATCTAATGTTATTTTACTGTATGCCCTATAAACTGTATTCACGTGACCAAAACAAAATATTTAAAAATTGAGAGAATTTCGCAGGGAAACAAATTTTTACGTATTTAAGGACAAATACACACTCAAATCCACCACATTCCAAAAGTAAAGACTGTATGTCTGCTCTGTAAAATTCTCTGTAATTGATCATGTTTTAAAAAGTTCAAAAGGAAGTGTTAACATTTTATGGCAATTATGAATTAAAGATAAAAACATCATAATGTTTATTACATTATACAAAACAGGTATGAGTGACAATTTTCCATTATCTAAAATAATTGAAGTATTTCATTATGTTTTAAGCAAGTCAACTCAAAATAACAAAATATACCTCTATTTAAGGACTTTTTTAAGAGAAAAAGATCTAGTTTGAATCTTTATTGCTTTATATTCAGATGATGGATTGCCTATAACAAAGGACAAAGAACATTCTAATCACCAGGAATTACTGGAATTGACGCAAATTGAAAAAATTTATCTTGTCATTTTGAATTTTAATATTGTTTATGTAATAAGTGAATGCAATTACAGAAAATCAGAAAAAACAGGAGGTTAGGTTAATAACTCAGTCTATCTATAGAAAAATCTGTGCTGTTTCAAAGGCTGTTAAAAATGAGATAAATATTGTAAAACGTGCAATATAATTATAAAAAAGAATTTAAGCATATCTTTAGACACTATAAATGTGAAAATTTTAGAGAATAGAAAGAACTAAGAGTACACATTTTTAAAAATAATCTGAAATTTGTTTCCTCAGATTAACTTTGTAGATATCATTAAAAGTGAATTCAACATTGTAGCTAACCAGAATGTTAACACAGGTAAGGCGAGCAATGACGCATCATAATTCTATGAGAATGACAAATATATTTACCTCTCCAGAGGGCCACCAAATTTCTTATAGCTCTTGATAAATCTGGCAGAAAATAAACATCTGGATTAAAGACATGTTTCGCTTACCTATTTTAAATATGTTTATATGGACAAAAATAGAAAACATCTGTTACTACAAAAACTCAAGGCATTATTAGCCAAAAAACCCTCTAATTAACTATGCTATAAACAAAAATGTTGAGATATTAAGCTATTTCAAGAGAGGTAAGACATATTTTAATACTCAGGATGAAAGATAATAGAACAAATTTTACTTTAGAAATTACTATTTTTACCTAAAAAAAGAGAGAGAGCTTATGAGCTACTAGAGGAGCATCTCCAGAGTACTTACCTAATCACACTTCCTCATATTCCAAGTGACAATAAACATGTAGCAAACGGTTTCAAGTCATGTGTAGTATTAAACCAATAATAAGAAATTAAAATTTTACTTTAAAACAAACCTATGTAAGTAGCTAATGGGTAAAAAAAAGTATGTACACACACACACACACACACACACACACACACACACACACACACACTTGGGAAAAGTATAAGAGAAATGCTTCTTTGACTAAGTACAGAAAGTCTGTATCAGATGGTCACAAAAGTATCCTAAGTAAAAGCTAACAATTTAGCTTTCTGATAGGAAAAATAAAGAACTAAGTCAGGCCTCTCCATCAAAACAAGAGTTAAGATGGCTTGAAAGAAACAAGACACTCTCAAAATGAAAAACCTTTCCACAAAATTTCACATGCAAAACTAATATACAAATAAGATACTTTGTCATTCTCCTTGAAGAAACACATAAATTATATATGTTGAGCACAGCAGCTGCAACAATCTGTCCTGTATGACTAATTTTAATTCCTTCTTGACCATACAAAAATGATGTTTTGGGGGGTAGTGTTGGGAATCAAACCTAGGCCTCAGGCATGCTAAACAATTTATACCACTAAGCTATATATTCTTAACACTAAAAATGCTTTTAACATGAATGCTTTTATTAAGTAATAATCTGAATGGTAACAAACAACAAACTAGAAAAATATATAACTAAATAATTCCCACAGAAATTAGTAATGTTGGAAATAAGAATGTAAGATTTTAATAAATAAATCAAAATGTGTCAAAAAACCCCACAATAATCAAACCAAAAAGTTTATAGTATAGTCAAACAATAAATAATGTACAAAGAGTAGATGCTAAACATTTTTTTCAGAGCTACAATGAGTATCTAAAAACAGAACTGAGCACTCAATTCCTACTCAAATATCCTATATCTGCACCTCTAAATCTTCTCAGAAAATACTGGATTCTTATATTTTAGCTCCACCTTCTAATAAAAAAAAACAAACTACAAGATGGTCTTAGGTCATCTTACCGTCTAATTTCTGTATCATTAAATCCTTTGATGTTCTCCCGAGGAATGGTTCGGGGTCTTCCTCGTTTCTTTGGTCTTTTCCTTTCTGAGACTGAGTCACTATCAGACCCAGAGTATCTCCTACTTCTACTGCGCCTCCCTTCACTTCCATTGAAACTAATCTGGAATTTGAAAACAAAAAATTTACTCACACTTAAGAGTAAATAAAGTTTCTGTCTTAAAGGCAAAAAAAAAAAAAACATTAAAAAAGAAAAATTGTAACAATTTTAAAAGTATTATCCTATGTATCAAAATATTCCATAAACAAAAGTCAGAAGCAAACACAACACAGACTAACAGAACATGTTACTGATAAAGAGCTGCTCCTAACCTTAACACCTACAGCATAAACTGTTTTTAATGTCCCTGGGAACTAAAAGCAGGGTTCCGACATTGGCTACAATCCTTCTCCTTCTTAATTATTTTTAAAATTTAGAGATAAGGTCTTGCTAAATCCTTAAATTGACTAAATTAGGTTCAAACCTGAAATGTTCCGGCCTAAGACTCTCCAACTGCTGCAATTACAGCTGTGTACCACCAGGACAAGCTGTAGAGCTTTCCTATACATCTATAATAACCAGTCTTTAAAAATAAGAGGAAGATTTTTAATGAGCAATCAATCTAATAAATACAAAATTGTACTACCTCAATGAAAATTAAAGTAACAATGAAATGCAATTGTTTTTAAAAATCTATAAACTTAACAAATATTAATAGTAACAATGACAGTGGTAGAGAAAAATGGGCACTGATGAATTGGTGAATAAAGAGAGCGAGTAGTATCTGAGTAATTTGGCACTATTACAATTCCTTAAAAAATATCAGCCTTCCATAACTGGATTTGGAATCCTATGTAGTTAGTGGAAGCTTTTGTCCCGCTGTCCTTGTTTTTAAAATAAAACTTTCCCTTTGGCAATGTACAAATAAATAAATAAATAGACAAATCAACCCATTTATATTGCTTTGAGGAACTTTTCCTAAAGTCAGAAACAAGAAGCTACCTTCATCAATTACATCATTTTCATTATAAACAAAATAAAATCAATCTAATCATTAAATAATCTTGACAAATCTATACAATGGAACGCTGAGAAGTCATTAAAAATTGTACTGGAGAATAATAACATCCATGCCACACCATGAAAAGAAAAGCTCCAAGTCAACATCCATGCCACACCATGAAAAGAAAAGCTCCAAGTCAATAGTATGCACTTAAAAAATTACAATGATTATTATTATAATAAATATTACTAGTCACATCTCTGGGTGACAGGCTGATTACCCATTCTTCTTTTCTCTTTTGCTTTAAATATTTACTCATCACTCTTTTAACTAAGTTGATCAGGCATTTCTTGTATTACCAACCCTAAATATGTAACTGAAGGTTAATTTAGTCAAAGATAGTATTTTGTTTTTATTTATTTCAACCTCTTCCCACCCGTTCACAAGATCCAAATAATTCTAGGTCCCCCCCCCCCCCAAACTACAAAACTAAACCATTTTGGAGTGTGCAGGAATATATATATAAACGCCGAACAAGACACAAGTCATTTCTGGGGTAAAAACGTATTTGATTCTGCTTCTTCCTATTCCATAGAAAAGTTGGTAAGGGTACTTACTGCTTCTACTCTTTAACAACTTAATCTTAAATGTACCAGGGCTGAATCACAGGACAATTTACCCATCTAAAATTTAAGAAAATAGTTTATAAGAAATGAGTCTCAAACAGTAGCTGCTCTGTCAAGGGCACAACAGACAGAAATCAAGAATCACATAAGCAGATAAGGAAAGTCAGCCACAATGCATTGAACACCAATGGCAGGTAAAGAGGAGAATGCACAATGGCTGGAAGCCAAAGACACGGAAAACTATGTCCCTTTTCATACACTTCACAAGTTTCCATGGGGGACCTAAGAGAAAAAACCTGGCACGGTGGGAGATTATAGAGAAAATGTTCCTGCAGAAGGGAGCCTTGAGAAAGATGGGGCAGTTTGAGAGGCAGAGTGAGGTGAGGGAGGTTACTGGTAGGAACTCTTGCCAGATAGATGCCTCTCACCTACAGACCTGTGGCACATAAGAATATCTAATTATAATCATAGTAAAAGAAAAGCCAAAAACTCATTCCTTGGGGGTGAGGCAGCAGGGCTAGGGCCTAAGTTAGATGAGGCAAGTCTCATACTTGAACCTGACTCAAAATTATGGGAGGTACCAAAAAACTCAGTAATCAAGAAAAATAATTTTATAATGCAAAGCTCTAAAATATAAAGTTTTTTTACTGAGGAAAAACAAATGAGTTACTAGGGTTCTGTTCTTTTGCTGAAGGTTCCATTATACCTTTGTATAGCAATGTTAGCAATATTTAAAAATCTGTTATTTTGTTCATTTGATCCATGAAATATAAATTTTTTTAAAAGTCAAATTATACAGAGGATATATATTCACTATTACAGTTAAAATAGAAATCACTGAAAAACATGGTTAGAAATTTTCTCGAATATTTGACAATAAAAGAACACTTCTAAGAAACCTGTGGGTCAAAGAGAAAGCCATGAAAATTGTAAAGAACTCTGAAATGAAAGAAATGAAAAATACAGATAACAAACAAAATTTGGAACTCGGGATGTCTCAAAAACAAAATTTTAAATAAAAAAAGAACAAAATAAAATTAAATTAAATTTGGAATAGTCAGAAAGAGTAGAATTTTAAGAAAAATTTGCAGTGTTAAGTACTAATAGAGAACTGACATCACAATTCAGTATCTAATTAACATTTAAAGAAACTTTTAAAAAATCCAGTTAAAGCAAAAGAACGCATAAACATGTGATGAAAAAGAGAAACACATTAAATTAAAAAACAGGAAAAAAATCGATGAAACAAAGAGCTGCTTATTTAAAACATTAATACCTCTAACAGAGACAAATTCAAGTACCCTCATCTACCAGTTCTTTGATAAAGGAGCCAAAAGGACAGGCTCTTCAACAAATGATACTGGGAATTTGGATATGCACATACAGAAGAATGAAATCTAGACACGCACCAAAATCAAATCAAAGAGGGTCAGACCTAGATATTAAAACTGAAACACTGACCCTTCTGGAAGACAAACTAGGCAAAAATCTAAGGGATAGAGGTGTAGGCAAAGACTTTCTTAATGAGACACCAAATGCCAAAGAAAGCTCACAAATGCGATTATACCACATTAAAAGTTTCTGCACAGCAAAGAAAATTATCAACAGTGAAGAGAGAACGGACAGAATATGAAAAAATTCTCACTACCTGTATTTCTGATAAAAGGCTAGTAACTAGAATACATATGGAACTGAAGAACAAGCCACTCCAATTCAAAAGCCCGATTCAAAAAAATGGGCAACAGAAATGAATAGGCAATTCTCAGATGAAGAAATTTAAATGGCCATTAAATACATGAAGAGATGTCCAACATCCTTAGTCTTTAGAGAAATGCAAATCAAAACATCACTAAGACATCATCTAACTCCACAGAGAATGGCAAATATCAAGAACTCGAACAGCAATCACTGCTGGTGAGACTGTGGGAAAAAGGACAGCTTCTCAAACTGCTGGTGGGACTGTAAACTCATACAACCACTATGGCGGGCAGTGTGGAAATTTCTCAAAAAGCGGAAAATAACTATTCCCTCTGATCCAGCGATAGTTCTTCTGGGAATGATACATGAACACGTATGTTCATAGCAGCACAATGAACAATAGTTAAAAAATGTGGAAGACACCAAAATATCAATAGATCAATGGATACAAAAACTGTAATATTTATATACAATGGAGTAGTACATGTCTATATAGACAGATAGTTTTTTTTTTTGTTTTTAAGCTTTTGTAGGGGCACAAAGACCGTTTGAGACCATCATGCTCAGCAGAGTGATTTAGAAACAAAAGGTTAAATATCGAATGATTTCTCTAATATGAGAAACCCAGAATACAGCCATTTCAGAAATAAGTGGAAGAAAGAGAAGAAATTGGGGGGGGGGGGGGGGGGGGGGGGGGGGGGAAGAGGGCATGAGAGGGTCATAAAAGGGAGAGCAGAAAGGTTTGTAACTGTGACAATATATATACACACACACAAAATACTCAAGTTCAATGTAAATTATGTATTGCATATGTATGTACTTACAAAACAAATTTAAAAAGAAAAAATATCAATACTATGAACAAAGAAGGGCATCACTAAATATCCTACTGACCTAAAAGCTAAGAGCACATTCTAATTTTATATCTACGAATTCAACATTAGAGAAAATGAATAAATTCCTCAAAAGAAACTCAAATTCACTCAAGAAGAAAGACAATCTGGGGCTTGAGGAATCGCACGGCAATTAGAGCACTTGCCTAGCTCATACTACACCCGAAGTTCGATTGCGCCCTTTCCAACCCCAATATAAGGACGTGGTATTACGCAACAGTAATCCTACCACTTAAGAGGCTGAGGCTGGAGGATTGTTCCAGCCTATATATCCAGGTTCAAGGCTAGCCTGGGCTACACTGAGAAGTCAGGAACAGCCTTCATTGCACAGTGAGACCTTGTCTCATAAAAAGAAGAAAAATATCCTAAATAGTTCTTTATCTACAATTGAGTTAGTTGAAAATCCTCCAACAAAGAAAACTATAGGCCCAGGTAAGTTTCCCTAACAGATATTCTCAGTATTTTAACAAAGAAATATTCCGAGTTCTATATAAGTTTTTCTCAAAAGAGGAAGAGGACATTTTCAACTCATAACACAAGCATTATCAAATGAAAGACATTTTAAAAATAACTCTATAAAGTAATACCTAAACAAATACTGTACTAAACCCAAGACTAAACAAAACAGACCAGGTCTGTATGTAAACTATAATCTTGTATTACAAAAGCATTTCCAAAAATTGCAAAGTCACCTGTTTCGCACAGTTTCTCATTCTTGGCAGCATATAGATTTCTTCAAGTTCCTTTTGCCTTTCTTCTTCTTCTAATCGTCTTCTCTGATCTTCTGGAATGATTTCTTCCCAATTCTTTGAATTTCTTTCAGGTTCCAATTCAATATCATCTTCATCCATATTTGAAAAGTTGGCAACCTGATAAGTGGCAGAATTTTAACAAAGTAAATACTAAGAAAAATTATCAAATATTACAGAAAAATGTATCCTCAAATTATGTATTTTTTAAAGAAAGAGTGGCATGCCAGAATATTACAGTAACACTTTTTTTAAATTCTAGCTGGTAACTATGGCACACAGTCGCTGCTACTTGGAAGGCTAAGGCAGAAGGAGTGTCTGAAGCCAAGAGTTAAAGAAAGGCTGAGGATGCAGTTCAGTGTGAAATCTTGGGTTCAATCCCAAGTATGGAGGGCAGGTGGGCTATCAGAGAGTGTGAAGATACTGGCAGAGAAACAACGAGCTCTGGAAGACCTCAGGTATGTGACTTAGGTTCCCTAAGCCCTGGATTCTTGTTTCTAAACATGTGGACAGAAAAAACAAACTAACTTTCGTGAGGAAACAACATGACATTTAAAATACTGAGCACCACAGAAAGCACTGAATAAAGATGGCTCTATTAGTATATTAAAACTTGTAAATAATTGAGTGAAGACATGAAAACTATGCTTATTCTACATATGAAATGAGGCTGAAATCAAGTATTTATTCCCGTTACTAAGATATGATCACTATAAAGACAACTGTGCATCAACTCACTAGTACAAAAGAAACCCATGTTTATTCTAGTTGCCAAAGTTTTTTTTTTTCAATTACCAACTAAACTGAAAGCAAGCAGTTCATTTACTTAGAGGAAAAAATGAGTAAAAAGAGGCCATGCCCAGGATGAGTACTTGGTCCATAGGCCTTCACTTCTTAAGATTCCAACAGTCTTCTAACTTAATCTCCCTGCTTCAGTTTACGGTCCACTACAATCTACCCTTGTCACAGCAGAGTGACTCATTAAAACATTCAAGCTTCTGCTCATTTCTGCAGCCCTGCTGTGTGGCTCGCATTGCAGGTCCTCCATTAGTATCTGGTGAATAAACAAATTCCACTAGACAATGTGATAACTAAGAACTTCATGGAAACTGGTGAAGATACACAGGAACTTATTTCTTTAAAGGAATGGCAGCTGACATTCCCTATAAAATCAGCTGACTTGTGAGGAGATGCTCTGGGACTCCTTACAAGTCTCTTTAGCCTTTACTACACGGAAGATACTTAAAAGCATTAAATACATTCTATTATTTGACAGACTTGAGGTTTTTTTATTCATAGTAATTCCTAATCTAGCATCAGAAACTTCCTTATTAGAAATCAGCTAAGTCTTTAGTCATGGAAACCTAAATAAAAGATTTTCATTCATTTATGTACCAAAATATTTGAGAACGTTTTGCTGAGCACTGTTCTAGGTGATAATTAGGAAATAACAGCTCTGCCTGTTCATTTGTAAGCCTTAAGCATTCCTAAAGTACTTGTTCTCATTTAAATCAGCTGCTAGTAGTTTATCTGAAAAGATTCCATACGATATAACGAATTTTAAGACAAAAATTACCTTATTATGTATAAAGACTAACAGAACAATAATTCAAAATCCCTCTGTATTTTGCAATTACAAAGAAAAATGAAAAAGAATTCCACCTTGAATTGGGAAAGCAATTCATCCCCAACAGTTAAAGGGCCTGGTTCATTTTCATGAGTTTCAGCCCTCTTCAGGATTTCATCTATATCCATTTCCTGTAATTAGAAAAAAAATAATAATTTTAAATATAATTGAATCCTCCTGCCTCTCAAAATATAACACATATTTTAAAGTTTTTAATATTCATTCATTCATTTATTTTTTGGTCAACCTGGGGCTCCTGTTCTTCTCCTTCAGGTTCCTTAAAAAGTTCTTCAGCACCAAACTTCAAAATAGCTGATAATTCTTCTTTATTAAAAGGAGTAGAACTGAAAATAAAAATATTAAAAATACTTAGTATTAATAGCTAATATTTGCACAATTTTACTATACAATCACTTTTGTAACAGTTATATAATGAAGTTAAATGGGTAAAGTTTTAGTATCCGTATTTTATAACTAGGCAATGTGAAGTAAGAAGTTAAAGGATTTCACCCTGTGACTACGGATCTCCTGCACTAAAATAAAATACTGAATGTATGCCTTCTGACTATAAATAAGTCATGTATCTTCAAAAATATAAAATGACATTAAAGTACTTGAATAAATCTACTTACGGTGAGGTGCTATTTCAGAAAAATTACTTTAGACTGACTATAAATTAATACTTTTTAAAGTAACCACCTTGATGGAGCAGAACCTGTGTGTAGCACTGTCTTCCCGGTTGTGTCCATTCTTTGAATCACAAGATGATCTAAAACCATCTTCTTTTTGGCCCTTTCAAGAATATCTTCTTCAACTGATCCCTTTGTAACTAGACGATATATATTCACCTGTAAAAAATGACGTGAAGAAACAAACTACAGTAAAAACAATCTGTTTTGCTAACCCAAAGTGCCCAAACTTAACAAACAGACTGGCTCATTTTACATGATGTTTTCACTAAAAAAAGCAAAATTAATATTAAAAAATACTAGTCCAAAATGGTAGTGCATGCCTGGAATTCCAGCATTTCAGGATGGCGAAGCAGCAGGGTCTCAAGTTCAAATCTGATCTGTGCAGTTCAACAAGACTCTTGGAAAGGAGTAAAAGAAGAGGCTAAGATGTAGGACAGTGTGAGGAGCTGGATTCAATTCCCAGTGTGGGGTGGGGGAGAAACATGGGAGAATATAACTATGTAGTTAAACTTCTTCAATGTGACGGACTATTTCAAGAATGTATGTTTCCTTCCTAGATGTTCTTTAGGAGATTGTAAATTGCTTTATTTTGTTTGCTTTTAATGTAACGAGTTGTTTTTAAACTGATTTAGCTAGAGGAATTAAAAAAAAAAAAAAAGCAAGCCACTGACAACCTTGCACCAGTTTCTTTCCAGCTCCTTTCATTCTAATGTTTTGTTTTTCTGTGTCAGAGAGGGGAAACCTCTTTTCTGCCAAGGCCCATCTGGATATGTATAATACCATTCTTGTGCCATGCCATATTATCAACTTAAAAAGTAGCCAGCTGTATTTGGTAAGGCATTTATTATAAAATTAATTCACCCTAATGTGACAGTTGCCTTGGTGGGGCTCTACCAAATGATTTTATGGGCCAAATATGGACTATGGGCTGGATGTTCCCCAACCCTATATCATATAAAACAAAGATCCAGAGACTGCTCCCCAAGTTATGAAGCCCTCCCTATACACTGAAAAGAACTGATGCTTTGAAAAATTCCCCTGTTAGGGGCGGGACAAAAGGAGGGCGGGAAAGCCCTTGTCACCTTGACAAGATACGTATGTGCACAAAATGCTCAACTCCACTGTAAACCTTAAAATTATGCACTTGTACATATCAATAAAATGGGGAAAAAAGGAAAATTCACCTATTTCTCTAGGTCAGAGACAGATTCTGGCGAAGTAACAACACCATACATATTTAGTTACAGTGGCACCAGGTACTTGAAAAAGAACTTTAAAATGTAACTGGCTTTCACATGGACAGAGTCTTGTAAGTACATGAACAAAACAGAGGCTAACAGAAAGGCAGTACTATACTACTCAATCTCTTTCAAAAGCTATAAACAAATGCATTAAGTGTTCATACCAAACCAAAAAGCCACAGCATTCTATAGTTATGAACGGAATGTATGGTCAAACTGGAATGGATGATCCCATTTAGGCATGGCTATTTCAATTTCTGACAGACCTTCCAAGTTAACTCTGACAAACTGGGTTCCTAAGTATCCATCTGGTAAATAGCAGTATGACTATCTCCAATGACCGCCCAAGGATTGTCGCCAAATTTAAACATTAATCATAAAAAAAGTTAACGATTTAAGCAGTTTAAACCAATAACATAAATTTAGAAATACCTGTTTCTTTTGCCCAATTCGATGTGCTCTTGCCTGTGCCTGAAGATCATTTTGTGGATTCCAATCAGAATCAAATATAACAACGGTGTCAGCAGAAGCTAAATTAATGCCTAAACCTCCAGCTCTTGTAGAAAGCAAAAAGCAGAAGTCCTGTAAGGAATTATAAATTTGTAAAATTTTAATTTCTTCTAAGCTGTAATTGAATAATCAAATTGGAAATAATTTTTCTGAATGTAAGAAGTATTTTACTCAGGAAACTAAGAATTTAAGCTACTAAAACTTAGTTTATAAATCCTTAGCAAGATCAATCAACAAGACTTCAAAATGCAAAGCCATGGTAACAATGAACACCAAATTTAATACAGTATTTACTTTTGGTGAAGAACAGAAGAGAACAGGGGAGGCAGGAGGTCTCAATTTTATCTATAAATGTTTTCCTTTAAAAAATAAGAGATAAAGCACAAGAATTCTAAATGAATATGAGCTAAATTTAAATGAGGTGGGCTAATTTGTCCTGAAGCAAAGTGACTGTATCATGCTGAAATATTATTTGTAAGAGTAAATTCTTCAGATTTAACAGAGTGCTGATTGAATCCCGTCATACATTCACTCATTCATTCTTTCATTCAATACGTGGTCTGGCACTGTAGTTCAGGCTGGTCCTGAACTCAATATGTAGCCCGAGCTGGTCTTGAACTTGCTGGGATTATAGGCCTGTCCACCACACCCAGATTTATATGGTGCTAGGGAAGTGAATTCAGGGACTCATATTTGCAAAACAAGCATTTTTATCACTGAGCTATGCCCCCAACCTATACTTTGTGTTTGATCCCTGGCAAGACAGAAAGGCCAGCTGGTAGGCAGGCCGGCAGGCAGGCAGGCAGACATGCGTTGGTGTGCATGCACACACACACAAAAACAAAGCCTTCATTTGCTAATAGCTGGCTACTACCAGTGAGATTTTAAACAAGCCACAAATACGATGACTCAGTAAAATCACAAAATTACTAAAAATTTACAATATTAAAGCACTCATACCTCTGATCCCTCAGCATTAAAATGATCTAGGGCTTGTTTCCTCAGCTCCCCTTTTATTGATCCATCTAATCTCTAGAATAAATAATACATGAAAATATTGCATATATCAGAATCAAACTGTAGAAAACCTGTTAAAACCAATTATACAATTAAGTATGAAGGGCAGAATGGCCTCTGCAAGATTTCATGAGTAGAAGGTATGACAAAAACACTGCTCAAGCATTCTGTCTCCAAGCCGTGTCTTCTGTCATTAGAACTTTCTCAAAAGTAAATATTAGTTTTCATACTGTTTTGTCTAAAACACAGCACAAAAGATATATTAGTAAATATGCAGTTTCTTACAAAACACTGAAAAATGTTTCAATATATCATATTATCAATATTTATAATCTTTTTCATCTTTTAAAAGTGTGCAACTTATTACACTGATTTCTTATATCCACTAATAGGTTACAACCAGCTATAAAACATTGACAAGTCTAGTCTTGTTAAAAGTACCAGAGTCAAGCGGGGACACAGAACTGCAAATTGCTGAGCCCCATTCCAGATCCAACAAATCAAAAACCTTAGAACTAAAGTCTAACTAAAGTGCCTTCTCTAATATGTATAAGAACCTGGATTTAATCCCTAGCACAAAAAAAAATTTATTTTCTGTAAATTTATTTTCAATAAATTGACAATTATTTTATAACTGGAAACTGCCTATCAACTAGAAATAACTTAGCAACAATGATACGTGCAATTAGCTGACGGGTTAAACAAACATTCTGGAAAAGTATGAAGTCAACTTTTATTATTACATAAAATATTTTAGCACCTGATAACATTTTATATCATTTTAATATAAACTCTCAATGAACAAGTTAAAAAGGGAATTTAACTTGAAAAAAAATGTACAGAAGTTTTGTAGCAAGCATAATCAATTGTGAACCATTGTAATCACTCCCTGTGTTGTTATTCAACATGAAACTAAGTATTATGGCCAGAGTAATAAGAAAAAGAGATCTTTACAAGATAAATGGATTAGAAAATAAGTAATTACCAGATAACTGCCTATTACATAGAACACCTAAAAGAAATCTGGCCAAAATCATAATTACTCATAAAGATTAATCACTGAATTGAAATTAAAACTGGCAAAGTTTTATCAAAGTTACCAGTTGCAAGATTAGCAACCAAAACTCTCGAGTGGGATTTTTGTAAACTTGGCAACAAAAAACTAGAAAATTAAAATTTTAAAGGTACCATATACATCAGGAAAAGCAAAAATCCAGGAGGAGAGTACAACAGAGAGAGTATATAAAAATGTGTTTTCTGACTAGCTGATTGTTTGGTTTGTCATTTTCAATTTATTCCTTAAAACCAGCATAAAACTGGGTGTCATTTTAATGGGCTTCGAGAGGAAATAAAAAAGTTAGGAGTAAAGGAACACAGCAATTGGTCCTTTCCAAAAAGGATTCCACCAGTCCTTCCAACTGAATTAGTGAGTGTGCGATCCCAATTGGCATCACCACACTGATGGCTTTCTATCCATCTACTACTTAGCGCTCACCATTTTCTCTCTTGGCCCTGTGTCCTAGTCAGTTTCTACTCAGGGACCACCACCACATTACTGCTGTGTCAGGGGCACTTTGAAAGAACAGAAATTTTCTTTCCTCAGACTTAATCCTCACATACACCCCTTCAGATCCTTTCCATCTGCCTTAACGTAGCATTTAAAAATCTAAAGCACACATAGGAAAATCAGAACATAAAAATTAAAGAAAAATTATTAATTGTTAAATTTAAGGGAAAAATTATTATTCAAAGT
The DNA here is from genome assembly GCA_004027205.1 of Ctenodactylus gundi. Classification (NCBI taxonomy): domain Eukaryota; kingdom Metazoa; phylum Chordata; class Mammalia; order Rodentia; family Ctenodactylidae; genus Ctenodactylus; species Ctenodactylus gundi. Next base: position 197,472 of record PVKB01003149.1, on the reverse strand, counting down.
AGATATAGTTCTTTAAAGGAAAAATGTAAAAATATGAACATCAATACAAAATAATTTAAAAGCTAATTCTTAAAGATTAACTCAGGAATTAGATGGCACATAAAAAAGACAATGGAATGCTTACTTGAAAGGGGAACTGGCGATATTTCAAATATTCTGCGAGTATATCTAACATCCGCACCATTTGAGAAAAAATGAGAACTCGATTTCCTCGTTCTCTTAGACGAATTAACAGCTTGTCAAGCAAAATTAATTTTCCGCTACTACGGATTAAGTGCTAAGGAAATAAGAAATTAAACTATTACAACATGTTAAAAGATGCAAATGATATAAATGTTCTACTTAATACTTGCTTTGATTAGCTTCAACTGAAATTTTAAGCATTCATATTACTAAAGTTTCGATTTTCAAAAATTTCTAACACTACCAGTTTTCTCTATATGAATTAAAATCCTCCTTGCAATACCTACGTTCTTATATTTTTAGAATAAAAAAATACTATTTCATTCCATTTTTCTAGCTGTTATGCTACTTCTCCAAAAATCTGAGCCAGAAAATAAAACACACAAGCAGTAGCAGCAAGCAAGCAACCAGAGGCTTAAAAACTGCACATGTATACGCATGTGACGGATCTCAGCCTCTGGATGGCCTGCCCTGCTGGGATCACAAGGGTGTCTTCGCCTTCATAATAGGTCTTCCGGGGATAGTAGTGAGAAGGGTGGCTCTGGGGGCAACAGCTCATTTTTAGACTACCATGTTTCCAATTTCAAATTCAGTATAGTCACTTCTTGCCAATTTCTTTCACAATTTTGAATATACTGAGGAATTTTTTGCTGGATAAGAGGTGTGATAAAAAATAAAATGAATGTTTCAATTTTTAAATTATTACAGTAAAAGACACATTGTCATTAATCCCTTGCAAAATACTCCCCCCTGTTAAACACCCTCACTCTGTTGTTCGTGCCACCTCTGAGGTATCTCTGTAAAGCCCTCTTTTGGGTCGCTACTTGGGCTGCCGTGGATGCCTCTCAATTCAGAACATTACCCTTCATGGTCACTTTGACTTTGGGAAAGAGAAAGAAGCTGAATGGTGCCACATTTGATAGATAAACTGAATGAGGAAGTACTGGAGTGTTTTGGTACCCTGCTTTGCCTTTGGGTAACAGCTGGCAGCAGCATTCACTTTATTTCTGGTCAAGCCTCACAAGACACAAAGACTTCCAGAACACTTCAGAAAGTGGCAAAAATGAAGGGATAAGTGTGTTTGAGTGAACAGAAGTATTTTGAGGAACATTAGTACAATATGTCTTGTACTGTAGTAAATTTTTAAAAAGCATCCACCATGCATTTTGATCACAGTTATAGTCTCATGTACAAAAAAATTGATCAAAAAACTAAAAATTTTTATGATTATAAAAAACAAAACAATTATTTAAATAAAAGATTAGTCAGAGAACTCCTAACCAATACAATAAAGCACTGTATCCTTTTCAGTAAAAACTGAAACATTTCTAGATTTTCACTTAACCAATCAGTAAGAGTTAAAAAATTCTTACTTGTAAGGCCTCCTGTTTATTATAGAATTCATTATTATCTGGTGGTTTAATGAGGTAGCAGTGGTTACAACATTTCTTTAGCTCCATCATAATGTTCAAAAAGCCTGAGGTACTGCCCTTGGAACCTTTGCTGAGGGCTTTGTAATTCCTAGTTAAAATCCACCTTTAAAAAAATGAAAATCATAGAAATGTTGCTTATCAGAACAATTAATTATCAAGGGGAATTCTAATCCATAAAAAAGAAGCCTAATAACCAAGCAAAACTGCAACATTATGAAATTTACAATCAGACCTCTAAGGAGTGAACCTCATTCATACCACTGGGAAGTGACTGTTATCTGAATTATCACATATACATATGAAGGGCTTTCCATAATCTATTCAATACATTAAAATAATCCGTTAATCCCCGAATATGTTAAAAACATGGTTAATTGTATCATCTACCTAAACATTTTTACGTATTTCACTACATGAAACAGCTAGTGAAATTAGACCCATTTCACATACATAAAGAGAAACCTCATGAAAATACGTTGTTTTAAATAACTGTTTTCTCCACGTTAGAATTATACAACACATACACACAGCTTTACTAAAGAACTTCTGGTGCTATTTTACTACTCCAAACTACATATAATGTTTCTACTCACCAAAATCTAATTTCTGTTCTCTCACCTTTCACTTCCTTTCTTACAAAGTTAGTCTTCAAAAGAGTTTCAAAATTTCAAGGTATTTACCATACATACTCTCTTTTTACCTTCTTTTTTAACCACTGATTACTCAGCACCTCTCTGAATCTAGACTAAACAGCAAATCATCTTCTAATACATCATTAATCTTGCTTATATAATCCTATTTTTGCATGTGTTGAGAATTTTCCAAACAAAAACCTAAAACTCTGGTAACTATATTCTTAAATGCACCGTAATCACAGATTTTTTCCATAAAATATTAAGTGCTCTTCAAACTCCAAATACATGTAGCAGACTTACTTTATGTAATTAAACATTTAAATAGATGTTAAGACATACTGTCTCTTTTGATTCTTTGAAGTCTTACAATAGATTCTCACTTAAGAATGTACATAAAATATGATTTTTTAAATGTTCTTCAGAAAGCAGGGCCAGTAAGTTTTATCTTAAGTTTCTTTTATCTTTGTCAAATATCATAATTACATAATACCTCACCATCATGGAAATCTGAACACTTAAAAACTCTTTAAGCTAACTTAGATTAATGATGTGTTAGAAGATGATTTTGTCTTATGTCACACCACAATACTGAGTATGTTGCTAAATCTATCTGCTCCCTTACATCACAGTATAAACTTGTTCTAAAATATAACAGTTGCTACTGCTCTAAGAGCTTATTTGTATGGAGTGTGGGACTATTAGGATGAGGACAAGAATATAGACTATTCAGAGTTAAAAGTTCAGAATGTTTTCTGTGTATTACTTACTTATAATATTGTTTCTGTAATGCACTCATTTCCATTCTTAGAATCTGTTCCACCTTGGCAGGAAGAGATTTTTCTACATCTTTCTTAACTCGGCGTAATAGAAACGGCTCAAGCTCCTTGTGGAGGCTGGCATAGCCATATTCTCTCCCTTTGCCGTGTTCTTCTTCAAAATCTTCCCACGAAGAAAACCTTTAAAATTTAAGATCATGGAAGAAATCACTGAAAAAAGTCAAATTATATTTATTTTTCATTGTAGTCATATAGAACATGGACATTTATGGGCAAAAAAAAGAGATAAATGTAGCTGTCTCAAAAAATATCAGTATTTCAGAAAGCCCATTTTGTATATAAGATATATACGTAATATGAACATATATTTGTAAAATGTAAGTATTTTATAGGTTGTGATTCTCCTTGAGTAAATGTATATTCAAGTACTGAAGCAATTATCACTATTATTTCTCAAAAATATAAAGTTATACCTCTATTAAGAAAAAATAGTATATGACCCTAAGTAAGTTTTCAAGTCCAGTTTCCCATATTTTATATTATGGGATAAATCTGCATCCTACTGTTGTTAGTCCTTCTATTAATTACAAAGAGTATTTTGATTATCAAATAAGGCATTTTTAACAGGGGCAAAATCAATGGTGCAATTTACTACACACAGCTTAACTTTATGTATAAAAACATAAAAACTGGAAAGGCAGAGGCAAGAAGATGGCAGCCAAATAACAGCTACACAATGTCTTCTCGTTGACTCACTTAAAAAGTTCAGTATTTAGTCAAAAACTGCCTATTCAACATAGCTACGACAGGAAGAAACGCACCAACAAATGAAAAGAACTCAAGGGAAGATCAGAAATCCCAAAGGAATACTGGAAGCAGAGAAAAAAAAAAAAAAAAAAAACAGCAGACAAAGAAGCCGCCCAGACTGGCTGCAAAAGGCTGGATGCAGGCATCTGCAGACAGGAAAGCCCACACAGAGCCTGGGACATCTGACTGAGCTAGGAGAGGAAGGAGCGCCCCAACAACTGAAAGGAGGTCATGGGAAGGTAAGAACTCCTGAATACCTATAGGAAGTGAAGAAAAACAGCAGGGAACTAGGCAGCACCGAAAACTCAGATCGAGGTAACTGCTGATCTGGGAGAAGTGGGAACTGACAGCATCTGGCAGCCCCAGCATCCGAGAAACGAACCTGCAGGTAGTGCATACTACAAACGCAATGTAAGCTCCCCCTAGAAAAGGCCTCCTGGAGCCCAGATCAGAAGCAGTGCTCAGCAGCCATAACAGGCAATGATGCAGCACGAGCCATTAAAAACAAAAAAGGCTGAAATTGAACTTATTAGAGTAAAAGTAAGCTCAAAAGACCACACTAGGGCTTTTGGGGTCACTCTTTAGCAGTGCCTGAAAAGAAACTGGCACAAGTGGCAGTTGCAGAGAGAAGAAAAAAGCCACTGACCTGAACGGCTCAGTGTAGCAGGAGCACCTCTGAGAGTGGAGAGCTCCTCCCTTGGGGGAGGGAAGCCAGGACAGGTGGGAGAGCTTTGCTGAGGAGGACCACGGGTAAACAAGACACTTCAGATGCCATCAGACCCTTAGGCTGCCCTCACTGCCCGCTTCCTGCGCAGAACTCAGAGGAACTGCAGCTCCCACACACATCGTCACAGCCATTCAAAGAAACCTCTCACTACGCCTTTAAAGTGAAACCCTTCAACAATAAAAACATGGGAAGAAGACAAGGCAACAGGACACCCACAGAAACACATGAGATTCCAAAACTAATGTCATGGGCGCTAAAATAATGGAACTCATCAGGAAAGAAGTCAAAAAGCAAATGAACGAGCCAAACAATCAGTTCAAACAAAATATTCTCAAAGAAATGCAAGCACTGATCAGCAGGCATAAAGAGGAACTTACTAATCAAATAGTGGTCCTAGTGCATACAAAGCTCACTGAGCATATGGAAGCTACAAATAAAAAGTTGGCTGAGGTAAATCAGGAAAAAAGATATGAAGAAACATTTTGATAGAGAAGTAGAAAATCTGAAATCTACCTGATATTCAACATATGAAAAATAAGTGAAAGCAGGAGAAGATGACTTGAATATTGTGAAAACAGAACTTCAGAATTTGAAGACAAGGCTTAGGCACAACTCCAAAATTAGAAACGAGCAAAGCAGCTGGAAACAGCAGGTGATGGATGATTCATAGAGAATCAATCTCAGAATTATGGATGTGGGAGAAAGAGTAGAAGACAGAACCAAAGGTATAAAGAATTTATTCACTGAAATAATGCAAGATAATTTCCCTAATCTAGAAAAAGAAATTAATTTTCAGGTACAAGAAGCTTAAAGAACACCAAGTAACTTGAATTAGCAATGAGACTTGCCATGATGTATCATAATCAAAACTTCAGGAATACAACATAAAGAGAGAATATTAGAAGCAACAAGAGAAAAACAGACATTCAAACTACTAGAAATTTCTCAGTGCAAACATAAAAGGCTAAGAGAGCCTAGAGCAAGATCTTTCAAGCTTTAAAAGAGAGCAAGTGTCAACCCAGGCGGTTGTATTCAGAAAAATTATCCCTGAAAGTTGGAGGAGAAGTAAAAATTTTTCACAACCAAGAATCCCTGAAGAAATTTGGGACCATTAGCCCAGCACTGCAAAGTATTTGAAGGAATCTTTTAAAGGAGCAGACAAGCAGACAAGCAGCACCAAAAAAAAAAAAAAAAAAAAAAAAAAAAAAAAAAAAAAAAAAAAAAAAAAAAAAAAAAAAAAAAAAAAAAAAAAAAAAAAAAAAAAAAAAAAAAAAAAAAAAAAAAAAGGAAGAAAGGAAAAAACCTAGTGAGAAAGTGTAACAACAACAACAAAAAAAGATTGCTATTTCAATCATTTGATTGGTTTCCTGCTAAACAGTACCAATTGTCTCATAAAATATGTGAATCTTCCCCCAGAATTTTTACTTTCAGTAATATGTAAGTTTGCAAATCATAAATTATATTCAACATGGGGAACTGGTATAAAATCTTTCAAAATATGTATGCATGAAATTAAGAATGGGAAACCAAATCTGGCAAAATGTTAATTAGTGCAATCTGAGTAAATAATTTACAAAAGTTAAAAAGAAAAACTAAGCATGCCACTCTACTGCTTTAAGTGTAGTATGCTTATATGACATAAAGTTCATTTAATTTAGCAATTCAATATAGACTTTAGCTCATTTAATGTAGAGATTTCTTCATTTGGTCTTGGATGTAAATTCATCCTAAGAAAACTGATCAATGCAATGACAAGCTGAATGTCTTCTGAATATACAAACATTTACCTTTCAGGACTCAGCTAAGGAATTTCAAATTTAACTTCTCTCTTTTTCTTTCACACATTTTCTAGCCTTAGGAATTTCATTTTAATAGTTCTCTCATGCAGACTGGTGGGTGAAGCCATGTTAAAGAATCTCAACAAAGATATAGTAAGAAGAGAAAAAAAGAACTTTTAGCAAATTACCCCAATAAAGGGCTCTGCTGGACCCAGAGAAGAGGCATCAAGATATGGCCCCTGCAGCCCATTCTAGGGGTGGGAAGCTGAGCTAGTAAGTGGTGATCTGAGTGGTAGAGTCAGATGTAGAAGATTAAATGTGTTTAATATATTATATTTTCTCTGATTTGGGAAACCTAGAACACAGGCATTATACAGAACTAAATGAGAGTGACAGTGTGAATTAGGAAGATGGGGAGGGTATGGGAGGGCCAAAAATGGAAAAGGGCAGGGACTGAAATATTGATATAGGTATGTGCGCAAAATAATCAAGCTCATTATGTATTATATATATTTATTAATAAAATGGTGAAGGAAAAAAACCTTAAAAATTCTATTAGAAATTCCAAATATTATTCCACCCCATTTCCTGTTTTTGTTCTCAGTGATCTATAATCCAAAGTTTAAGGCTATCAAATTACTTAATGACCTTGTTACATGAACTAATTTCATTCTCACTAAACACTAGCATACAAAATTATGGTTAAAATTGTGTAACACAAATTTGTCTTACTTTTCTGGCATTATGAAATGTAGTAATGACCAGAGCTCTTTGAGGGAGTTTTGTAAAGGAGTTCCAGTGATAAGGAGACGGTGATTAGATTTAAAATCTATTAAAGTTTTGTATAGTAGGGAATCATCATTTTTCAATCGATGTGCTTCATCAACACCTATAAATGCCCAATTAAGACCACCAAGGAATGCCTTAAAAGAAACAAAGACACAGTTAATACGTGGATAGAAAATGGAATTCAAATTCAGCATTATCGTTTGATCTGAACTCAGATGATTAAAATGAAACAAAATTAAAAACTAATTTTCATACAAAAATATCTTGGAATTTGTTAGAATTTCCAGATTGAATAATTCACCATATAAAGTTTCTTCTGCAATTTAACCACTAGGATAACATCAACTCTAAGTTTTTACTAGCTTACACATAAATGAGAAAGAGGAAAAACTAGTATTGTCATTTGTAAGTTTTTATGTAAGATTTTTAGGCTGAGACCAATAACATTCTCTGTTAATTTCAATTTGTAAGAGTATTTTTCACTCCAAGTATAGGTACTATGCACTGTATGGCTTTTATGAAGCGCAGGTATCTAATATACACACTTAGTCCTCTCACTTTCAAAAGAGGTAAGGGTCTGATTCTGTTCCCTAACCACAATGTGAACTTCAGCACTACTATTAAACTCTTAACACTTGATATTTATCTCCAATAAAGAGAAATAGCAAGTTTCTTATAAAGCAGAAGGGAGAATTAAATGTATCCACAAATACATTTCAGAGTGGTAGCTTAATCTTGTTAAGTACCTTCCTCCCTTTACAAAGCTTATAAATCAATAGTATCAAACTGGTTTCACTGAAGTCAAGAGTTCACAACCTTTCTTGTAAAGTCAGAGGGTAAATATTTCAGGCTTTTCAGACCAGTATGAATTCTCCATTACATATTCTTTGAATACATCCCTTTAAAAAATATAAAGCTTAACGTCTTTTAAGATATTATAAACCATTCCTAGCTGAAAAGCCACTAAAAAAACAAGCCCTTAGACTAGCAGCTATTGGACCACACCATGATTTGAGTGGTACTTTCATCCTGACCACAGCAGATGGTAAAGAAAAAAATGATGCACTGAGCAGAGAAACAACATAGGTTAATACATACCTTATCTTTCAATAAAATTTCATAAGTTGTTAAAAGAATATTAAATTTTAACCGCTTGGTCTGGGGATGCATCCACTCATGTGTTCTTATCTATTAAGAAATTGAACAATTCTAAGATAAACATTAAGCAAATTATTTTACTTAAATATCTAAAATTACTTAAAAACCATTTAAAATACACAAAGCTATAACTATGTAGTAAGTTAATTACACAGCCTAACATGCAGTTCTTATACAATGTAAATATCAAAATCTCTTATTAAAAACTAAAACAACTTTATTTAATTCATACTTTCCACTTAAGAAATAAGAATGTTAGGATATAAGTAATTAACTCATTAGCAACATTTAAGGATGAAATAAGAGATCACAAAACTGGCAATAAGTGAAAACAGACTGGAAATGGAGGTGCAGAGATTTACTACACTATTGTGCTTTCACTATACATTTGAAATTTTCTCTAAGAGTTAGAAAATACATAAAACCAAAATTGATCTACTATAGACAATTATGGATTATGCATATACTTTCAGCCAGTTATATACTAGAATTAAAACTACACATGTAAAACAAAATGATACTCATCCTGAGAGAAAAGTATGTATAGATTTCTAAATTTGTGAGGAACAACTTACCATGTTTCTACTGTTGATGTCACCTAAATAAACCACAGAATTCATTTGAAAAGCCCACGTCTGAATCTCCCTTTGCCAAGATGTAAGAGTAGAGAGTGGTACTACTAATAGAAAAGGTCCATATAACTGATGTTCATGAAACAAATAGTTCAAAAATGAGATGGTCTGTATTGTTTTTCCAAGACCCATTTCATCAGCAAGTATGCAACTATTTCCTCTACAAAGTTAAAAACAAAAACAAAAAAACAATGTATGCAATAAAGATTCAAATATACAATAACCTTTTTATAAATACATATACATTTATGTAAACAATTCAGAAAATTAATTACTAAGTATTATATATGATACCATTTTCATTAGCTATAATTAAGAAATGTAAAAGTAAGGGTGCTGTGTGTGGTGGCACATGTCCTTAATCCCAGGTACTCAGACAACAAAGGCAAGAGGTCAAAAGCTCAAGGCCAGCCTGGCAACTAAACAACTCCATCTAAAAATATAAAGAAGACTTGGCATACAGTTCAATGCTAGATCATTTGGCTAGCATGTATAAAGTCTCGAGTTCAAAACTAAGAACCAAAAAACAAACAAAATAGAAGTAACATCCACCTGGTCAAAGACTTAATCATCCCTAACTATTTTAAGAAAAGTAAAGGAGCTGGGCACAGGGTATATACCTAATAATCTCAATATTCTGGAATGCTGATGAGCCCCAGCTTAGTCTGGGCAGCTTAATGAGTTACCAAGACCCTGTCTGAAAAATAAAAACAATAAAAAGGACGGGGATCAGCTCAGTGCAAAGGCCCCAAGTTCAAACTTCAGTTCACCAGATAAAGGAAGGAAGGAAGGAAGGAAGGAAGGAAGGAAGGAAGGAAGGAAGGAAGGAGGGAAGGAGGGAAGGAAGGAAGGAAAAAAGGAAGAAAGGAAGGAAAGGACGGAGGGAGGGAGGGAGGGAGGGGAAGGAAAGGAGGGAGTTTATCATTTTAGGCCAGAAGAGGCTTAAAGTCCAACTGTATTATCATTAATGAATTATGAAAGCAAGAATATAATATGTCTTTAGAAATCAAGGTATACTAAACAAGTTAAACTATCTATGAAGAACACAGACAAAAAACATAGCTAAATTGCAACCTAAAGGGTTATGTATACTCTCAAGAGGAGGGGCCCTAAGAGATACAGGATGGGGAAGGGAAAAAGAAAGAGGAAGGGAGAGAGGAGGGGAGGGAACGAAGAAATGAACAAACTAGAACTAAAGGAAATATTCTAGGAATAGCATGGGATGGACTAAAGATAATCTTTTAAGTTGAATGACAACACATTTAAGAACTGCAAACAAGAATATGCTGGTATACACCTGCCATCTTAGCATTAAAGGGGAGAGAGACAGTAGACTGAAGGCTCACATCCAGTTTAGGCTACAAAGTAAGCACAAGCAAGCCTATCTCAAAACATCCAGAGGAAAAATAAATTCTAACGACTAAACAAGGTTAAATCATATGCAACTGGATTTTCTTCCTAAGACATGAGTGTTGCTTACACCAAGCAGGAAACACAAAGACACAGATATAAAATACCAATGTATCTCATCCTTTGTTAATAACAATCTTTTTTAAAATCCTGTGTTTGCAAACAAATTAAGATGTTTCAAAATATACTTACTTGCACCAAGAGTGCGCAAGCCAATTTAAACCATTGAGTTGATAATCTCTTAATTCTAAACCTTCATGTCCTCCAATATAAGAAGGCTGTTTCTTCAGGGCCACAAATCTTGGTCTTTGTTTTAATACCTTTCAGTAAAGTAAGTTTTAAAATTACTAAATATAAAAAGCTATACTAAAAGAGGAATATTTTAGCATTCACTATAAACTTTAAAATTCTATCTTAAGCCATAAATTTCAGATATTTCATGACCCAAAATATATCTCAGGAATTGTAAGGAGGACTATTTTGTATGACTTTAATAAGAATACAATGAGATTTCTGTCCTCTTTTTGAATAATGAAATGGCTAAGAAAATTAAGTTCCTGCCAAAATACATAGGTGTCATGAGCAAAGACAAATTCATGCATAACCACCACCTCTAACCCTGAACTAGAAATAAATTATAAGAGTGGATTAGCTTTCCACTCAATTTCTGGCTTTCAAAATACTGTTAAAAAACAAGTTTTAATAACTAAACAGTTCTAGTGGCATGCATCTACCTTAAAACTACCACTAATAATTATATATTAACTACAAAGATTTCAAAGATATTAGGTAGGGAAATCCTACACATCTGTTTATGATTACGTGCCATTTGTTCTTTCTTTCCTTCTGAAAAAATGCCTAGTAACTTTTAAACTGAACATATACCTTCTTTTCTAAGAAATGTTTCCTATTTGGCCTCACCAGCCCATCCTACTCCTCACAAGTTCCACCATCCTACCATCACCACAGCCTCTTTGTGACATAATGCAACTCACGAAGGACAAAAGTTAATGCGACATCAAAGATCACACAACACTTTGAGCAACCTTCCTTCCTTTAAGATCTATTAATCAAAAAGTACTCTCCTTTCAGTCTGTCTGCAATCAAAATTCAACTCCTCTACTTACTTAGGCTTGTAATATTTATGATGCATACGTTGTTATTAGTGAAAAATGTCAAATAGTACTCACTTTGCAATCTTTAAACGGAGTGGTTTTTGATTGGTTCCTGCTAAAATACTCATCAATGCATGCTTGAAACTTTTTGGAAATGAGAGCTCCATCTTCCCAGCTGCACTCTGAGTATGGAAGGCCCTGCCATTTGCAATAATAATCAGGATAACCAGCTGCTGACTTCTGATTGGAATGAGCTATGAGATAAATCAAGTATTTATTTTATACATTTTTTGACATTTAATTTTATCAGAGACCAATTCTTAGTAAAGGATACACAAGTAAAAACTAGTCACCTGCTTTTTATTTTAGCAAGAATAAGTTATATATATTTAATGTGTAAGCAATTATTTACAATTTTTCAGATAACTTAAAGATAAATCTAAAAAGAGGTTTTATTAGAATCATTTACTACTAACCAATTATACGCTCCACTATTTGATACTGTTTATGTAGATCATCTGTAAGTTCTTGCTGGCAATTATAATATTCGACATCTTCTGGTGAAGCATTTTTCAACCTGAAAATTTTGAATTTAGGGACAAATTTCAAAACCTCTGAATAACTTAACCCACCAAATATATCCACAGTAAAAGAGCTTCCATACTGCCACCTAACCATGTGAGTCACACCTGAACAACAAAGAAACCGAAACAGATATTAAGCACCATTAACTTTTAACTTTACAAATTTGTAAAATTTGTAATTTAGAGACATTCTACGAGACCATATTCAAGCAGAGGCTTGAATATGCTTACCCTTTTTGATCATGAGATAGGATATTACAGATAAGAAATAGTTATTTTTAGTTCTTGATTATGTATTCATATATACATAGAGCAAAAAAGAACAAGTATTTACCATTTTTTTGTTTCCTGGTCTTTTTTCTTATAATTATCCAGTTTTTTCATTCCTCTAACATTCTGCTGTTTAAGGGTTTCCTCTGTTTCCCACGTGTTGTGGATATGGGACCATCCCTTCCATTTAATTAAATACTGAATCTCTCCTGGCTCTTTGTTTTTTTCAAATCCTGCATTTGGGTCACCATCTGCTTCGACTGCATAGATGGTTGTAGTAGCACCAGTAGCTAAAAACAAAGTACAAGATCTTCCATGTAATCTTTATAGGATGATTTCCCTTCAAATCATAATTTCAAAGCTACCAGTATGTTAACACTCTCTTAAGTAAACAAACTATCAGGGTACAGAATTTATGGGAAATTATTTTATGCTTAAAAGAATCTAAGAATTTTAGAACTGCAGAATTAGCTAATTTTAGTACTTTCACTTTTAAAATAAAAAAAGAGTCAAAACACAGTGGAAAACCTAAGACTGCACACGATTTACAATAACTGATAATTGGGAGATTGATACGATAATTTCCAATTATCTTAGCAAGGTGCACCTTAAGATAACAAAAACCAACTGCCGTACTTAAGAATAAAAGGAATTTTAAAAACAAAATCTTCATAGAATTTAAAGCATTTAAATAGCACCCAATCATTCAGATAAAACACAATGCGAAAACCAAATCTACAAATCAGAGCGTTAAGTATTCCATATATAATACACCAGGTGATCACGTGGTATTTTCTGGGAAGAGGTAAGCCAAATACAGCTCCATAGAAAACAAGTAAAATGAAAGAATATCTATCCTCTTAAACTTTCAAAAATCCTTAAGAAATATTAACTTTACTCTACTGTTGTTTAACTCAAAAGATTAAGTGTTTTTGAAGAAAATACCTCCTTTTCTCCCAATCCGACAATCCATAAATTTCTCTATGGTTTCAAATTCCTCTTCCTCAGGCTGAGGAACGTCCTCTCCACAGACCTCCAGCAGGTCATCAGAATCTGTTTTCATTTCCTCATCTTCCTTATAGCTAACATTGACAGTTGCTTGGCGACGAGAACTTCTTTTGTCATTATCATAATCATCTTCTTCATCATCCTCAGATGAATCAATTTGTCTCTTTTTTGGTCCAAGAATTTTTTTTCCATTTTTTGACTTAGATCTGAGGGGAAAAAAGGAAAAGGTGTTTTACAGAAACACTATACCAAAGCAAGGTTTAAGAAACCCCACACAAAATAACGAATGCTTCAATAACCAACAATTTATAGTATCAAACAAAGAACATACGCTTACCTATTTTGAAGTTTTCTGCTTTTGACTTTGTTTTTCGGCTCATAATCAGATTCTGTTTCATCACAACTGCTTTTATCTCTCTCTTCTTCAGATTCTGAATCAGTCTCAGACTGAGATGGAGATCCTGACCCAGACATTTGCCAATCTTCACTGTATATGAGAATTATAAGATACTTTTATTTACATATACAACATAAGTAATTTTTATTACTAATAAAACACAAAAGTGATCAAATTTTAGGTTCTCATTATGGATGAAAACATATCATGCTAACTTAAAGAGTCAGAGTTTTTTCTGAAAGTTCTAATTATTCTATTTGCATTCTCTAAAAAAAGCCACTAAATTCTAATCCTTTTTATTTTAGTTCTCTAGATGTTGAAAATTTTTAAACACCTTTTTTAAGCTGACTTTAAAACAGTGTATACTCATTTAAAAATTTTTTAAATACTTTACAGAAAAATGTAAAAAAAAATAGCAACAGCATCATCTCAACAAATATTCAACAATTACCTCAGCCTTGCTGCTGTTTTTAACATATCTAATCTGTTCTTTTCCCAGTCAACACGTTGAGAAAAGTCTACTAGGCATACTTGTTAATATTTTACTATTACATAGAACCCAAAAGACAGACCGATATTTCTTATGTTTACAAAGTGAGTATAACCAATTTGAAAATTTAAAACTTTTTCAGCATCATGTCAGCACTCAACAGTTTTGGACTGTGGAGCCTCTTGAGAAATACGTTCATGGTAAAGTTCATGCAAGTATTCCCAATCTGAAAAACTGACACCTGAAATACTTCTAATGTCAACCATTTCAGATAAGGGTACTGAACTTTGTACCACATCCTTTCATTTACTGCTTCTGCTCCATTGCTCCGTGTCTCCTGTATCAATTATGACAATGCTTCTGAAGGTACCACAAACCAACATGCATGATAAAAACCAGATTATGAGAAAACTAACAGAAGTTTTATCTTGAGTGAGATCTTATTAGGACTTGGACAACATACACAGTAATGTATAGGACATAAAAGTACATTTTTAAAAGTCTCCTTTATACATGTTCTAAAAATACAAACTGTAGTATTTGTATTCAAGTAACTCATCATCACAAATACTTGAAAAAAAAAAAAAACAGTATTTGCTTCAACCCACGCTAGATTTAGAAATTAACAACTCAGTGAAAACATTTACACAACCGACAAGAAGTTGAAAATGCAACAGTGTTGCAATGAAAACTAGAATGCAGAACTAGCTCAGGTGACAGGGCACTTCCCTGATGTAGGAAACTGGGGTTTGACCCTTATGTACTGCCAAGAAAATTAAAAAATCCAAAAATGGTGACACATGCTTGTAATGCCAGCTACTTGGGTGTCTGAGTAAGGCAAGCAGACTGCAAGTGCAGGTCCAGCCTGAGCAACTGAGCAAGATCCTGTCTCAAAATAATAAAATGGCTTGGGGAGGTGGGGACAGATAAGTGACAGAGAGGCCCTGGGTTTGATTCCTAGCTACTACAATAAAAGAAAACAAAATACCAAAGAACGAGAAATCAGCCATAAAGTAAGCATCGCAACAAATCGATCATAAACGTATTACATTAAAATTTGTGGACGATGAACTCAATGATCCAAAACACCTCCATTAATTGGAGTAACTTAGTGGATTACAGGATGATAAAGAAAATATAATATCCCAGCATACTATAACTGAATTTTCAGAAACCAACAAAACATTAAGAAGGTGCATGTTAAAGATACATGAATTCCGTGGGAAAAATAAATAACAAATTTAGGCTCAGCAAAGTGACAAGATAGTATAATGAGGCAAAACAATACTGGGAAGAAATACAAAGTTAAAATACAAAAATAAAAATATAAAAGTAGTCAGCTGGACAAAATGACATACTCTTTATGCTTTTTCCTTTTGACGTCACTTGAATCATCCGAATCATCACTGCTAGAAGAATCCTGTAGAGAAAAACAGTGTACTTCACTAATAATTACAAAATAACCATATTATCAGATTTTACTTGTTATATACTATTTAATATTTGCCTTGCTAATATTAATAATACTTCCTGTAAACTTTTTTGTTTCATGTTTGTTATATATTGGTTAATAATATTGCATTACTCAAGAGCCAAGATTCAGAATCAACTTAGGCATTCATGTGTGGAAGAACAAAGAAAATGGGGTGCACACACACACAAACACACACCCCTGACTATTACTGAGCAATAGAAAAATAAGCAACTTATATCATTTGCAAAAATGTGGATAATCCAAGGACATTATGCTAAGTGAATGAGCAAGCACAGAAAGACAAATACTGCACACTCTCACTTAATCATGGACGCTAAAGAGCTGATCTCAAAGCAGAGGAGAGAAGAGCTGTTTAGGGCCTAGGAGGGATGAGGGGGTGGCAAGGAAGGAGGGGGTAGTTAACAGATATAGGAGCAGACAGTAAGAAAAAACTCTAAGGTTCTGTAGCACAATAATACAACTATGTTGGATAACTGCCTCAAAATAGCTGGTAAAAAGATACTGAATGCTCTCAACACAAAGAAAGGTGTATACTTGAGGTGACAGTTATGCTAAGTACCTTGATCTGCTCACTGCATACACTGCATCCATGTATCGAAAATATCACACTGTACCCCACAAATGTGTCTAATTATTAATTATTGTTAATTTAGTGTTAATGAAAAATATTTTTAAAGAGATCTTGTAATACTCCGGCATAAAAATATTATCTAAGTGTATACCACTCACTCATTGCTATATATACTCCACATACACACATATTTAATTTCTTTCATATTTCACATATACTTTATTTCTAGCTTTGTTCTTATGGGCAAATGCACACAAATTTCCCATTAATTATTTTGGGCTAATCACTGAAAGTGGAAATATTAGATAATGCTATGTCTGTATCTCAAGATTCCTAATACTCTACCTCAGTGTAGGTATTTCCTATTTATACTTTCAAAGCAATTGTTTTTCACTTCCTAAATACTAGACAATCAGCACACATCTACTTGGAAAATAGCTCCTAACAGCTTACCTCTTCTGATCCACTGTCACATGAAGCTGGTTGCTGCTGTTGCTGCTTCTTGAGCACGGCAGATCTCTGCACGGCCAAAATACTGGGGCTGGATTTCCAAAACTTAAAAACATGAACCAGATAAAACTGAAATGTGGGGAAAATTTTTTTTTTTTTTGATTTACTATATTTCTAATTTCTTCCTTTCAATATTAAATAAACTTTCTTCACTGAAGTTCCATACAATGCATGGTCACTGCGATACAGGTAAAATGCTAAGTTTTATTTGTATATATAAGTAAGTTATGGTCTGCTGAGTTTTATAGAAGGATGACAATAACCACTGTCTTTGTATTGAAAGGATTAGTTTCAAAACCAAAGTGATAATGCTCAACCACTAGGGTTTCTAGTGTAGTTATCTATTATACCAGTGTGAGCCAAAATGAGTCTAGGCCAGAATATACACCAACTGTATCACTTAGCTTAGCCACCTACGGGTATATTTTCTTTTCTTTTTTTTGTAACAAGATCTTCTCCGTGAAGCAATCTGTATGTTGATTATGTATTCTTGGCACAAGCATTTGATCATGGATTGGTACTACGTACCACAGCACCTACTATTACAAGGTATGTACAGTTTTTAGCTTGTCTTCTTGTAGCCCCTTCTAAACAGAGTAACACTCTATTCTACCAATTACCTTTATGGAAGCAGAGTTCTATTAAATCCTCCTCCTATTAATTATAAAGTATTTTCTTTAAAGATCTTGTAAAAGCATTCACAGTAAGCCTAAAAGTGGAACTCATGCAATCTTTTTTAATCCATGGAACTAAATATTTGTAAAATTCAACTTTTGTCCCATAAAGAGGCAGAACAAAACCTGTGTGCTAATATATTTTATAGATGTAGATTTATTCTTGTAGATTAGCTCTTTTAAACTGATTAGTCCAGTTATATAGCCACACATTTGATAATCACAAACTTAAGGTTTAAATTTATTTTCTATAAGCTAGATTAAAAATGATACAAGTCAAATACATTTTCCCAAATTAAAACAAGAAGTGGACTTTTCATTGGTTATTACCTCAGCTCCATCAACTTTGGGTGGTTTTGCTTGAACTTTGTTTTCTCGGGACACGTCTGACTCAGACTCTGATGGGCTGCCTGACTCAGACCCAGAATCGGAGTCACTGCTGCCTGACTGGCTACTGCTGCCACCACTGCTGCTTCCAGAACTTGAGCCAGATCCAGAGCCTGAAGCTGACCCAGAATCATCATCTGACTGGCTATAATTTGAAAATAAAACAGATTTCAAACACAATTAATTAGGAATCTAGTTTTTTTTCCATGAAAAGCCCCAAATGACTAAATGTTATTTCATATTTCACTGCCTATGGCCCAGTAAAAAAGAGGTAATGTTAATTCATTAATAGTAACCTATATATTCAATAGATTTAGTACAGCTTTAGCTAAACCATAAGTAGTAAGATCAAAGCAATGAAAAACCAGGTCCAGTGGAGCAATACAACAGTCCCAACAGCACTGTAAGGTTAAGATAGAAGGATCTCAAGTTCAAATCCCACCTAGGGAATTCAGCCACTTAGTAACACCCTGACTTAGTGACACCCTATCTCAAAATCAAAAATAAAAATAGGCCAATGTAGTAGCTCAGTGTGAAAGCAGTTCAGCCCCCTGTACCAGCAAAAACAGTCAAGATAATGAGCAAAATTTATGTAATACAAGATTCTAGGTTAGAAACTTAAGAAAACAACAAGTTTAGGTTAAGGTACAGACACTCTTAAGAGGCTAGCTGAAGCAATTATTCCGAGAGAAGAAGGCAAGGAGTGTTAAAATTCTTACAGCACTAGGCAAAAAATAAATTTATTTGTAGTTTTTACTTGGTTTCAGGTTAATACCTCTGTTCTATCATTTCAGAGAATGCAAGTATAATCAAGCTATTATAAAATATTATTATACCTTTAAAAAACATAGTAATAAAATTACTTAAATTTCTCATGGTTTCATAAATAGCACTCTGAAGTAATAGCAAATCCTAATACTGCTCAACCTTTACATCTAACAATGGGAAAGCAATTTAACAGTTCACTGAGATACTCTCTATTCTTTTTCTTTTTCCTCTAATTCTTGGTGGAAGGTGGCATAAAAATTGTCTGGACTAAAGAGTTAAGTAAGTAAATTGTTTTTTTTTTTTTTTAATCTCTAAGACCATTCTGTTTGTGTGGTTTTTATGTCTGAATTACTGAAAACTTGTGATACCTAAGACAGACCCGGCCTCTCATGAGAAACCACAAGTACCGCAGTCACCTACAGAACTGGGGGGGGGGGGGACGACGACAGAAGACCACAGAATAAAGCAACACAGCCCGATCTTGTCTGTAATTTTCGAAGGCTGCCACCAGATGGCAGAATTGCTCTAAAATAGACTACAAAACAAAGCTCCCCGCCAAACTTTGTTACACAGGAAAAGAGAATAAAAAGTTTGCAAAGAGGACTGTGATTCCACAAATTTGACAAACAAAGGTTAAAAACTACCCTATGTTTTTAAAATCTAGTGGAACAAATGCTTTTTGTAGAAAAAGTAGCCAGAGAATTTCCTCTGAAAATTCACGTTAGTGAGATTCCTTTTGGCCATGATTTCTACACCTTCAGCATATGATCCTAAGCCCCCAAATAGCACTGAGCCTTTTAACTGAAAAAAAGAAGGAAAGAAAGAAAAAGGAAAGAGATTTTACTGGAGAGAAGTTTTAGCACTAACACTAACATAACCCTTTGCTAGATGGACACAGACGTCCACATTTATAATCCCAGCACTGTGGTGACTGATGGAAGATGTCAGGAGTTTGAGCCCAGCCTGGGCTGCTTAAGAAACTTGCTGTCTCAAAAAAACAAACAAAACAAAACAAAATAATAGACAAATAAAAGGCCTGAGAATGAAGCCTAGAGCAAAAGCTTTGGGATGAATCCTTAATACAGAAGAGGGAAAAAAAAATCCTGACACACACTACTTCTCCCATAACCCAATGCGTAACAAAAATCAATCATTTATTCAACAAACGACTGCAACTGTTTATACGCTAGGCACTGGGAAGACTCTGAGATATCTGAGACAAGGTCCTTAGCATTAGTAAGAATGTCTAGCCTTGGGACACTTGTGTAAACAGACAAGTACCATTCTGTGCTAACAACTAACTGTTCCAGACAAAACCAAGTCTGTACAGTAATTATCAGAGAACATTTACAAGAAAAAATAAAGTATTTCAAAGCTTACTCTTCAAAGAAGAATTAAGCAGAGAGTATAGCTTTTGACTTGCTTTTCGCTCGACTCATTTTTTCCAGAGTACTTAACAGAAATACTTTACACACAATGTATGAATGCTCTATAAATACTTACAAGCAGACGGATAAACAGCTAAATCTGGAAGAGGATTCTATTGATAATTTGGGGGAAGGGCTCTGTCTGTAGGCCTAGATCTTCATTAGTAATTCCACATGCAGAGTTACAAAAACTGCTCTTTAAGGACTGGGGAAAGCTCAATGGAAAAGTGCCTTCTTTAGTATGTAGAGAACCCTCGATCTGATCCCACAGAACAGTGTAGGGGGGAAACTCTACCTGTTAACAAATAGTTCTGGAGTGAATATGGAGCTTTCTTAGCCTGGTGCTAGGCTACTCTAATGGCTAAAATGTATTTACCAATGGTTTTAGTTATATTTTGTTGAATTGTTCTGCAGCAGGATTAATAACAGTAAAGATGGGTAGGGAGGGAAAGGACAAGGTGTGTAATAGGCTCCACGCTGTACCTAGAAGAAGTAAGTTCTAGCACTACACTGTACAGTAAGCTGACTACAGACTACAAATAATAATGTCTTCTCAATTTCAAAACAGGTAGAAAAGCCAGGCATGGTTGTGCATGCCTGTAATCTCAGCACTCTGAGAGGCTGAGACAAGAATCTGCAAGTTTGAGCTCAGCCTGGACAACTTAATGAGGCTCCACCGACTGCCCCGCCCCGTGCCAAAATAAAATATATATATATATATATATATATATATATATATATATATATATGTATATATGTGTGTGTGTATGTATGTATATATGGCCTGAACATGTAATTTAATGCAAAGGTCCTGGGTTCAATACCAAGTACTGCAAAAACATCAAACTACCAATCAAACAAACTCACCTTGGAAAATTTTGAAAGTTTCCACCATAAAGACATGATAAATACTCACATGAGATAAATTTGTTTATCCTAATTTGAATGTTATACAATCTATACATTTATCAAAATATCACAGGGTATCTCATAAATATGTACTAAGTAAAAAATTAAAAATACATGAAGAATAAGGAATATCTTATTTGCTGCTACAAAATAATTTCCAAAATATAAAGTGAAAAACAAGATATGTAACAACATGGTATTTTTTTATACAAGGAGGAAGAAATATTTATACTTGCTTATATTTAGCAACATAGGCAACTAATTTTAAAACCTGCTATCCTACATGGAAGGAGGAAAACAGGAGCAGTAGAGGCAATAGGGATTGAAATTAAGTCTTCAGTCTCAATATTCATCTAAATTATACAAATATTTAAGTATTATCTAAATATTTTACACAATGTTTAGAAGCTCAAGAAAATTGAAAAAAACACAATGGGGGAAAATTATATTTAAAGAGACTGTAAGTTAAAATAAGCAAAAATCCTGGGCCCAATTATCTAATTTCAGCCTACAGCTACAAATATCTAAAAAAAAAAAAAAAAAAAAAATTGAAAACTGAAACAAAAATGTGATCACAGTTGAAATTCTTTTAGAAGTTCCAGTATTTCTATAACAAAGTACAAATACCTACAGAATTTCATCCCAGCCTAATTTTCCATTACAGTTTCCCATCAGCTTATACCTAATGTTTTTCATGGCCACTGATGATTACATCAGTTTTAACCATTATTTAATTAAAAGCAGTAAATGGTAACATTTTATCATTCTTCATTTGCCCACGATTAGGTAGAATACTTCTATAAAAAGAAAATTTCTCGTTATATTTATTAACTTTGAGGAACATAAAAGCATTTTCATTTCTTTTCCTTATTTATCAAAATGATCACAAGTTGAGTTAGATCAGTTACATTCTTCAAAGAATATCAACAATTTTTAAGTATCATTAGGAATACATGTTATTTGAATTTATTGCATTAATTTTAATCTACTGCTAATCCTTAATGATTTTAACCTGTTCCATTTTAGCCAGTAAGAAATCTTTGATTAGACAAGTCCTTCTGACAAGACATCAAGTACACTTTGATGGCTTAATGCATTCAGATGCAACATGGTATACGCAGATCATTTTGTGCATTTCTTGCCTTGATCGTAATCCACACATTTTAATCAAAAATTTCTTTTCTATTTAGAAATTAATTGCCACTTGAGTACTACGAGTCTATAACTACTGAGCTGATCGTTATTTTTTGAAAGTTTTTAATAGAATGAGCTAAAATATGGATTTTTAAAAGTATTAGTTTATACTAGTATAATTTTTTTCAAGTTTACAGGTTTTTAACTATATCACCACTTGGACCAAGTTTCTTGTTTCCAATAACATTAATAAAATTGCTTACTCAGGCAGCTGGCGGAATGGCTCAGCGATTAAAGCACTTGCTAGGACTATGTCAAGTGCTAATAAGTACCTGAGTTTGATCCCCCAGCCCCACATAAGCTGGATGTGGTGACACACACCTGTAATCCCAGCACTCAGGAGGCTGTGATAGGAGGATTTCCATGAGTCCAAGGCCAGCCTGGGCTCCATAGTGAGTTCAGGACCAGCCTACGCTACAGAGGGAGACCCTGTCTCAAAAAAATAAACAAACTATACACTCAAAACAAAAAAAGAATCATAGTAGAAACGTGAGATTCACATTGCTAGAACCTTCAAGGCTCGAGTCATATCAGTTACCAAAATTATGATCTCCATATTGGTAGTCATTATAATTTCTTATATGTATTTCATGTTATTTCAAATTTTTGGGTGTTTTTATATTCACTGTGCATCAATAAATCCTTTCTATGGAAATAAACAAAATATTATTTGTTTGCTTTTCTTCTATGTTTCAAAATAATACCATTATTACTGATAAAGTTAAAATTTCTTTATAAATTTTCTTACCCTCAGAAATTACTGTCTTATAAAACTTTTTTTTTTGAGACAAGGTCTCGTTCTGTAGCCCAGGCTGGTCCTGAACTCACTATGGAGCCCAGGCTGGCCTTGGACTCATAGCAATCCTCCTGTCTCAGGCTCCTGAGTGGTGGGATTACAGGCATGCATCACCATGTCCAGCTTTATGTGGTGTTGGGGAATTGAATTCAAGTACTTAGCGCTTTATGCACTGAGCCATTCCTCCAGCCCCCTTATAAAACTCTTGAAGACACAGGCATAGGCAAGGGCTTTCTTAATATGAAATGCTCAAAGCATATGAAATAACGCCAAGAAATCAACAAATGGGATTATATAAATTAATATGCTTTTGCAAAGCAAATGAATCAAGAGTAACAAGGAAACCGATGGAATGAGAAGAAATTTTTGCAAACCACTCCTCAGACAGAGGACTATTATCAAGAATATATGAACTGAAAAAAATGAAACCCTCTAAAATAAAAGACCCAACCCAAAACCAGGCAACTGAAATGAATCGGCAGTTCTCAGAAGAATGCTAAATGGCCAATAAATACATGGAAAAAAAAAAAGTTCAGCATTTTTTAGTCATCAGAGAAATGTAAATCAAAAAACAACACTGAGGTTCCATTTAATGCCAGTAAGAATGGCTGGTATCAAGTATTAAAAGACAACGAATGCTGGTAAGGTTGTGGAGAAAAAGAAACGCTTCTACACTGTTAAGTGGGAATATAAACTGGCACAACCACTACAGGAAGCAGTATGGAGATTCTTAAAAAAAACCTGAAAATACATATTCTAATTGATCCAGCTATACCTCTCCTGAGTATGTTCCCAAAAGAGGTAAAGTCACTATACAAGAGCAATACACACACACGCATTGTTTACGACAGCACGATGCACAATAGTCAAGTCTTGGAAGAAGCCAGTATGTCTAGCAGACGAATGGATAAAGACGATGTGATATGTATACTTAATGGAATACTACCTCTGCCATAAAGACAAATTAAGAGTCATCTTTAGAAAAATAGATGCACCTTGAGGCATTATGCTTAATGAAATGAAGCAGGCACAAAAGGTACTGTATGGTTTCTCTACTATGAGAAAATCACACCATAATAACATAAAAGAGAGATGGAAAAAGAGTTTGTGGAAAGGGAAAGAGGATGTGGCAGGTGCTGAGGAAGAGGAAAAGGGATAAAATATGTAAATTTTAAAAGAATTAAAAGAAAAGAAAGTACTTCCTTAACATTCACTACAAGAATCTATTTCTGTTCTGTCACCAATGTGGTATAATGAGAACTATTGTTGTTGAGATTTTCTATTCATTTTGATTTTACATTGCTTTATTTACCTGTACAACCTCAGAGCTACAAACAAATACAACCGCCACTCCTGTCTCCACTATATCGTGTCCTCTCTCCCCACTACAGTTTTTAAATTTATCTTCCCTTTTTGTAATACAATCAAATTACAAACAAGTATATTCATATGCCTCTTTTGTAAGTATTTCAACATTTTACAATCTCAATAGTAACATATATGCACATAATGCCCTAGAAATCACTACAAGACAGACATAACTCCCATTTCCTTTGTACAACTGCATATTCACCGATGTATATACACCAGTTTCAACTTACCCCACAAAGATAAAAGATATTTGCTTCTAGTTCTTTGCTTTACAAATATTGTAGAAATGACAAATACCATTTTGTATTTACGACAATGGATTTTTAATTTGCTATTCATCAATCGATGTACAAACGCTGGAAGTTTCAAATTTATAATTCTCTACTAGTGCAAGCAGATTTTGATTTCTAAGCTCTAGGGCTATGAGAGGGAAGGCAGAAGGTGAGCTTAACCCTAAACAATCTTGCTGTGCTAGAAAGATAACATCTGAGAAACAAAAAAAGCTAGGCATGGCAGTGCACACCTGCTATCTCAGCACCCTGGAAGGCTGAGGCAAAAGGACCACAAGTTTGAATCTTACGGGGCAATTTAGCAAGACCCAGTCTCAAAACAGAAAGGGCTCAGTACAACACTATGTTCAATCCTCAAGTACCTACCCCCCCCCCCCAAAAAAAAAGGGCATGTCTAAAAGGACACGGGCAGGACACAGGGGGAGAGATACAGAAGCCTTAGTGCCTGATCTAAACATCAAAATACTGACAGTTAAAAAAAAATACTATCCAGTAAGTAAAATACAAACCTTGAGTCCATGCTGATGCGATTCAGACATATATTCAGCGAAAACAATTCTAACACAAATCCGAATGATAAAAGTGGACAGGTGGTAGTGTTAGAAAATTAATATTTTGCAGTAATTATAGAAAATTCTGGTTCAGGCAAGAATCATCCGTTGATGCTAACTCTAGGGGTATTATTTAGTGAGTAAGATATTTATCTAAGCAGGACATGGTGGCACATGCCTGTAATCTCAGCACTCTGGGAAAGATTGAAAGTTTGAACCCTGCCTGGGCAACGTAATGACTCAGCAAGACTCTTATCTCAAAATAAAAATAAAAATAATGCATAGGGGTGTAGCTCAAAGCAAAGACACTGGATTCAACCCCTAGTACCAAAAAAATAACTGTTTAGGCTTATGTTTACTCACAAACTGCTTTTTAGCTATAATAGATTAAAAATGCCTATAAAAAAATGAGGCAACATCTTGTCCTGCTGACAAAAAGCAGCAATATCACTGGGGATATAGAGACAATATGAGTCTCCAAATGTTATCACATTTGTAGAAAGACCTATTGTTACAAGATGCCTGAGTTGGATTAATCACAAGTATACATTAGAGAAACCAACTCTGAGAAATAACAGTCTATAGAATAGCCTAAAGTCTTCCAAATGCCAACCTCATAGAAGACAAAGAAAGATGAGCTGGTCCAGATTAAAGGGAGAGTAGGGAGACAGGTCAGCCAAATAAAATACGTTACCTTAGACTCAACATGTACTAAAAGATTGGGATGATAAACCAAACTGAAATATAAATGGACAATTAAGCCCTATCAGTGTAAATTTTCCTGAATTTACTAACTGTATAAGGTTTATGTAATACCTTTATTCTTAGAATATATGTACTGAAGCGTTAACGTAATTTCAAATAGTTCAAAACAGTACACTTGTATTGCATTTATAATATATACATATAAAAAGTTAAAAATCAGTAATTCTGGGAAAGGAAACTTAAAGGTCTTGCTATTATTATCTTAATTTGAAATTAACTGACAATTTTTAAAAATATTTTTTCTGGTATTACAAGATTCCTTCATTAACATTCAACAGTGCAGTAAATGAGAAAAATGTAAAGCCACAGAAGTCAGATAAGCAAAGCATAAGGTAATATTCAATTGCATAAAAAAAGATTCTAACATACAACTATATAATCAATTGCCCAAGCTAGTCAGGTAGTAGAAATCTAAGACCCACAAAAAAAAATCTTTTCAGAAACTTGGAAAGATAGAAATCACTGATAAACTAAACTGAACTTCTGGGCAAGACTGGTTGAATAACACAGCTCTGCAATGTCTCCTTGTGGACTCACTTAAAAAGTTGAGATTATAATTAAAAACTGCCTGATCAACTTAGGCAGGAGAGGAAGGAGTGCTCCAAAAATGGAAAGGAGGATACGAGAAGGTCAGAAATCCTGAAGACACATCAGAAGCAGAGGTAAACAGCAGCCATGGAAGCTGCCCCACTGGACCAGAACACCCAGTATCCAGACATGAAGGAAAGCCCAGAGCCATGAACCTCTGACCCAGGCAAACCTGGATCTGGGAGAAGTGGGAACTGACAGCAGCTAGTAGATCCAGCCTCCAAAAACATAGTGCAAACTGCAAACACACTGAAAGCTTCCCCCAGAAAAGGCCTACTGGAGCCTAGATCAGAAGCAGCACTCAGCAGCCAAGGTAGGCAGTGCCATAAGCAGGAGCTCTTTTTAAAAAAGTGAGCAAGCCTGAACTGTTTAAAGGCTCAGATGGGCACACCAGGGGTTTGGGGGGCACTCTTCAACAGTGCCTGGGAAGAAACTGTCAAAGGAAACAGTTGTAGAGAGAAGGAAAAAAGGCCTCCGATTCCCTGAACCTCAAGGTAGTAGTGGGATCACCTCTAAGGGAAGCCAGGACAGGAGGGAGAGCTTTGCTGAGGGGGCTAGGAATCACCATGAGGCCCAGAGGCCATTGGACTGTTAGGTCCACCCTCAATGTCTGCCTACTCCAAACACAGAACTCAGAGAAATTTTGGATCTCCGCACACACTCATAATCATATCCCATTCAAAGAAAACTCTGACTTGCCCTTTTAAAGAGAAGTCCCTCAACGACAGAAACACGGGAAGAAGACAGGCAACAAGCCACCCACTGAGGTGTCTGAGACCACAGAAACTCAAGTCATGGGCCCGAACAGTGAAACTCATAGGGAAGGAAGACAAAAAGCAAATAGACGAGTCAAACAGCCAGTTTAAACAAAATATTCTCAAAGAAATCCAAGCAATGATCAGCACTTAAAGAGAAACTCACTAAACAAACAGTGGTCCTAATGGACACAAAGCTTACTGAACATGCAGAAACCACAAATTTTTTAAAAAGGTAGCTGCGGCAAATAAGGAAATGCAAGATACGAAGACATATTTTAAAAGAGAAGTAGAAATTTTGAAAAGAAACCTAGCTCAAATTCAGGATAGGAAAAATACACTTGAAAGCAGAGGAAGTCGACTCAAACTCTGTGAGGACAGAACTTGAGATCCTGAACACAACGCTGAGGAAACAAATGCTGTGATTGGATTTCAAAATTAGGAACGTGCAAAGCAGCTGGATACAATAGTTGATGGAAGACTCAAAGAAAACCAACCTCAGAATTATTCACAGGTGTGAAAGAGCATAAGACAGCACTGAAGGTATAAATAATTTATTCGCTGAAATCATGCAAGAAAATTTCCCAAACCTAGAAAAAGAAATTAATTTTCAGGTACAAGAAGCTTATAGAACACCAAGTCATCTCAACCAGCAATGATGCCTGCCACAACATACCTTAATCAAAACATCAAAAACAAAGTGAAACGGGGGTAGCGCGGGGAGGGGGGGTGTGGGTAGGAGGGACAAAAGGAGAGTGAGAAAGTCCTTGTCACCTTGACAAGATATGTAGGTGCACAAAATGCTCAACTTCATTGTAAACCTTAAATTTTGCACTTATACATATCAATAAAATGGGAAAAAAACTCAAAAATTCAACATAAAGAGAATATTAAAAGCAACAAGAGAAAAACAGACATTATTTTACCCATTCATATTATCGCAGATTTCTCAGTGCAAATAAGCAGGAGAAGCTGGAGCAAAATCTTTCAAGCTTTAAAAGACAGCAAGTGTCAACGAAGGCTATTGTATCCAGCAATATTATCTCTCGAAATTGAAAGGGAAAAACAATCCCTAAGGAAATGTGTGACCACTAGCCCAACATTGCAGAAAATACTTGAAGGAACCTTTATGAGAGACAGAGAGACAAGCAGCACCAAGAACACAGAGGAAAGGAAACATCCAAAGAGAAAGTGTAGCAAAAAACAGACATCAATCATGTGAGTTGTATCGCATTAAAAACAGTATCAGCTTTCTCATAAAAATCTGTGGAACTTTTCCCTATAATTATTACTTCTACTAGTAGATTAGTTTGCAAAACATAATTATATTCAACAGGGGGAATTGATATAAAATCTTAATCTGTAATACTTTTTTGATATGTATGATGTATACATATAGGTATACAGCTAGGATTGGAGTAGCAGAAGGCAATGATTTTGATTTGGGTTATTTTTAATTTTAAAAACGGTAAGAGTTGGTAAATACATGGTTTGGGGGGTCTTTTCCCCTAAGCTGTCATTGGGTGGTGAAGATAAAAGATTATGTGGCCTTACTCCATTGGCTAAGTAAGAACTTAGTTATTAGTTCAACCAGTGACTCTAGACTTTTATTTTCAATTTTGTGCTCTGTAACTAAATGTGTAACAATGACCTTATTGGTTTCCTCTTGCTCCCCATTGGGAAAGATCTGTTAAAAAATATTCTTGAAACTACTAAGTATGCCATTGTATCTATTGCTTTATGTGTAATAATACACTTTTGTGATATAGACTTAGATTCACTTAAAGTAGCAATTCACTTATTCAGACTCTGATGTAAGTTTAGCCTAAGAAAACTGATTGATGCAATGATACTCTGAATGTCTTTTGAATGTATGCACATTTACTTTTCAATACTCAGCTAAGGAATAACTTCTTTTTTAGCCTTATGAATTCCATTGTTACTGTTCTTTTCTTATGTGGACTGGTGGGCAAGGCCCTGTTAAAGAATCTCAACAAAGATACAGTAAGATACAAAAAAACAAAGGGAACTTTTGACAAATCATCCCAAAAAGGGCTCTGCTGAACACAGAGATTTATTACCATCATATCAACTCATCACTCTATTTATTCTTTTCCAAACTAAAATAACTACATACAATTTTCCCTTACTCCCACAACTGGAAAAAAAAAAAAACTTTACAGACATTTAAAACACCTTGAGAAATAAAATGAATGAAAACTTATTTGCTTCTTTCATTAGGCCTACCATATAAGAAAATACCTGTCAGAGTATTTATTATAATAATATTGGTATATTCTGCTATGAAGAATAGGGCGAATGGACCTGCTGCATATTAGACATTAAATCCAGAAACTAATTCTGATTCTCCTTCAGTTAGATCAAATGGAGTGTAGTTAGTTTCTGATAGTGTAGAAATAAGTCATAAATTGCTAGAGGCCGAGAGGCATCAGGATACGGCCACTGCAGCCCACTCTCGGGGCAGGAAGCTGAGCTAAAAAGTGGTCATTTGAGGAGTGAAGTCATGCAGAAGATTAAATACGTTAAATATCACATGGTTTCTCTGATACGGGAAACCCAGAACACAGACATTCTATAGAACCAAAAGGGTGTGATAATGGGAATGAGTAGGGATGGGGGGGTATGAAAGGGTAAAAATGGGAGGAGGAAAGGATTATAACGCTGATGTGTGCAAAAGACTCAAGCTCATTGTAACCATTACATATCACATATATATTAATAAAAATGGGTTAAAAAAAGAAAATAAAGTCATATATAGTAGCTGCCTAAAAAACTATTAGCTAACTCAGTATGTCTTCTTTTCCTTAGTAACAGAAATCTCAAAGTCAGCTAGTAAAAGCAAGAACTCCCTGCAGCTGAGTATGGCCATTCCAACAAGCAAGACACAAGGAGACATGTTTGCCTGTGCTTCCCAGAAAGCTGCTCTTCAGGGCAAGTTCCTACTTTAGCATAGAGACCAATATTCTCTTCTGATATTTCCAAGGTTACTGAATATTGTCCATGCTCTCAATAAGTTGCGTGAATAAAAAAATTAACATTCTTTTCAATAACAAATGACACAAAGCCAAGTGTATTGGCACACACTTGTCACCTCAGCACTCTGGAGGGCTGAGGCAGTGACTTATTAAGACCATCACACATATTTCAGAAAGAGATATGAAGCTAACTCAGTACAAATACCCTGGCTTCAATCCAAAGTACCTCCAAATAAATAAATTAATTAATAAATAGGAAAGAAAGGACATGAGAGGACATATTTACTTTTATACATAACATACAGAAGTTTTCTTAAATATGAATTTCCCTATTTTCTTTTTAACTTAGTATTTAATGGCCTAAATTCCCAGTCGGAGGTAGAAATAACACTGGATACACTGATAAGAAGGTATGCTGATTTTTCCACGTGAGTATAATGGTAGATTATGACTGACAAATCAGAGAACCGTGTTTAATATTCTGAATGAGGAGCTCAGTAAACTAAATTCTCATCCTATGTCGTCTTCTCTTCTTCCTTCACTATTAAAATATTTAAAATGTCAATGTCTTCATTAAAAAGAGCTTTCTTCCAAAGAAAAAAAAATTATAATATTAGGAATTGAATACAGGGCCTTTGCACTGAGTGATATTCCCAAGTCTCTCCTTCCTATTAAATTTTGACAATGGTCTCACTAACTTGATCAGGCTAGGCTCAAATTTAGCTATCATCCTGCTTCAGCCTCTCACAGTGCTGACACTGCAGGTACACCCCACCATGCATGACTTCAGTATTATGGGATTGCTACATCACGGTCTTAAAAATGAAGTAGCTTGTCCTCTTCCCCCACCCATCTGCTTTTAGGTAGTTAAAAACAACAAACATTGGGGAAGCTGGAAGAATAGCTCAATGGTTGAAACACTTTCCTAGCAAATGAGAAATATTCAAGTTCGATTCTCCAGCTCCATCTAAGCCTGGCGTGTTGGCACACATCTGTAATCCTAGCACTCAGGAGGCTGAGGCAGGAGAACTGCTGTGAGTTCACGGACAGTCTGGACTAAGGACCAGCCCGGACCACCAAGTGAGATCCTGTCTCAAAAAAAAGAAAAAAGAAAAAAGAAAAAAGGAAAGGAAAGGAAAGGAAAGGAAAGGAAAGGAAAGACAAGACAAGAAAAAGAAAAATGACAAACACTGGATAACTGGAAGCCAAATGTTAAGGTCAACAAAACGGTTCCACCAGCCATGGCATCTGGACAACCTCAAAAGGTAAAGCTCATTTATCTGATAGTGAAAAAGAATGAACTGCATTTGAGCCTTTGTTTTTGGAGTCTCTAGTAGAGAGCCTTAATTAGTTCTCTAAATGCACAGGTAGTGTGTACTCAACAAACATTTTCGAAAGAACAGATTTTGTACATATTTAATTTGAACTCACTTGCTCAACTCAACTAGTAACTATTGATCAAGAGTTTCTGCTAAGAACCAAAAGCTATAAAAAAAAAAGAATATCTTTAATCAAGAAAAAAAACATGGATCTATTTCTGATTGAGTAACTGGAAGTAGGAGAAATAAAAACTGACTTGCAATGTGGATTTTAGTATAACTGCTACTCTGGCAAATCTAACATGTGCCATCTGGAGTGAACAGACACTGGTGCTTCTCCCCATAAAAAGGTATTCCTGAGACATGATCCTTTAAGCAGACCTTCACCTGTGCTTATGTAGGTAATTCTTTACCCATACATCTGTAAATTACATAAAGTTATTCAGGCGACATAGTCACAATCTCTGCAAGGTATGTCTAGCCATGGCAATAAGCTAGAAGCATATGTTTAGATATGCTTGTGCTGGGAATATCTTTTCTTGGGAAGATGTGAACACTGGCGTCTATTTACTTCCTTATTCCGCGCTGGGCACACCAAATAGGCCAAAGTCTAATTTGGTGAGCCCATGAATTTATCAGGGTTATTTAGAGCAACGTGGGAGAGGGGTTATCTACAGAAGCACAGGTGAGGGGCTGAGGGAGCACGGATAAGGGGTACAACTTAACAGAGACATTTCAGCGCTCAGCACAGGGATTTACTGTGTAATTTTCCTTACCTGGAAAATATTTCTTCTTGGAAGCAAATGGCATAACTTTCTATTTTTTTAGAACTACTCAAAAATATGTCCTTTACAAAGTATCCTCTATGTCCCCAAGCATATGATGCTTAACAGGAAAAATTCCATCTTTTGTGAATTTTTACATAAAAAGGTGATATAAGCAACACAGTAGATCAGTTCTTTGAAACAAAACACACTAAAATTAAAAGATTTAGTTTTAGCACCCATTTGTACAGCTATTTTTTTTTTTTTTTTTGAGACAACATCTTATTCTGTAGGCCAGGCCAGACTCGAACTATGTAGTCTTGAGCTCAAGGCAATCCTCCTGCATCACAGGTATAAAGGTGAGTGCCACCTCGTTCAGTAATTTTTAATGTGGTGTTGAGGTATCAAATCCAGGGCCTTGCACATACTATCCAATTGTTCTAACCACTGAGCCATGCCCCAGCCTATGCAATTATTTTCTTAAGAACTTTCCTATCAATTAAACTTACTTTCACTAATGTAACTCAAAATGAAGTCACTTAGAACAATGAAAAAAAACTACTACAGATGTTACATCAAATGAAAACTTTACCTTTTATTTTTAACTGGTGTACACCTGTAACACTTCATGGCACTCATCTGGCAGGTTAGTCATTTTTACTTCCCCTTCCCTTCCCCACTCTCCCCTACGCCTCCTTCTTCATATCAGCTTCCCATCACCATGGAGTCTGCCTCCTTATTTCTAGTCACTCTTTTCCACTTGGCTCTTTAAATTACTTATACTTTGAGCTTATCATCTGAAACAAACTCTGCCATATCTTTCTGTGCCTGATTTATTTCACTCAGTATTATGGCCTCAAGTAACATCCATTTTCCTACAAATGGGTCAAATTTATTACCCTTCTTTATGGTTGAGTCAGTACTCGCCTGTGTTATATATGATGTATTTTCTTTCTGTTGATGAGCATGTAGAGCACTTCCATAATTTAGCTACTATAAGTTATAATGCTATCAACATGGGTGTCCATGTGTCACTGTAATACACCTAACTTTTTCAGAAAGATAATCAGTAGAAGTGAGTCAAATGGAATTTCTATTTTTCTTTTTCTTTTCTTTTCTTTCTTTTTTTTTTTTTTTTTTTTTTTTTTTTTTTTTTTTTTTTTTTTTTTTTTTTTTTTTTTTTTTTTTTTTTTTTTTTTTTTTTTTTTTTTTTTTTTGAGGAATCTCCATACTGATTCCCAAGGCAGCCGGTCCTAGTTTACATTTCCCCAACAATGTAGAGGAGTTCCCTTCTCTCCATAATTGGGCCAGCATTCACTATTTCTGAGTCGCTGAAGACAGCCATTCTTCATGGATAAGATGGCATCTCACAGTTCTTTTGGTGTACATTTCTCTAATGGCTTAAATATGCTCAACTTTTTTCCATGTACTTGTTGGCCATTTGTGTACTTCTTTTTACAAGGGCCATTCCGTTCTATTACCATTTTTGGACACAATCTTCTGTTTTCAGAGGCCTAATTTTACTAAGTTCTTTGTATTCTAGATCAGACTTGTTTAATCTGAGGTCCACATGTGACCTAGGACAACTCCGAATGCAGCCCAATATAAATTCACAAACTTTCTTGAAACATTTTAAGACTTTTTGTAACCTGAGTGCATTAACTATATTAAGTATGTTGCATGCAGCACAAAACAATTCTTCTTCCCTTCACTGACTTCCCGGTAAGCCAATGTTCTAGATCACTACATACTTCATGTGCAATGATAATTAGTCCTTTTGCCTGAGTAGCTGGCAAAAAATTTCCCTTATTCTGTAGGTTATCTCTTCATTCTGTTGACTATTTTCTTTGGAGTGCAGGAGCTTTTTATTTTGATATAACTGTATTTGCTGATTCTTGGTACTAGTCCTTATGCAACTGGAGTTCTAGTCAGAAAGCCCTTGCCTAAATTTATGCTTTCAAGAGTTTTACCTACTTTATCTCCCAGCAGACAGTGTTTCTGTTTTTATATAAAGGTCTTTAATCCATTTTGATTTGATTTAATAAAGGATGAAAGTTTGAATCTAGATTTATTCCTCAGCTGTGCTTAGCCAGCATCATCTGTTAAAGAGAAATGAAAATAATCTTAAAGCAGGAGTAGTGCACATGCTTGCAATCCTAGTAACCTGGCAGGCTGAGGCAGAAAGATCACAAGATCAAGCCAACCTTGGGCAACTTTGCAATTCAGCAAGTCCCTGTCTCAAAAAAGAAAGAAAGGAAGAAAGAAAGGGGAGAGAATGAAGGCTGGGATGTAACTCAGTGTGAAGGTCCTGAGTTCATTCCCCAGTGCAAAATATCACACCCCCCAAAACCATCATCACCATAATCCACCTCAAGCACAAAACAAGAATTCCTGTTTTAGACTTGCAATAATTCAAGCTGCAACCCATGATCATTCTCTAATGGTTCCATGCTTTTACATTAAAATCCTTTATCAGAGCATGTATATTCTGCTACTAGTATCACTAGCCTTAATTCAAATAAGATTACTCTCTGCTTCCTGCCTAAGCATTTCAAAATGCTTCCCCTTTGTTAAAAGATATCTTTTAATGTACATAAAATTGTTACCAGGACTGTAAATGATTCTTCAGAGAAAAGCCAAAAAAAGCAAGAAAACCAACCACTCCAATTTGAGATTAATATGGTAGTCAATCATTTGTCCCTATGTTCACACTTCTCTGTCCTACATTCAAACCACCACAGGCTTTGTACTCAGCATCTGCCACATTCACCTGACACATACATCTGCAGAAGCTACCTCTGCTGCTTAGAAGCTTTCTAGGAGAAACTCACATTTAATTTTCATATTTACCAGAGAGCAACTGTTGCGCTACCTACATTAACTCTTTAAGGACAAAAAATTATTTCTGAAATAGAGAGATCAGAAGTAGCTAGTAGGAATTATTTTCATTATGGAAAGAGTACCCCACTATTCTTGTTTGTTGTGCCTCAGCTCAGAGCGATACGGCAGACACAGAATTCCAGAAGTCACTCCTACTTGGATAGGACTGTGTCTCCAGAACTTCGTCACTTTTACCTTCAACAGCAACTCTGACCTTACTCTATCCATACCAAAGAAAGGTTTAATTGTAGTTTAACACTGTCATGATTTTTTTCTGGAATGTTGCTCAAAATCCTGGTGTGTTTGGAAGGTAACTGGATCATGAGGGCTAAATGGATCAAGCAGAGTAATCCATTGACTTTTTGGATCATGGGAGGTGGGGCCTGATTGAGGAGATGGGTCAAGGAGTAATAAGATGGACGAGTATAGATATTCTCTGCTGCTGGCTGCTTCTCACTCTGCCTCCTGGCTGTGATGGGATGGACAGCCTTCCTGAGCATAGGTTTTCTATCATGTTCTCTTGCGACTGTCGGTCAAAGATGAGCCGACTGAGACCTTTGAACTGTAAGCTAAGATGAACCTTTGCTCCCTTAAGTTGTGGGTGCCTGGTATTGTGTCCCAGCGACAAGGAAGTGACTAAGACAAACATTTCACACTGACTCTTGACTAGTCACCTACTCTCACAGAAACAACATATTTTCAATTATGAACAAAAAACCCTTAGTTACTCAGAAGTTGAATCTGGTATCACAGATTCCTGGAGTCTCTCTCCTAATCCAGTATTTCTGACCAACCCATTCACATGAAAAATACATTCTTGGAGAGGACATTATTCTCTTGCTCTTGTTCTCTCTCTAAATTCTGATATACTGCCTTTTTATCGTTTCTCCACTTGGAATTCACATAAAATTTCAGCATATACACGGCTTGGGGTCACAGACCTGTAATCCCAGCACTCTGGGTGGGGCTGAGGCAATGGGATATAAGCAAGTTCAAGCCTAAACTGGGCAACTAGCAACTTAGTGAGACCCTGTCTCATGTACCTTACTGTGGCCCTGGGCTTGGTCCCCAAAACCATACACCAAAAAAAAGATTAACATACACTGAATAAACTTCAGGGGAAAAAAAACTGCAAAGCTAAAACGCTCAATACATTTTTTCTTAGAGAACTTCATAGGGCGACAAGACCCTTGTAAAATTTTTGATCTCCATCACTCCTCTGAACATATACCATCCTTTGTTTCCTAAAGATATCAGTTTTTTAAAGATAAAAGATTTTTACTTTTTATCATTAAGGTTACAAAAATTAAAGAGCTTCATGAAAACTTTCCATATTACTCATATTATCATAAGATTGGAGTTGGAAATATCAGTATGAACTTACGTTTACCTTAATACACACACAAATGGACAGTTGCAGAATAACTATAAATATATAGACATATACACACACATACACGTTTATCTTTCCATACATACATATGTGTATTTCCTAGCTCTGTTTGCTTTGTCTGACAAGAGGCCCTAGAAGCAGTGATATTTGAGTAGCACTGAGCACAAATATCTAAATCTCAGTTTCTAATAACATTCCACAATTCTGGTGAATGGGCTCACTGACCCTAAGGCAAAAAAATGAGATTGCATTAAAAAAAAAAAAAAAGAAGCTGCTGCCAACACGAAAAGGTTCCCAATGGCCAGGTTTGATTAATCTGAGTAACAAAATAAATAACATTAGATTACAACTGAAAGTATAAATATATTATCAGTTATACCTTGATATTTAATTGCTTTGAAACTCACTGATATTTAGCACTCAACACTGAAACATGTGGCATACAAATTAGAACTGGGTTTCTACTGCCTCTAGACCTGCTATCCTTTCCAGCTAAAACAATGTTTGATTCTCAATGTGCCTCCTGGAACCAATCAACCGAAGTACCCCAGCATTCCATTGTACATACATCTGTGTCTATATAAATCAGAGGTTTTTTTTGCAGAAATCCCATTTAATATGTGTAATCAGCCAATGAAAAGATGGAGGCTAATTACCACTCAGTATCACTAAGAATAAACTAGACATAGTAACTTGCTTCAAAGAATATCCTATGCAAATGAAGAACAGCACCTTCACAGCACAGAATCTAGCAGGCACTACCCTGACCCAGTGATAAAGGTCAACATCCTCATTTCCTCATGTGATGGGAATAGAGAACTTTATTTTATTTATTTATTTATTTATTTTTTTGGTATTCATTCTAAAAGTCAAAAACCCTACTTATCCTAAGAAAAACACCAGGCAAAGCCAGACTGAAAAGCATTCTACAAGATTCCAGTATCTCTCAAAACATTAGTCATGAAAAAATAAGGAAAGAAAATCACATAGGTCAAAGGACACAGAAGAGCCCTGACAACTAAATATTGTAAAGTATTCCAGAGTAAGTTCAAGAACAGGAAGAGGGCATTCATGGACAAACAAATTAAATTTAGGTAAAGTCTGAAGTTTAGTCAATATTTAGCTAATAGTTTTTAAATTTTATTTTTAAAATTGTCTATATTAGTTTCCTCACCTGGTAAGTCAAAAATAAATGTGCACGTACCACCATTATGTGAAAAAGAACTGCGATAATTCATGCAATGCCAAGAACAGTTTTATGTATGATATGAATTTAATACATAATAGAATCACTTAAGAATCCTGCTTCATGAAGAGTCTAAATTCAACAGGTCTAACCTGAGATCCTTGATTCTGTACTTCTATTAAGCTCTCAAGTTGACATGTTGCTGGTCCAAGCATCACGAGAGTTCTAACATTTCTATTTCTATATATTTCGAAATATTCATATTTTTAAAATGTCTTTGCAGCTTCTTTCAACAAGGAAATACTCTTGTTTTTAAACAGAACTATAACAGATTTAACCCTCCAGACAGCTAGACCTTAACTAGGCAATTAGTTAAGCAGAGTAACAAATGAACAGTTTCACATTAAGGTTGGTCTATGCTCATAAACAAAAAAATTATGTCCTTGAAAAGTAAGTCTTGTACAATTCTCTTATATTCATCAGTTTAAAAAAAGTTTACATAATCTAAGTTAAGCACAATATCAATAAATTATGGGGTTTTTTTAATTTGTGTGGTTCCAGAGATTGAATCTAAGGCATGAGGCATGTTAGGCCAGTGTTCAACCACCAAGCTACACTTCAGCCCTCTTCATTTTGAGATAGGTTCTCACTAAATTGCCTGGACTATCCTTAAACTCACAGTCAGTCCTCCAGCTTAAGCATTCCAAGGAGGTGAAATTACAAGAAGCAATTTGCCCAGGCTATGTGAAAATTTTAATTTGATAAATTCTATCTGCACAGAAAGTAACCTATTACTAAAGATTCCATCGGGTAGTATATTGAGTTTTCAGAACAAAAGAAAGTGTTATGGTTTTATATTTGGTGCATGTACAGGATATATAGAAAAACAAAGAGGATAAGAACGCACACACTGAACTGGGGCATAAGAATTAACAAAAAATGAAATAATAGGAGTCATACTTTCCTGAAAGTAATGACATCACAGTAAATTTAACACCTGTCTTAATTCAATGATCTCTAGCCAATTCTACCGTTGTGAGGTCTTATTCTATCTTCTTGAAAGCGTTAACACAACTTTTGAAACTTAACAATAACCTAAAGTCCTGATTCATCCTCCTGAGGGCTAGGATCGCAATGTTTACAAGCAAACTGGGTCTTAGCTCAAATTTAAAAAATTTTTCTGAATGAAATATTAATTTGGCAAATTCTACTTAATTTCTGAAAAGATTTTTATTTAATTTCTAATTGATGCAAATTTGTGTGTGCATGTTCATGTGTGGACCTGGGGACTGAATGGAGGATTTCTCACCAAACTATATCCTCAGCCCTTTGTCCCACTGCCCAGGCTGGCCTCAAACGCAGACTCTTCTCATTTCTCAGGCTCATAGAGTGCTGTGCTTACACCGGCCTGCTGGTGCGTTCCTGCAATTCCAGGCCTCTGGACATCTAGGGCAGGAGGATCACAAGTCTGAACACAGCCTAGGCAACTTAGCAAGACCCTGTCTCCAAATAAAAACAAAAAAATTGGCTGGGGATCAGCTCAGTGTGAAAGTCTCAGGTTCAATGTCCAGTATCAAAATAAAAATAGGTTTTAATAAGTAGATCACACTAATGAGCATGAAATGGATAATTCATTCAGAACATTTCCACTGGTCAGAGAGGTCCTACTATCTATCAACGCTACCTCCCCAATAAATTTCAAAGGCTGAGATCCAAACAGAATAGTTGAAACATAAAACAGAAAAATTTTCTATACACCAATAAAATCTGTGAACACAGGATTCCTCTATATAAAATGTATATATGTATGTGTTTAAGACACGCTAATAAGTTAAACACTGTTCACAGTATAAAAGCTAAGTGAAATAAACATCAAAGATCTTATTCTAGGAATCAAGTTAAAAAAAACCACTTCCAACTATACCTTAGCTCTAAATAAGATTATCAAAGCATATTACTAGTATGTTTCCCTATAAGAATTACTCAAGAGCATCAGATATTTAAAGACTAATATGATTCAAATAAATACCTTAAAAGTACAGGGAGAAACTAATTTATTGAAAATTTAACTTACAAGCAAGCATCTATCCATCTTCCAAAATTAAGCAAAATGTGATCACATATTTTAGACAATTACCCATGAACCTATTAGTAGAATTAACCATCATTCAAGGTAACTTTAAGAAAAATCTAACCAGGATTTCAAAAACTTGTTTGCAAATAACAACAAGCCCATAAGGTAGAAACTTTTGTTTTGAAATCTTCCAACATTATCTTCAGAAAGCTTAATTTCAGTTATATAAAACTGTGCTGAGCTGAAGCTGTACAGGTGCATCCTGGCCTACATTTCTTAGTAAATAAGTTTCCAAACTGTCAGTAATGACATAGCCAGAAGGACCTATTTAATCCTTGGTATTCTTTAATTAGTAGCTAGTTCTCCACAAAAAAAAAATGAACTTTAAAAAAATAGAACTTAAATCAAATTTGAAACTATTTACAATGTACACCAACTCTAAAAGCAAAGTAGTTTCTCATCTCCTTACTCCGTATTAATATTCACAGTTATGTACTTTGATTTTTACAAGAAAATCCCTTTATCTGTAACGCTCATCAGTTTTAACTAGGCACTAACTCTTTCCTTTACGCTGCCCAAAGATGAAAACTTTGGGGGAGGGCGTGGGAACTGACTGTTAATGAGAGCACAGCAAAAAAGTAAAATAGCAGGAAGAAGAAAAGGAAGGCAAAGCTGAAGAAAGCCTCTCCATTCTTGGTAAGTTTCAAGGCAGATGCCAAGATTAGATAAATTCAATAACCAAATTTCTAAGTATATATAAAACCTGTATAGTAGAATTAGAGACTCAGAATCAGGAAAATATGTCTTGTAATCATTTTAAATGAATTTACATACAGAAGAGTCTTTTAAATAATGTGATTTCACAGAAATTTTCCCCTGTACTATCAAATTGATGTACTATTACCTTTCCTTTAACTGTAGAAGCAAAACACATAAAAGATTACTAGAGTAGGTAAGTGGTCAGAATATAAAGCAGGTTAATCTCCCTACACAACCAAGATCATGGCTTAATGCCAAAGAATCTTATTTTCTATTCTGTGAGCAGTCTGGTCCCTATGTTTCCCTGAATATTTCTATCAGCCATTTCACTGCTCACAAACGAGTTAGAGATTATAGGTGATTATAGGTTAACTTTTCACTTACTACAATGAATACAAATATAGAAACTGTAATCACGCCGGAAGAATAGTTCAGCAGTCAGGAGTGCTTGCCTACCAAGCACAAGGCACCAAGTTTGATACTGCAGCACCACATAAACCAGGTGTGGTAATGCACGCCCATAATCCCAGCACTTGTGAGGCTGAGGTAGGAATGCCATGAGTTTGAGGTCTGCCAGGTTATATAGTGAGTTCAGGACCAGCCTGGACTACCAAAGAAAAAAATAAAATAAATACTTTAACCTCATCTCTGGTGATTCCAGTTCAATACTGTTGTCTATGACTTAATTACTTCATAATTACACAACAGGATGAAATTTCAAAATTAATTAAACCTTTTTCATTTTACAGTTGGGCAAAACCACGTAAGAACTACTCAGAGCAAAGATGCTCTCAACTAAGGTTTTTTAACTCCTAGACCAAGGCTTATTCAACTAATAATGTTTTTTTCCATAACTACTACTTCCTTGTATCCTCTATGACATTCTCATAATCCAATGTGCCCGTAAAAGCCAATAAAGTAATTTTTTGGCCAAAATTCCAAGCTTCAGATCAAATACATATGCCAACAAATTCCTATTCAATCGTGTTTCCTAAACCGTATCAACTGTTTCTCGTCCATGTCTCCATCACTGTAATTAATGTTTCAGTCAAGCAGCACCCTACGTTACATAAAACACGATGATGGTTACAAGCAGAGTGGCTGTTCTATCAGAAATCAGTTTAAGACCTTCATATGTAGCATTTCACTTAATCCTCAGTTTTAAACAGTACAAATAATGGGGCAACTCCCCTCTTACAGAAGCAAAACTCAGAGCTACAGAGATTAATTTTCTCTACCTCGCACAGGTACTACCTGGTACAAGTGGGATAAGCAACCATACAGTCTGACTGCAATGCCATTTTACTGATTTCTACAGATTGTAACAGTACAGGACAATAAGGATCATACTATTAATTCACAGATAATTCAAAATCTGGGTCTACAGAAGAATTTAAAGTCTTTGAAAGTAAGGCTTTTATGCACAAAAGTGGCTTAATACAAATTTAAACCTGTAAACTGGATGTCTTTTTTGAAAAAAAAAAATGGCTCTTGCCTGGCATGGTGGTACACACCAGTAATCTCGGCACTCAGAAGGCCAAGAGAGGAGAATCATGAGTTTGTAGTCAGTCCGTACTATACAACAAAGTTTGTGTCTCAAAAAAAAAAAAAGAAAGAAAAACAAGAACATAGCTCAAATGTTTTCCACTTATCCATAGGTAATAACAACTCTTACGTGAAATTTAAAAAGATACATTAGAATAAGTGTCCAGATCAATGCTGTCTCAAATCTCCTGCAGTGACAGAAATGTTTTCTGTCTGTACTGTTCAATACTATAAATATTAACCATATGGAATCATAACCTGAAATGTGTCAATTGTGACAATAAATTTTGAGAGTTGTATAATTTAAAGAGTTGCAATGTGGATACTGGTTACTACATTAGGCAGCACCAGTGTAGAAGACAAAACTATTGCCATTTATTTAAAGATTCTGCTAAAAGTCAATTGTAAGATTTTTTTTACTTGTTCCAGTTTCAACTATTAATTCAAACAACATAAACCTCCAAACACATTTAAGTAAACCAAAACTTTTTTTTATATACATGATACATGTGTCTGCATGCATTGCGGTATTGGAGACTGAAGCCAGGTTCTTTTCACTGAGCTGTACCACTGGCCATTTTTATTTCTGATATGACAGGGTGTTGCTAAACAGTAAGAGAACCAGGCTGGGCTCAAAATCCCCATCTTTCCACCTCAGCCTCCCAGAATGTTGGGATTACAGGCCTGTTACACCATGCCTTGCTGTCTGTATCTTCTACCAGCATACGCTTATTTAAAAGTAACTAAAGTATACAGTGTTAATAGTTTCAAATGAGAAACTTTTTAATATTTGAATATCTAAGCCAATTTTTTAATAAAAGGCAAGTTTTCAACTCTCATTATAGAAAAGTTAATTAAGCACTTACCTTGATTCTGCACTACTGTTTCTAACACTTTCTTCATCACTGTGTCCATTCATTGTAAATATCAAGAAGTTTTAAAATATAAACCTTTTCTGTTTAAAAGATGATTATAAATACTGGTTCTTCCTTGAATCAAAAATTCACAGGTAAAATTTCTTCAGCATTGACTGGTTTTCTGGGACCCTCTTTGATTTACCTACGGAAAACATTAACAAAGTAAGAACATTTCCTGCATTTTAAAAAAAGCCCTGTTTAGAAGTCTAAAAATCTACATAGCTATCAGACAGAAAAGGTAGCAAGAGGTACAGACCTTGTACTTTAAATACCTAGAATTCTATTAACTACATTCCTAATTAATAGAATTTACTAAATATTACCATATTTTTGACAGAAGAAACTAAAAATATTTGAAGTGATAAAATTCAGAGGCTTACTTCTACAATATATACCAATATTTATATAGATTACTAAAGCAAGGTGGTATCATGTAACATACACTTTCGTGCCTTGAGTAGAAAAGTCTTATTTGGTAACTTGGTCAAATAAGTGAAAAGAAAAAATGTATTACCTCTAATGAATTCCTAATTCTTATCACCGAAAACTTTACATACCTAAGTCTTTAAAATGCTCATATGAGAAGAACGAAAGAATAAAAAGTATCCTACAGCGTTAATAAAACTGCACAGGTTAAAACAAAAATGTTATTTCACAGGTAAACTGAGAGTGGAGTGAAAAAAATTAGGTAATATTTATCCAGGGTGAACTTGC
The DNA here is from genome assembly GCA_004027205.1 of Ctenodactylus gundi. Classification (NCBI taxonomy): domain Eukaryota; kingdom Metazoa; phylum Chordata; class Mammalia; order Rodentia; family Ctenodactylidae; genus Ctenodactylus; species Ctenodactylus gundi. The sequence continues at coordinate 153,682 of PVKB01003149.1, read as the reverse complement.
AGAGATTTCGTGAAGGGAGTAAAACAACGTAAAAGATTTTAAGCAAAAAATAATAGGCCAAGACACAGTGCTTCCACCTCTCAGGATTTCAACTTACACTCTAGAGTCACCTACAAGCCATCCACGAATAAACAAAGGAGATCTCTAGCAGGGGAGGGAGAGGAAGAAGCGGGGGAAGGAGACGTCAGATCCTTCCCCAGCCAGAAAGTACTGAGAGGGCCCGAGCAGGAGTAAAGTTGTCCTGCACCGCGACCAGACCTCAGCAAAGACAATCACTTCTACAACTATTCCCATTTCCCAGAAAAAAAAGGGGTTGGGGGGTGGGAGCTGTGCCAGCTCAGTCATAATGCACTGTGCGCCTGTGATCTGGTCTGTAATTTGCCAGCTCAGTCCGGTAGACCTTCTGCAAGAACAGGTCATCTAAAAAGTAACCTTTCCACTCCACACTTAAGTATGCATGATAGCGCTAGCCAAAAAATCTCTTACTACTAAAGAATGATCTTAAAAATCCAAGCATTCTAGCCACCTCTGCGCCAAAAGCCTTCGCTCACTTTGCGTTCTTTCCCTTTCACCTTCCTTCTCCCCCTCAAAATGGCTTTCTCCGTCACGGTAACTTCCTTTCCTCCCTCATCCCTTCTCCAAGTCAGCCGCCTTCCTCGGACTCTCCTTAGAGCCCTAAGTCCTGAGGCTCTAAAGCACGCAGCTCCGTGCTCTATTGCGCTCGTCCCAACAATGCCTCCTCCCTAAGTCCTTACACCTCTGCTATCCGCCTCGCCGTCGCCCGTCTTCCAGCAGTCGCTCTGCTCCCCCGAAGTTTGCGGAGCGGCCCCGAGAGATCTGGAAACAATCCCTCTCCACCCAGAGCAGCTCGGCTTCCCTCCCGGACCGCTCGTCCCCGGGGCCTCCATCCCGGTGCCGAAGTCTCTCTTCCCGCCTCAAACTTCCCGCAGACCCGCCCCGCGCCCTCCCGGCTCGCCGAGCCGCCGCCCCCGCCCCCTCCCCCGGCGCCCCACGTGCTGGCGCCCCGGTGGCCGCGGGTCCGGCCCGTGGGCCGGGAGGTCGCCGCTCGCCGCCCGCGCCCTGCGGCCCGGCCGGCCACCAGCCCGCGCCGCCCGAGCCCCGCCGGCGGCGCGAGGATGCGCGCGGCGCTCCCACGCCCCCCGCGCACCGGGGCGGCCCGGGCCTCCTCCCGGCCCCGGGGCGCCGCCTGGGCACCGCGCCGCCCCGCCCGCCCTCTCCGGCGGGCTCCGGACCCGCCCGCCGCCCCCTTTCTTACCGGCAGACGCGCGGGCTCGGCGGCGGCCGGAGGAAGCCGGCGCGCAGAGCCGGCTCGGCCGGCGGCCTCCCGCGCGCCCGGGCCCGCGCGCGGTGTCTGCCGCCGAGTGCCCGGGCGTCTCGGGGTGAGCAAGAGTCCGCGAGGGGGAGGGGGAGGGGAAGCCCCGGGCCGCGGCCCCGACGCGCAATCCCCCGCCGAACGGATCCAGCGATCAGTTCATTATGGAAGCACCAAAGGCGGCGAAGGCAGCAAGAGCGAGAAGTAGCGAGTCGTCGTCGCCGCCGTCGCGCGCGCGCCCGCTCCCGCCGCTTATCGGCCCCCGGCAGCCGCCATGACGCCGAGAGAGCGAGCGAGCGCGACCGCCTCCGTCGTAGCCGCCGCCGCCACCGAGGTGGCCGTCGCCTCCGCCTCCCGCGCGACGTCAGCGCCTCTGCCCACGCCCCTTCCCTGCACGGCGCGGGGCGAGCGGCGGCGCGCACGCCGAGCCCTTCCTGCTTGCGCGCCGGCTGGGGGCGGGACGACGTCCCGGAGCCGCAGGCGTCGGGGGAAGGCGATTGGTTCCGGGGAGGGCGGGGCTTTGGGGGGCGCGCGCGCCGGCGGGAGCGCGCACGCCGGCAGTGCGGAAGCGGCCGGACTCTGGCCGGCGGGCCGTGGCTGGCTAGTGCGTCCTCGCTGGGCCGGCCTTAGCGGCCTGGGATTGGATTCCGGGAAGTGGGAGCCCCACGTCTATAGGAGCGCCACTGTGGCTCTGATGGTTGCGAAAGGGTTTTGCGGCGGAGGGACTGAAAAGAAATCGGGGGTGGGGGGTGGAGACCCGGGTGGGAACGTTTGGGGACTGTGATGGGACGCGGGGACTCGAGCCGCATTCGCGCGTAGTAGGGTCGCCCGGCCTCGCCCGCCTCCCTTGGGCCCCGGCCGTCTCAGCTCCGGGGCGCCGGGCCCGGGCGGGAGCTGCTGCATCGCGTCAGGCCGCTGGGGAGCTCCAGTGTTGGGCATTTGCGGCCTCCTCCGCTCCGGCGACCTGCGGCTGAGTCGTGGCTCCCTCCACCCCTCTCCCGATTAGGGTGTGCTGGTGACCCCCCGAGGGCGGAGCAGCCCAGGAGGGGAGAAAATAGTTCTGCTTGGTGACATCCTGTTGCTCGATTCGTGTGTGGGTTCCCGTGCCTGGTTTAGCAGAGCGCTTCTGCAGCCTTTCTAGGTCCCTCCCTAGAGGACGGGTTCAAGGGTGCGGCCCTGAATACTAACAATAACAGAAAGCTCGGTTACTCTGTAATGTGTTGTAATTCAGTTGACGGTTTCTTTGCTAACTATCTTCGGGACTCAGTTACATTTCATTCATTGTGCTGTGAACTTACTTTTTTAAGCGTGGTGGTTCCCGCGTTGCTCTATTGCAAGATTTTTTTTTTTTAAATCAGAATTCTTTTACATTGTATTTGTTTTTCCGGTCTACAGATTGGTGGTGAATTTTTTAGATGTTAACGATAATTTTTGTTTTTGTACTGGAGATCAAACCCAGGCCCTTCACTGAGCTACATCCCCAACCCTTTTTTATTTATTTTGTTAAATTTTGAAACATTCTCGCTCTGTTGCCTAGTCTAGGTTCAGACTTTCCATCTTCCCGCCTAAGGCTCGCAGAGGTAAAACTTTCTAATCCCGGTTTTTCTGTCACTTGATTTGTTATAAAGGCCCACCTTCCGAGTCACATGGGTTTGACTGTCTTAACATACATTCCCAAAATAATCCTTTCCTCCTGTGGGGAATGATTTACTTAACCGATTTCTTTAAAAGACTTCAAAAGATCTCAAAATAGAACTTCAGATATGAGTATTTGGGTGTGTTCTTTCTTAGGTAAGAGGGCAAACTTTATACGTGCCCTGTTCAAAAAACGTTTGTCTGCAAGTTAATGAATAGTGAAACAAAATGGATTATTACCATGCTTTTTTCTGTTTCCTAAGTGCTAATTTTAAACTTTAAGCTTTATATTGACTTATGTATTACAAACAGTGATTATGGAAAAAAATAAAAAGTTAAGCCTTAATGGTGGGAGCTACCTTTGGGGGGAGGTTGATTACTCGATCTGTGAGTTAAGAAATTAATTAAAAATTTAGAAATTAACCAGGACAGATAAATTATTTTGTGATGAGAAATAATTCAGTTAATAGACAATTATAAGTACATTACATTGCCGTTGTATTACAGAAAAGAGTTACTGTGTAGACATTCTACTTTACATATTTTCTGAAAGCATGTGTCAAACCTTTTCAACTACTGATTGTGCCTCTGTTAAGCTAGTCTGCCTGGGAGAGTTGTAATGACTTTTTCAGAGGCAAAATATTGCCAAATACATTAAAATAATTTAACATTGAAGATTTATATTTCAGGTAAAATACACTTCTTATTTCTGTACAGAATTTTAGAATTACTGTTAACAATATGGAGAAATAAAAGAATGCAGCACCTGTGTTAATTCAGTTTTGAAAAAGTAGGTAATGCAGAAGTATTTTCTGGATGATTTGTTATCTGCATAATTAAATTCTGTTTCACCTGTTTGAATAAGTTGTCGTTATTTCTGCTGATTTGTACTAATCTAAGTAGCCAAAATCTACTGATCATAACACATAAGTAGCAAAAATTCCAGAGAAGTCGACATCAAGAAGTTTTTACTACTATTTAATTTCCTATTTGAAAAACTTCCTATTGCTTGGGAATAATATGTAGATGTATAAAATATTAAAGCAGTATTCTGTGTGTCTTTAATTCTGATAGGCTTTTATGAGGTCTAGTTACTTGTGGCCATCCTTCAGTGGAGACAGGTTGAGAGCCACTTTTCTAGAATTGTGAAATGCAGAACATAAAGAGAAGAACTCTGGCTCATCTGCTAATTTTTCGGATGCCAAGATATTATTTAGACTCCAATATCACATTCTTGCCTAGAAATTCTGTAAACAAGTAGCCACTGAAACAGTATTAAAGACACAGTTCCCAATCTAAGATGGTTCAGCTTAATATTTTTTATTTTTGGTAAAAAAAAATCACATGACAAAATTTAACTTATTTTTGTAAATAAATGACTTCCAATTTCTGTAACACATCAGAACCATGGTGTTGGGGAGTTGGCAAGCGTGTGTGTCCACCCCTTTTTCAGAGGCTCACTCCTTTCCTAGCTGACCTTTCCCTTTTTCTACCCTGCCATTCATGTTTGGGTTCAGCTTACTATTTTTTAACTCTAGCAGAAAGTACCCTGAATTTTGATCTTTCCAAGGCCTAGGGATGTATAACAAATAGCACTTAGTGTCACACAGCTGCAGCTCCCAGTGAGGGATCACAAGGGTAAATCGCTACCTCCGTGCTCTGCACTGTGGTGCTAATCTCTTGTTGTTCGGTGGGTTAGGTGTATTAAATGCACTGTTCTTTGCAGTTACTGGAGACTGTGCTCAGGGCCTTTGCTCTGAGCTACCTTTTTTTTTTTTTTTAATTAGGGTAACCTCATTGTAAGTTGAGCATTAGTAGCCTAGGATCTTAGACTATGATGTCAGCTCCCAAGTCCTTGCCCAACAGGAAGATGTTTCCAGATATGCAGCTTAAATTTACAAGTATTCTAGATAAAACAAAGTGTTCAAGTTGTATAAGATTTACTGTACATTTTCTGTTAGTCATAAACAATTATAGTTTCCAGCATCAGGCAGAGGACAAGGCTCTGGTCTGGGAAGCTGTTCCTTTTTCCCACTATTTTTATTGATATACATAGTGTTTACAATGAATTTGGGTATTTCGTGCACATACGTATCGTATCGACTTTACAATCCCTTTGCATTTTTGACCCTCCACCCCCTCCCTATCCCTTCCCCCAACTCTGGCTATCACTTCATGTGGTTCTATAGAATGTCTGTGTTCTGGGTTTGCCAAGTCAGAGAAACTATACAGTACTTAACATACCAATCTTCTGCACCTAAATCATTTCACTTAAGTCACCACTCTAACTCAGCTTCCTATTCCTTGCATGGGTCATAGTAGTTAAATCTTGATGCCTCTTCTCTGAATCCAACCAGTCCCTTTATTGGGATATTTACCAAAAGTTTTTTTTTCTATATTTTGCTGTATCTTTGTTGCTATTCTTAAACCTGGCCTTACCCACCAGTTCACATTAGAAAATACCAACAAGCATGTAGTTCAAAAGACTAATAAATTTGGAAAGGAAGAAAAAAAAATTTCAAATGCCTTAGCTAAATACTGGAAGGTACATATTTGTACATTCACAGGGTTGGAAGTTGTTCTTAACTACAGAAGCCTCACTTAATCCTCCCCTTCTGATACGCAATTTCTAAGTTCTGGGGAACATTAAGACAAAAATAACCCATGTTGTTTGATACCCACCAACAGCTCATCTGTCTTGCTTCTGGCCACTGTATTTGAGGATTTTGACATGTTTTTGTTGTTATTGATTTCAAAGATGGGGGTGTCTCGCTGTGTTGCCTGGCCTTGAACTAAGGCAATCATCATGACTTAGTCACCTTAGTATCTGGCCCACCCATGGCTGTCTATTGGCTGTTAAATTCTTGAATCCAAGTAAAATTTCAAATGGAAAGTTCTTAGAAATGATAGAAGCAGCTATACTTAAAAATGAGCATCAAGAGAAGTTAAAGATTCTTTTTCCTCTACTAACAAATATTCACGTACAGTAAGGATAAAGGATGTGTAAGTCGCTCACCTCCAAGTAGCAGATTGGAGTGTCAATGCTGCCACCGTCTCTCCCACCTCCTGCTCCGTGCTGTCCGCATACCATCCATTTTATCTCCAGGTGCCGGGTTCTGCCTCTGATTCAGGCCCCTCTGTCCTCTGGATCTTTCACTTCAGCTCACCACTTAGGTTCCCTTCACTCCTGCAATCTAGTCGGATCACTCTCCTGTGTGCAGGTAGGCAGGTCGACTAGATGGTAGATGCCACGTGCTTTAATTAGCATCTTCATTGCTTCTCACCGTTCCTAGGAGACACCTGACACAGAGGACACATTTCTTCACGTCACTGAAATGTACTTTATTGTAAGTGGATATAGCTCATCTATCTTATGGTTTGCTTACGTATGTGGTCAACAACCACTGAGAGGGCTGCAGGAATGGCTCAGCGGTTAATGCACTCAGCCTAGCAAGCACTAAGTACGCGAGTTCAATTCCCCAGCACCACATAAGCTGGTCGTGGTGGCACATGCTGGTAATCCCAGCACTCAGGAGGCTGAGTCAGGAGGATTGCCTTGTTTTCAAGGCCAGCCTGGGCTCCATAGTGAGTGCAGCAGGACCAGCCTGGGTACAGAGGAACTGTCTCAAAACAAGCACAAAAAAAAAAAAAAAAAAAAAAAAAAAAAAAAAAAAAAAAAAAAAAAAAAAAAAAAAAAACTGTAGTGCTACGAGAATCTGTAATAAGCACTAGTGGGGATAGTCTGCCCTAAGAAAATATGAGCTGAAAACAGAGATTAGTGGAAATTAGAAAGTCGAAGGAGGGAATTGAAATTCAGGTAACGCACAAATATTCCAGGACCAGAGAAAGTGCAGCATTGCCTTCCCAGCTCGCCAAGTCAGGCCCTACTCACTTTTAAGAGCATCTTTTGGGCTGAAAGACTAGCTGAACCATCAAAGCTCTTGCCTAGCACCACATGGGGTGGGCGTGGTGGCACATGCCTGTGATCCCAGGAAAAAAAAAGCATCTTTTAGTGGGGTTCCTAATGCCTCAAGCCACGGAGAAGTGTCCGTCAGTGGCCTTGGGCGGACCGGACTGAGCAGAGGAGCAGTGAGCAAGGGCTGAGCACAGAGCGGAGCACACCGTCAGCATGCTTCTATCAGGCGCTAATGCTGCTGGTGACCGACAGAAGGGGGAGCTTAGCTGCCTCCTCCCCTCTTGATGCTGCTGGAAATTTCAACGCTAACCTCCAAAAACCTACTGCAGAGCAAGCACCCATCCTCTACCCCTCCTCTTCCTTCTTGGGAGGACAGTCTTCAGCTAAACTGGCGCTGGTATTAAAAAGCTTGGGGAGCACTGCTTTAAGTGTCTTTACCAAGAGTTTGGGCCTGGCAGAATGGTGCCTGCCTGTAATCCCAATTACAGGGAGGCAGGGCAGTGCTAAAGCAAATAGCCAATGAGAGATGAGGTCACACAGACCAGGCCATTCAAGTGCCCAGCACCAGGTAAAGCAGTAGTTTCTTCAAGACAATAGCAGGAAACCAGGAACAGTTTCATACTGGGGTGGTTACGTGGTGACATGGCAAATTGCAGAGTTACTTGGCATAAACCCCCAAAGAAAGATGATCAGAGTGAATAAAGTTCCCAAATTAGGAGAATTTAGCAGGTAAAAGAAGTTAGAACTAACATGCCAAATGTAGCAGAGGTGGAGAAAAGCAAATTAAAATAAGACGACACTCGTGAATATGAATATATTTGGAGATAGGTAAGTAGGAAGAACATTTGGTTTAAAACTTACTTAATTTCTAATGTCTTGAGTCACCCAAGAGGCTTTCTTTTTTTCTTTTTTTCTTTTTTCTTTTTTTTGAGGCAGGGTCTTGCTCTGTGATCCAGGCTGGTCCTGAATTCACTTCAGAGCCCAGGCTGGCCTTGGACTCATGGTAATCCTCCTGTCTCAGCCTCCCGAGTGCTGGGATTACAGGCGTGCGCCACCACGCCCAGCTTATGTGGTGCTGGGGAATCGAACTCGGGTACTTAGCGCTTGGCTTAGTGCTTGGCTTAGCGCTTGCTCAAGCACTTTAACCGCTGAGCCATTCCTCCAGCCCCCCAAGAGGCTTTTATTAAGAAATGTAGGTCTGAGGAGTGAGATCTGGATTGAAAGTAAACACAGCTCAGTGTAAAAAAAAAAAAAAAAACAAAACAAAACCTCAAGTCCTAAGTAACATGAAATAGACTTTGAAATGAGTTTAGAGCCAGACCTGGTGGCCTACCCCAATAATGTTAGCACTGTGGGAGCCTGAGGTAGGAGGATCACAAGTTTGAGCCCCACCTGAGCAACTTAGTGACTTTACTGAGACACTATTCAAAAACAAAACAAAAACATATGGCCTGGAGATGAAGCCCAATGCAAAGGCCCTGGGTTCAACCCCCAGCACCACAAAAGAAAAAAAAATAGTTTAGGAGAGCATGTGATGAAGAATTTCAATTCCATTTGGCAAGACAGATAAAGTCAAGTCGAATGAGAAGTTGCAGTCACCAGAAAAAAGTATGTTGTGCTATTTTAGAAGAAATGAGGGCTTCAGGGAAGTAGTGGTGCATACTGTCAAGTCACGTTGAAACAAGGCTTAAAAATTTTTCATTGGATTTAGTGATGTGCTGATCTTTAGCTACCTTAGCAAAAACTATTGATACTTTGTTGGAGTATTAGAGCCAGAAGCCAGATTGAGGTGAAATGTGATAAATGATGAAAAGATAAAATTGGTCTAAGTTTCTTTTTCAGAGGGTTTGACATTTGCTTCAGGAGGAATAGGATTTGTTTTGGAAATAGGGTTTGAACTCAGGGTCTTCACATTGAGCTACATCCCCAGCTTACTTTTTACTTTTGATTTTGAGAACAAGGTCTTCCTATGTTACTAAGTTGCCCAGAATAGACTGAAACTTGTGATCCTTCTGCTTCAGCCTCCCAGAATGTAGGAATTAACAGGCCTGTGCTACCAATCCTGGCTAGGAGTAAGTTTGTTTGTTTACTTGTTTGTTTTGAGGGATTTGAGGATTTTTGTTTGTTTTTAATGAAAGACTTAAGGTGTCACAGATAAAATAGAAAATTGTTTTGAGAAAGGTTAAATATATGATAGAGAAGAATTGGGTATAAGAACTGGCCGGAAGGGCCAGGTGGTAGTTTGTGTGTTTGAGGCTGTTTCCTAGACGACATACCAAGACCCTATCTCAAACCCTCTTCAAAGAAGAATTAACTGGGAGGATTAGCTCATATTAATTATTCTAAAAAGGAAATATATGAATATTTTAGATCTGGTGTAGGAAATGTGTATTTTTCTATTTTGTTAAAACCAGGAACTGAACAATAGATAACATTGTGTGTAGTTGTGAGTTATGTATGGTCACATAGTTGGGGTTATATGAGTTTCTGAGGGCACTCTAGTCTCCCAAATATATGTTTTAACCTTTACTAATGTTTGAAAAATCACTGGTAGAAATCTATTTTAAAGCATGTATTTCTAGGAAATGTAGTATGCATGGAAAGTAGTTCTCAAATATGTCAAAATTTAGAATTATCTCAGAAGCTTTGCAATGACATATCCAAGTGGTACCTCAAGAGACGCTTTCGATCCTTGTAAGACAGACTTGGAATGTGCATTCTGTAAGTGTTCTCCAAGGTGTTTCTAATGTGTACTCCGTGTCGAGAAAAAAAGCATTGACATCACCCTATTCACAGTGCATTGACTTACAATAATTTGTTTAGATAAACTGTGGGGTGGCCAGGACACTTGCTGGTAACACAGTGACTCTCACTGGCAGGTGAGGAAGTTATTTTGCCCTACGTAGAACATTTGGCAAAGTTTGAAAGCATTTGTAATCGTGAATGGGTTGTGGGGATCTGAGGCTACGATACATAGCGGTTTTCAACCAGGTCCACTGTGGAGGTTCCACAGTGCACCAGACTGCTCCCACCTTCTTTGAATGAAGAATCATCTGGCTCAAAATGACAGCCTTGCCCCAGTTATGATGCCCTCCTGCAAAGGATGGCAATCGAGAGCGTATTTCCTAGTGACGTTTTAACGGGAGAGGACGCTATTTTGAAATGGGTGGTGATGAATGAAGATCTACTTTCACTCACAACTTAGTCTAAATATACCTACCATTGCTTATAACTAGCAACAAAAACCCTCAAATAGGATACATTTTGCAGAGCTAAGAAATATGAATAATAAAACAGACTGATTACAGGCTTATTTTCCCTGTAAAATAATTTTATAGTACAATTGAAAGTCTTATTGTTGTAAGTCACTTAGAACTACTCTGGAAAATTGATAGGCAATATCCATTATACTGAACTTAAGCCTACCTTATAATTTAGCAGTTTTACTCCCAAGGGTATAACCAATGAATTGAATGCATATGTCTACTTCAAATCTTATGTAAAAATATCATAGCAGTTTAATTCAATGCAGTCACAAACGGGAACAAAGCATATGTACACAATGAAATATTACTCAGCAACAAAAAAGAAATTGCTACACACAATAACATGGGTGAATCTCATAAGAATTGTGTTGACTGAAAGAGACACAAACAAATTTATATTGTATAATTTTATTTTTATTAATTTCAAGAGCAAGATTTTGGGGTTCTTTTGTTTTCTGTGGGTTGGTTTCTTGTTTGTTTGTTGTTTTTCCCACTACTAAGGATCAAACCCGAACTGCATTTGGGAGAGTCTTACTAAGTTACTAAGTTGCCCAGGCTGGGCTCAGATTTGGCAATCCTCCTGCCTCAGTCTCCCAAGTAGCCAGGATTACAGGCATCTGCCTGCATGCCTGGTTTAACCCTAATTTATAAAGAAAGAAAAAAGAGGCTGGAAGTAGTGCTCTGTGGTTAAAGCACTTGCCTAGCAAGCAAGTGCTAAGTACCCGATTTTGCTTCCCTGTCACCACGTAAGATAAGCTGAGCATGGTGGCACACGCCTGTAATCCCAACACTCAGGAGGTTGACAGGCAGGAGGATCGCCACGAGTCCAAGGCCAGCCTGTGCTCCTTAGTGAATTCAGGACCAGCCTGGGCTACCAAGTGAGATCCTGTCTCAAAAATAAATAAATGAGAAAAAAAAAAAAAAAAGGATAGCCACATTTTTGCTACAGGCAGTTTGTATCTCAAAGACTTGGCTAAATGCATGGTCAGCTACCTGATGCATTCTCAGTTAATATACATAATTAATGTTTTTAATGAAAACAGATATTGGATTTAGAGTCAGACTAAGTTTGAGCCACAGCCTCACCCATCATTAGCAAGGGACACTCAGTAAGTTGTCATCTGCGGAGAAATGGAGACCCTAGAAATCAAGGTGAGGGAATAGGAACTTCCCACTCTCTGATGGGAATCTTCTGCCAGGCAAGTGAAAGTCTAACCCAGTCTCTCTCCAGTAGTGTCTTAGAATTCAGAAACGAAGTCGCTGAATAGGGCCTTACGGAAATTGGTAGCCAAATATTTTAAAATTTCAAGCATATGGGTAAATATGTAGAGTTGAAAATTCTGCGTTAGAAAAGAGAAATGTTCTAAATAAGGTTTCCAGATGAAAGTAGATTTTAGCAAACTTGGTAGTTTGCTCCAAATTCGACTAGAACAGTTTCTAGGTGCCGTTTCTGCCTACCTATGATCTCGGAATGAAAAAAAGCACCAAGAAATTACTAAAGAAGCATGTTGAATCACAGCATAATTTTTTTCAGTGTTTCCAACATTAAAGTGTCAACCTTTCCCTGCGGGATTTAGCCCAGGGCCTTCACACTGAGCTACAGCCTCATCCTCCCTGCCCTTTTTTGAAAGAAGTTCTTGCTAATTTGCTAAATTGCCCAGGCTGGGCTTGAACTTGCAATCCTCCTTCCTCAGCCTCCCAGAGTGCTAGGATTACAGGCTTTGCACCACTGGGCCCTGCAGTAAGGCTAAAGTTTTTAAATACCAGAAAGTAAAATCTTAGCAATAGGAATGTAACTCTGGAGAAGAGCAAATGATACTAAGAAACTTCAGTTCCTCCAGTCCTCCGGAATAGCCACCACCGGCTCCCTTCCCGTGTCTCACACAAACGTGCTGATAACTCACAATGCCTGTCAATAAGCACGAAGCCTGGGACGCGCCGTGTGCATAAAGCTATTAGCGCGTGGCAAAGCGCCCTGTCCATTTGCTGACTTGGTTGCTTCAATGCAAAGACAGAGAACAATATAAATGGACAGAGTGCCTGCCGTTGCTAAGAAACAGGAGCCCAGAAGAATTGACAACTTCATGAGAAAACTCAGGCACTAAGGTCTTCAACCATAGCTCAATGCGAAAGGAATCTCCCTAAGAGAAAGCCGGCAGGCTGTCCCCTGCAGGAGAGCAAGTCGCGGCCCGCCCGCCCGTCCGAAAGCCCCAAGCCTGCCTTAACCCCACACCGAAGGCTCCTCCAAAGGAATCTTCTCCAGCCAGAGGAAGCACCTTCTGCAGATGAGGACCTGGGCGCCTTCTTCCCCCCGGGGTGGCCCTGAAGGGTTTTATAAAAAGGATCCACGTTGAGTATAGTGTCTGCCTGTCAATAGTTGAGTAAGCTCAGGGTTATCTTCCTACTGTCCCTCTCCTACTGGCCAGGGCTAAATTGGTGCTCCAGTTCAGCTAGTTAAGTTTATATTTCGCTTAGAGATTGTAGCATTTATTCACCTGTTTTCCTGGGGGATACATGTAGTATGAAGTAGTAGTATAACCCTTGAGCCAATTGGAGTATGGATTCCCATGCTCAGGCTGAAAAACTAACTGGAAGAATAATGGTAAAACGAGAAATAGTTTTTTCTCAGGTGGAGTTGACCTTCTAGATTGAGGAAAGGAAGAAAAGATGTGAATGAGAAAGTATGATTCCACATCGGAAATCATAGGTGAGTATATACTGGGGCTGGGGGAATGGCACAGTGGTTAAAGCACTTGCCTTGCAAGGCCAAGGCCCTGAGTTCGATTCCACAGCCTGCTATGAAGCAGGGCGTGGTGGCACATGCCTATATTTCCAGCCCTTTCATTTATAATCTTAGCCCTTAAGGGAGCAGAGACATGTGGATTGCCTGGTGAATTCAGGACCAGACTGGGCTACAGAGAAAGAACCTGTCTCAGGAAGAAAAAAAAAAAAGAAAGAAAAGAAAAAAAGAAAAAAAAAAGTTAAGCATATAGATTGAGTGAAACTCAGGTCCTGATATTTGGTTTATTTTTAGAAAATTTCTGTGTGAACAACTTGGAGTAAGAATGTTCATTTGGCTGGAGCCTTGCCTATTTGTGTTTTAAGTTTTCAGTAATATTTTGAGTGTCTGAAATTTGCGACTGGAATTGCAAATGCATACTAATAAAAAGCATAATTTTGGGAAACAGTTTGTAATTGGAGATTTGGCATGATATATATATATATATATATATATATATATATATATATATATATGATAAGGCATGAATGCTTTTTAAATTTTAAATCTTAGGGCTGGGCATAGGTCAGTCGTTAGAGTGTTTGCCTACCATGCACCAGGCCCTAGATTGAATTCCCCAACACCACATAAACTGGGCATGGTGGCACATGCCTGTAACCTCGGCTCTTGGGAGGCTGAGGCAGGAGGATTGCCACAAGTTCAAGGCCAGCCTGCGCTGCATAGAAGGAGACTCGGTCCCCTCGCCAAAAAAGTAAATTTTATTATTTGTTATTGTGAGTCTTTCTAACTAGGTGATGTCGCTTTAATTATAATTACAGAGTGGAAGTAAAATTTGTGTAAAATTATCTTTTCATATAAGCCATTAACCAAGCTTGCAGTGACCATGAGGCAAGCCTATGTGATTCAGAACCCATAAGAAATAATTAGCCAAGGTGAACAGACACACTAAAGAGAAGGGGAGGTTTGATGACCTCTAGGTCTTTATAAGTAAATTGGTGCCCAGTTTTAAGTGACCGTATCTACATTAACATTAGACATCTTCAAAACTGTTCAAACTTTTAAAAAAACAATAAAGCTATCTTTAGTTCAAGATTAGAGTCCGAAAGAACTGCTGCTACAAAGAACATGACAATAGCATACAGTTTTTCTGCTTTTGTTTTTGTCCTCTCTCCTTAATGTAAAAAAAAAAAAAAAAGTTCTTTTGTTTTCAGTACTGAGGATTGAGCCCAGAGCCTTTACATGGAGCTACCTCCTAAGACCTTTTAAAAATGTTTTATTTTAAGCCAGTCTTGCTAAGTTGCTGGGATCTTCCTGCCTCAGCCTTCCAGCGTACTAGGATGGCAGGTATGCACCACCACACATTACACAGAGTTTTTTTAAAAACATAAAACAAATCACATTGTCTTGCTGCTTAATGCTCTTTCAGGAAAATGCAAGCTGCTTCCCATTGATTCTCCCGAAGAGCCCGAGTGATGTCACTGTAGTCCGACTCTCCAAAATCCGACTCTGCCTCCATCCACTGTGTTCCAGCAGCTGGCTTCCTGTCTGTCCTCAATCCTGCCAAATTCTTTTCCACTTACAGACTTTCGCTGCGGTTGTTTATCGTGTCCTGGATGCTTCGCTCAGATCTTCCCAGGGAGGCGATTTGCCATCCCTGAGGTCTCAGGCTGATGCCACTTCTGTCCACAGCCCTTCTCTGTCCCTTTGTCTAATGACTTACTCCCTTTCTATTATTAATGACGGTGATTTACAATTACCTTATATTCTTGCCTTTCTTCTAACTTCTCCCTTACTAATAGGTATATTCCCTGAAAGATTATTATGATGAAACATTGGGAAAGTTAAGAATGTGCTAAACGTAGCTGGTCTCCATGGTGCAGGCCTGTACTCCCAACATTCTGGGAGGCTAAGGCAGGAGGGTCGCAATTTGAGCCTAGCCTGCACAGCCGGGTTAGTAGCTCTGTAGCTCGCAGTGTGAAGGCCCTGGGCTCAATCTCCAGTACCAAAAGAAAAAATAGTTACAGGTAAATGCTGCAGTGGGGTTTTTGGTAAAGCATATAAAATAACAATATATAAAATATTACAGAAAGGGAATAAAGTCATGGTGCCTTGTTATCATCACTGTTTTACATGTAGGGAGCCTTGGCCACTATCTCCTCAGTTCGCTCTTTTTGTTTGTTTGTTTGTTTGTTTTTGAGGCACAGTCTTGCTCTGTAGCCCAGGCTAGTCCTTAGGTGGCTGCATAGCCCAAGCTGGCCTTGAGTCTTTCTGCCTCAGCCTCCTAAGTGCTAGGATTACAGGTGTGTGCCGCCACAGCTGGTTTATATGGTGCTGGGGAAGAACTCAAGGGCTTGTGCTTGCTAGGCAAGTGCTTTAGCCACTGAGCTATTCCTCCAGCACCACCTCTTTTTTTTTTTTTTTTTTTTTTTTTATAGTCTCACTAAAATGCTTCATTTCCAAGGCTGGGCTCAAATTTGTAATTCTTCTGCCACAGTCTCATAGAGTGCTGGCATCTTGTTTTGTTTTGGTGACAGGGTCTCACTCTGCTGTCCATGCTGGTCTTGAACTCACTATGTAGCCCAGGCTGGCTCTGAATTCATGACAATCCTCCTTCCTCAGCCTGCTGACTGCTGGGATTACAGGTGTGTGCTGTCATGCCCAGTTTATGTAGTTCTGGGGAACAAAACTCAGGGTCTTGTGCTTGCTAGGTAAGCACTTTAACCATTCTTAACTGCTGGGTTGTTCTTCCAGCCAGTGCTGGGATTATAGGTGTGTGTCACCACACCTGGGTCCTGTATTATCTTTTCCATGGTCAACATACACATATGGTTACAGTTTGGATCTGGAATGACCCCAAAAGCCTCATATTTGGAAAGTGATTTAGCCATGAGGGCTGATCCACTGACCTCCTGTGCTATTAAGAAGTGGGGTCCGGGTGGAAGGGGGTTCCTGGGACGTGCCCTGGCAGGGTGTATGGCTGTCTCTGCCACCCCCCCACTTCCTGTCTTGCCATACCGTGAACAGTTTTTCTCTAGCTTGGCACCTCTGCTCTGCCTTCTGCCATTGCCAGTCATCCAAGAATGGCCTGAATCATCCTGACATTGTGAGTTGAAATAAACCTTCCCTCCCTTACATTGTGTGTATCAGGAATTGTGTCCCAGCCACAAGAAGGTGACAGAGACACACACACTACTATCCACATCAGTAAAAAGGAGGATATGATTGCATTGGAGTGGTAGGAGTGGAAGTAGTGTGGGAATGCCAAGTGCCCAAGTAGAAGCTGGCCTCAGTGGTGCCACATCCCTCCCATCTCCCTTACCACCTCTCCTCCCCCCATAGTGGAAGATGGCCTGGTTTTGGAGATCAGGTTGGTTAACTTAAATTGATTCAGGTAATCCCAATATCCTTGACAGGCAAATACATTTGTGGGTGGGCAGATCTAAGACAATCAGTGCAAGGCAGGGATAGAGGATGGGCATGCATCCAATCTAGAGAGCCAGGAGATTGCAAGAGGTTGGTTTAACTATTCAAAGAAGGACGTCTGCTTATTTGAACATGAAAGATCAGACAGTGAGCCATTTTGTGACCCCTCCGACACTGAGTGTGTCACTGTGAACCAAGAGCTATCAAACCTCTTTGGCCTCACAGAATAAGCAAGGTAAGAATGAACACAGGACACAGAGGAGAAAGCAATGGAAGGAACCCAGAGACATGGAGCCAGAGCTGCTGGGTGAAGTTGACTCTAAAACCTTCGCATTAACCAGGCCCAGTGATGCAAGTCTGTAATCTCAGCATTCTGGGAGACCAAGGCAGAAGAATCACATTTGAGCCCTGCCTGGGCAACTTAGCCACTTAGTGAGACTCTACCTCAAAATTAACATTTTTAAAAGGGCTGAGGATGTAGCTCAGTACAAATGCCTTGGGGTCTATGCACAGTACTAGGCAATAAAATACAAAAGAAAATAAAAATTAAAATACTGTGTACTGTGGCTTGGATCTTGAGTTTCTCCCCAAAGCCTCACATATTTGGAACTTATTGGGAGGAAGGGCTTGGCTGGAAGAGGCAGATGCTTGGGGTTTTGACCTGGAAAGATATTATGTCAGCTTGTTCAGAGCGGGGGGTTGCCAGAGCTTTTAACGTGTGTCGTTGATTTGTGGTCCAGGATATGAGGGCGGGACATCACCCTGGCTGGGGAGGGTCGACCGACAGCTTGAACTAAGTAAAGGAAGGAAGAAGAATCATTGTTACAGTTTCTTATTGGGAAAGCTGTAGCCTCCTCTTAATCTCCCGACTAGCTTGGCTCCTTTTTTCACTTGGCCTCTGCCTGCAAGGAGGTGAGCGGATCTCCAGCCTCTGCCACAGGCTCACACTTTTTCCAGCTGTCCATGGACGCCCTGTGTGAAACACGGAGGCTGGACTAGAAGGAGCAGATCACTGGGACAGGACCCGGAAGGATACCTGCTGCTGTCTGCCTTACTTCCTTCGAGAACTGGACTTGACTTGGTCTCCTGTTTGCAGCGCTGTGAGCTTGAGAGTTGCCTCCACTTCTACCTCTGCCATGTGCTTCCATGTTGCTAACTGTTCATGACCTTCTGAAACTATGGACCTAAAATGAAGGTTTCCTTTCCTAATTTGTGCATTTTGAGTATTTAGTCATACCACTGAGAAAGTAACCAGGAGTTTTATTACTTATCACTTTACATTTAACCCAGATTTAAACGAAATCTGGTATATATTTTATAATTTCTTTTGGTACTGGGAATGGAAAACAGGGTCTTCACGCTGAACTATATATGTTTCCAGCCCATTTTCTTTATTTTATTTTGACACAAATATCTCTCTAACTTGCTAAGTTGCTTAGGCTAAACTCAAACTTGTAATCCTGCTTCAGCCTCCCAAAGTGCTGGGATTGCAGCCTGAGAGCTTAGTGGAATGTTCCAGTATCTTGCACAACCACTAAATTTTTCACTCAGAATAAATAGTTGGAGGATCACTGAGTAAATTTTTTCACTACACAAAAAATGCCCACGAGAAAGGTCACTCACGGCTAACTGTAGCCCATATCCACTTCTCACTCTGTGGTCTTAGATGTGTCATCAGAAATAATAGCAGCATGTTACAACTCACACCAAATTTCCATATGTGTTCATGATGACCAAGGTTGGAAAAGAAGTGAAAAAAGCAATGGAAGATCATATGAGTGCATAATCAATTTCAGCTAAGATTTTTGAAACACACACAGAACGTGGGGCCTGAGGTCACAGAGTCGGTGACCCCCTGGCTCCTGCTGCGTAGGGCCACCTTCCTCTGCGCACACCTGCCTTCCCACATCACATCCTGTTTGCGTCCCATTTCACTCTCACACGTCCCCATTTGGACTATAAATTATGTAATGACCCAACGCAGAAGGAAGAGTTCATTCCACACCACACAGGAAAGTTATAGGTAAGTGGGAAAAAACCATACTACGTAACTAGGTATGAAAGGAAGGTTCATAGAGAGAAATGGCATGGAGTGGAAATAGACTGAAGAACTAAGAGGGAAGATACAAGACCGTGAAGCCTGTTAAAATACTTTTAAGTGAGGAGTCTGAATGTTTGTCTCACAGGCTGTTGGAAACCAACAATGTCTTTGAAGCAGGCTTATGATAAAACCGTATCTACAGTGTTGACAAGAGCAAGTTTCCCTGAACTACCTGCTATTCCTTCCCCCAACCCCACACCCATAAGTCCAAGGGAGGACAGGACAGTCACCTCCTTTCTGCGTGCAAACACCCTTATAACTGAGCTCCGCTGAACCCTTGGAAGGGTTCCGCTGAACCCTGACCCTCTCTGTCATGCCTGTAAAACACACGCGCTCCTGCCATGGAGTGCTCAAACAGGCCTCGTGTTCTGCAGTAAACATGAGTGGAAGTAGTAAGAGAGTAATAAAAAGGATCCTAGAGCCAGGTGTTGTGGCACACCGGTCACCCTGGCGTTCTGCAGAGCTGACTCAGGATGATCCACATGTGAAGCCAGCTTTAGCAAGATCCTGTCTCAAAATAAAAAATAAATAAGGGTTTGGGATGTGGCTCAGTGAGAAGGCCCTGTGTTGTTAAAGCCCTAGTACTGCAAAAAATAGAAATATGAAAAGTGTACTAGAATAGCTATCTAACCCAGTAACAGTCATTTGTTATCATTATCAAATACTGTCTCTATGTCATTGTGTGTGTTACCCTTTTCTATGACTAGCTACACAGAAGTTTTGTTTACAGTAGCATCACTGGCAACACTTGATGAACGTGTTACCCTACTGCTTTGTGGTGACTCCAGACTCACTAGGTGATAGAAAACTTCTGTTATAATCTCTGACACAACCATTACAGTTCTTCATTGCCCAGAATATCCTCTTTTCTTTATGTGGAGCATGACTGCATGGCACATGCATGCATGCACATACACACATGCACAATTTTAACTGCCTGATTTTTTCTCCAAGCTGGAGCAATCTCCTGAATTATAATATCCTGTCTCAAGTCACTGCTATAAAATTTTTAGTAACTGAGAAACCCCTCCCCAGAAACTCAAATATCTGTGATGAGGTCCTCACTGACATTGGTACAGTTTGATCTAATTCCCAAACTTCACCTGTCTTAGTCCGTTGGGGTTTGTGCTATAATGTGAAATAAATTTGGCCCAGCTTGGGCGATTCAGTGACCCTTTCAAAATGAAAGAAACAAATTAAAAGTGGGGACTGGGGACATATCTCAGTGCAAAGGTCCTGAGTTCAATTTCTAGTACAAATTTTTAAAAATCTTTGTCTCTGGTTTTTTTCACAGATAAAATCTTTAGAATTTTATGAATGTTAGAAGTTTGCTATTTTTCCATATTAATGTATTTTTCATTTAGTGTAATTAAGTACCTGAGGCAAGGTAATTTGTGAAGATAAAAGATTAATTTAGGTCATGGTTCTGGAGGCTTCCGGGACCAATTCTAGTTCAGACCTGAAGCAGCCTGAGGTATCACATGGGAAGAGACAAGGAATGTCCCCTGTAGTCTCATTCTTCTCAAAAGCCACCAATATTCAATCACAGAAGCTCCATCTGGAAGACTTCAGCTAAACCTGATCTGCTCTAAAGGGGATCTTACCTGTAAGCACCACATTTGGATGAAGTTTTTGCCCCTTCATATCTCCCAACGAAGGTGCAATTTTGACAAAGATCTTTTTGGGTACATGCTAAAACCATGTCCAAACCTTAACAGCTCCTTTTGACAACACTCGAGTTTATGCTGACGCCTGAAAGTAGGCACCAAAGGTACTCTCAGTATTGAGCCAGTCATCAGGAAGACCCAGTGATTACAGGATCAGGATTGGAAACATCAGCTGCACTCCCACCTTCCAGGAAAGGGGTTGGCAGCTGAATTTCAAGCTCTGGGGCTCTCCATCGAGATAACGTGTGTGTGTGTGTGCGTGAGCGTGAGTGAGTGGACTGAGGACTCAAACCCAGGGCCTTGGTACCAAACTACATCTTCAGTCAATTTCATTTTTTTGAGATAGGGTCTCACCAAGTTACTGTGTTGCCCCAGGCTAGGTGACGACTTGTGATCCTCCTGCCTCGTCTTCTAGCATGTTCTGATTACAGGTGTGTGCCATTAGGCTCAGCTTTCTCAGATAACATAATTTGTTGTTGTTTTTTCTTTATTTGCATTCATTTGTCATATAGAATAACAACAGTCAGCTTGAGACACTAGTGTATTTACATGTCACAGCCTGATCATTTTGAGTCTCCTTCCCCCTTCTCACGCTCTGACCCACCCCACATCCTCTTCTGCTCTCCACAGAAATGCATCTTCTTACGTCTTACTTTCTTCCATCTCTCTTTTGTTTATGGTTTGGTTTTCACTTATTACAGAAGCCACATGATATTTAACCTGTGACTGACTCCTTTTGCTAAGCACTAGGGTCTCAAGGTGCATCCATTTTCCTACATATAATTCTAATTTTAGATACCACGATTTGGAGAAAGTCTTTTCTTTCTTTTTATTTATTTATTTTTTGAGACACTATCTCCCTTTGTAGCCTAGGTTGGTACTGAACTCACTGGTGTAGTCCAGGCTGGCCTTGGGCTCAGGATAATCCATCTGTCTCTGTCTCCCAAGTGCTGGGATTGCAGGCGTGTGCCACCACACCCAGCTTTATGTGGTGTGAGGAAATTGAACTCAGGGCCTTGAGCTTGCAAGGCAAACGCTTTAACTGCTGTGCCATTCCTCCAGCCCTAGATGCCACAATTTAAACAGCATCTGAGTTACCAAACACATAGGAGCCCTGGGAGGGTGGTGTGGCCTGAGAACGACGCACTGTGCTCCCTCTGCCACAAGGTGCCTAGTCACCTCTTCATCCCATGTTCTTTCACAAGCTTCCAAATATACTTTATAATAAACCATAAATATAAATAAAATATTTCTCTGAGTTCTGTGAGCTATTCTAGCAAATAACATGGTAGTTAAGGATTCTCTGGAGACAGATCCAACAAGGTATGTGGACGGCTATATGAAAGAATTTTCCAGGGCATTGGGCTCATCACCTTAGGAAGCTGAGGAGTCCCTCAACAAGTAGCCACAGGCCGGGGAGCTGAGGATGCCTGCAGTATGCTTCAGGCTAAGTTCAAATGCCTCATAATTAGTGACATTAATGGTAGAAAGCTCAAGATCTCAGGGGGCCACTGGTGCAAATCCTTGGAGTCCAGCTTAGATGTTTTGTGTCTAAGGCAGGAAATGTGTCTGTCACTGCTCCCTGGAGGGAACCTAGCTCACCTGTATTTGTTCTATCCATGGTTCCAGCCAATCCCGTGATACCTGTCCACACTGAGGGCAGATGGTTCCTACCCCCTTTACTGAGGCTCACATGCTCACTTCGTCCAGAAACACCCTCTCAGACACACCCAAAATAACACTTTTCTAGGTTTTTTATGTACTTCTTAATCTAACCAAGTTGATACCTAAAATTAATTATTATACTTAAAAATTTTTTTTTGGTATTGGGAAGTGAACCCAGGGCCTTCACACCAAGCTACAGCCCTAATCCATTTTCACTTTTGATTTTGAGACAGTCTTGTTAATTCACTAAGTCGTCCAGGCTCAGCTTCAACTTGTGATCCTCCTATCTCAGCCTCCCAGAGTACTGGGATTACAGATCTGTGCACAGAGGCTGGGTGGATGATTGGTTTTTAGTGATTTAAGTCTTAAGGGTAGAACCCTCATGCATAGGGTGAGGGTCCTTATAAGAGGACTTGAAGGAGTAAGTTGCTGTCTTCCCCTTCACTGTGTAAGGACAGTACCCATGCCCTTTGGTACCCTCTGCCACATGAAGACACAGAAAAACATTTGAGATGAAAGAGGTTCTTCCTCTTGATCTCCATTGAAGAAGCCATGCAGGCTTCCCCAGGAATCCAGAGTTCCTGAGTAATAGAATATGCAGACTGGTATAAAGAACAAGCACTAGGTAGGAATACATGAGCCCAGCTGCAAGTCTTTGGCTTTGGTCTGATTATTAACCTTGTGCATCTTTGGTTCCTTGACCTACACTGGGGAGGTATAAGATGTTGATGGTCTCTAAAGAAACTCCCAGCTCTGAAAATCTGTGATCTCAGGTTCTACCTGGTGACAGAGTGTTTCATATCTGTCCAGTCACACCAGAGACATAATCTGAATTTACGAGCAAGCCAGGCTGTGCCAAAAAGGAAACTTTCTGAATCTGGGTCCTGCATTGCCATGGAATCTGAAAACATGCCCCATCTCCACACTGCTTCCATTCCTGCTAGGTCAGAAGTCAATGAACTCCGCACTTCCTACTTTCTCTCACGTAAGTAAGGAACAGTCATACACCAGTTTGAAAACTCTTTACTTCTGATCTATGCACATCAAGTAGACCCAAAAATAGAGCACGTGGTAGGTATCCAACAGATAGTAATTGTCCCTGATTTTATCCTAAAAGTCCTGAATTATACACTTTAACAACACAAATTAAGCTGGGTGTGGTGGTGCACGTCTGTAATTTTAGCACTCTCTGGAGACTGAGGCAGGAGGTTTGCCATGAGTTCGAGGCCAGCTCTGGGCGCTGTAGTCACCTCAGGACCAGCCTGGACCAAAGAGTTAGGCCCTGCCTCAAAAAAATACAAAATTTTAAAAGGCACAAATTTTGTGGTATGTGAATTATATATTTTTTTAAAATATTGAGTAAATGAATGAATGAACCAAGTAGTCGAATTTTTGGATGTAAAAATAAGGAACTCACGTTGCAATTAAAATTTTTATTTCTGTGCCCCTGTAATCCCAGAACTCAGGAGGCTGAGGCAGGAGGATTACCTTGAGTCCAAAACCAGCCTGGGGTCCATAGCAAGTTCAGGACCAGCCTGGACTATAGAGCAAGACCCTCTCTCAAAAAACAATTTTGTTTTTCTTATTTCCGAAAGTGGGCCAAGTGGCACGGGTCTGTAACCCCAGCACTCTGGGAAGCTGAAGCAGAAGGATCAAAAGTTCAATCCAAACTTGGGCAGTTTAGTAACTCAGCAAGACCCTGCCCCAGAATCAAAAATAGCAAGTGGACTAGGGGCGGTGCACAGTGGAAAGGCCCTGGACTTGATCGACAGTATCACTATATATATATATATATATATATATATGTATATATATATATATATGATACAATTTTTATTGATTCTCAAAATAAAATAGCAATAATAACATCAAATGAATAAGACAAAATAAAAATAACAAAGATTTAAATCAAACGCTTAATAGCACCATTTGTCCAGAGACATTAAAGAAATTTGTATATTGTGGTACACACCTTTACCACCAACAGCGTGTGTGAGCATGAGTGTGTGTGGCACTCAGAACTGAACCAAGAGCTTTGCACACTAGGCAAGCACGCTACTCCTGAGCTATGTCACTGTTGTAAAATCGGTAGGATTTCTCTAAATTGCCCTGACTGGCCTGGAACGTGTGATCCTTCTTCCATGGCCTTCACCGTACCTCAGTTACACCATACCTGCATGGTGGTGCCTGGCTCATCTTATGGCATCTTAAAAAGTTTTTATGCTTTGTGAGCATTACACTTACATTTAATGAGACAAATTCATGATGCCTAACGTGCCGCATATTATTTCTTGAAATCACTTTCTCAACGCAGTGAGAGCAATATGCTTTTCCAATAACCGTAAAAATGTACAATGTTTGGCCAAACTTACAGGAATGTAGTACTAGAACATACTTCTTATTTTCTGAGCAAATAAATTTTTTTGGGGGGCAATTATAAATTACTTTCAAATCAAAAGCTTAAAGTATTTGATTTCTTATCTTTAACATCTAATCAACAGGAGAGAGCAGTCACAGACTACTTGTATGGATTCTATGCCTTACATATATTTCAGAGGGAAAAAATCTATAATTCTGCTTTAAAAATGCTTCCTTCAGTAACATGTGCTACATGCTATTTAAACTTATTGCTGATGAATTATTTGGGCCACTGAGATATTTCTTAAGAGTATCATGGGTCCTCATACCAGTGTAATCTCATATCTAAAGGTAAGAATTGAAGAGTTTGTGTACTGTGTTGAAGGCTACCTAGCCTCCTGAGTTGAATCTGCTTCTTAGCCCCTTCTCTTTTGAATAAATATCCTTGATAGATATTCATGAAATAGGAATTGGCTATCAAATTTATAATGGATTCAGAAGGGATTTGAAGACTAGTCATGAAAGAGGTCAGGCAACACCTCAGAATTACTTAATAATTCAAAAAATGTAAAAAATTATTGATTTATACAATACGAATTCACAGGCCCAATATCTTTTTCTAACTCTATTAACTAGTTTCCATGTACATTCTTTCTTCTATTAACATATATTAATGCATTGTATGCATCCTAGTTCTTGGCAAACAATATTTGAGACAACCTGGCACCATGTATTTTAAAAAGCATAGCACTCATAGGTGTGCTTTCTACTGTAAGAACAAGTTTGGATGATTTCTAAAATCATTAGGTACAGTAACATCATGATGGCTGCCTGTCAAAATTACTTTCAGCAAGAACTTTGACAGGCTTTGGAAACTTCTGGCAAAAATTATATTTGATATTTTTTAGATGTCTTAATGTAATATAGTGTAAGGTAAGTACACTGTGATGACCGATAATGTGGGAAGAGACATTTTTATTGATTTGTTCCTCTGAGGAAAGAGAAGAGTTTCCTTAACCTTATTTTCCCACCGAGTCTTTTGCTCTCTCTGCCTCTGTGATATGAATTGAAGAACGATCCCATCTGTAGCATTGGTAACAGGAACAGATGTTGTCAGCCTGCCTGTTCTCATATTTGTTCTATCACTAGAACACATCTGTCATCGGTAATCATTTTTATAATACACATATTGACAAACGGGATATTCACTAAATGCGCATGTGTGTGTGCCCATATACTTGCACTTATATGAAGAAATAAATCAAAACCTGCAGAGGATAGGACCAAGACACTAATTTTCTCTCTCTCTCTCTCTCTCTCTCTCTCTCTCTCTCTTTCTTTCTTTCTTTCTTCCTCTTCCTCCTCTTCGCTTCTTCTTCCTCCTCTTCTTCATCCTGGGAACAGCACTCAGGACCTTTATGCTCAGCTACAACTCAACACTCTTTCATTGCTTATTTGAGAAAGGATCTTGCTACATTGCTAAATTACCAGGACTGAGCCAGAACTTACAATTCTCCTGTCTCAGCCTACCTAAGTGCTGGGATTACAGGCCTGTGCCATGCGCCGGCAAGGCACTCATTCTCATTTACGTAGTGTTTTAGCTGCAGGTGATGCTCATAGCTACGCTCATTACAAACGGATTGTTACTGAAGGAAGCCACCTCATCCAAGTTCAGCCTCTCTACTGATGTGGGGTGCAAAGCTTGCCTCCCTTTCTGCAGTTCAGAACTTTTTGGATGAGGCTCCCTTGGGTCAGTTGTACTCGCATTATAGTTAACTTCTTTCTCCAGTATTGCTTCCCTTGGTTCTCATGTATTCTCCCCTCCTGGGGATTGCTAAGCAAGTCTGTGTTACGCGCCACACCCCCCAGCTTCATATGCCTATTTTTCTTCTACTTTTTTTTTTAATTTCAAGAAAGGGCCTCACAAAATTGTCATATTGCCAAGGTTGGGCCGGCACTTGTGATCTTCTTGTCTGCACCTCCTGGGTGAGCCACTACCATCTGGATGTTCTGTTTTGTTTTGTTTCGTTGGGATTGGGGATTGAACCCAGAGCTCTTATGCTGAGCTATGTTCCCAGACTTTTTTCTTAGAACTATCTACACAGCCCCCCACAGTAAACCACCTCAGTCATTGTTATTCTTCCCTTTTATCGTGTTAATAGCTGGTCACTAAGTCTTGAAAAGTCTAATCAGAAAGCTATTTTTGTTTTCACATGTTTGTAATTCCTGCACTCTGGGAGGTTAGGGCAGAAGAATAGCATCTCAGTTACTTTTTTTGTTGTTGTGACTCAATACCCACATCCACAAATTTAAGGGAGGAAAAGTTTATCTTAGCTTATAGGTGCAGAAGGTCACAGTCCACTCAGGGGTGGCCAGCAGCAATGGGAGTACATGGCAGAGGCAGAGGTGCAGACAGCTTCTCAGGACATCACCATAAGGAAGCCAAGTCAAGGCAAGTTGAGACTAGTCCTCCAAGGAAGGCAGGAAGCTACTTATATATCCTTCTAGGTCTCATCCCAGTGACCAGCCCCTCCTGGATCCAGGTGTGAAAGGTCTATAATCCAATTTACATCCCTCTAACCCCTCCAGACTAGGCCCCAATCTCCCAACGGCACATGGTTCCACAAACAATCTAAAACATTCAAATACATGAGCCTTTTGAGGGACATTCCAGATCCAAATCACAATAAATAGCAAGAGTTTCAGCTCCACCTGGGCAACTTAGGACAGGAGTTGGGGGGGGGGGGGGGGGGGGGGGGGGGGGGGGGGGGG